>WBNM01045426.1:9967-25626 GCA_013399055.1 Ramphastos sulfuratus | reverse complement strand
GATTCTATGATTCTGTGTTCCTGCTTGGTTGGTCTATAACAGACTTCAAACAGGATGTCAGCCTTGTTGGCCTTCCCCCTAATTCTTACCCACAGAGACTCAACCTGATCATTCTTAATCTCTACTTCCATGACGTCCAGATCATCCGCAATATACAGGGCCACTCCTTCACCCCTTCTCCTTCACCTGTCTCTCCTGAAGAGTCTGTAGCAATTAATTACAGCACTCCAGTTTTGTGAGTCATCCCACCACATTTCTGTGATGGTAACAACATCATAGCTTTCCTCATGCACCAAGGCTTCCAGCTCCTCTTGTTTATTACCCATACTGCATGCATTAGTGTACATACACTTCACCTGGGCTGCTGGTTTTACCCATCTCAGGCTTACCATACCCAGCCTCCTTCGGGTCATCTCTAGTACTCCTGTGTTTGACCCCCTCCCCCTTCCAGCCTAGTTTTAAGCCCTTTCAAACAAGCCCTGCCAGCTCGTGTGCCAGGATTTTTATCCCACTCTGAGACAGATGTACCCTGTCTGTCACTAGCAGATAAGTTGCTCCATCAGATATACGAAATGATGAAGTTGCACAGATCATGATCTATTTAATTTTACTATTTGGCCTAAAGAAGCCAACTTAGGTCCCAAGACTACAGCAGCACCAGCTCACACCCCTACTCTCTGCAGGTGCAGACCCTTCCACATCTGGCCATCCCACCATGGTTTCTGGATGTAAGATGGGTATTTGGCTATTACAACCCAGAAACAAAACTAGGAGCAATCCAACCTTCCAGGAAGCAGTCCCAATACTGAACCCACCTTCTTTAGCAGCTTGTCTTGTTTTGTGGCAGATTGCACTTCCATTCCCTAAGAATTTCCCTGAAAATCATCTCACAGATCATCCCACGTAAAATTAACAACAGCATTTCCATTGCAACACAACCAAGCACAGGTAATTCACACTACTCACCTTGCATTTCTTAAAACAGCACAAGACAATAAAACAGCCTGTCCAGATTCCAGCCTAATCTAACAACAACTTTACGGCTTCTAATTTTAGCAGTAATCTTCCTTTGCTATGGTTGTGTGATTTCTAATTATTTTATCCCCAAGCCTTGCCCTGATGAATAGTTGTACCTTTCCCAGTGGCGAGTGACTTGTAAAGTGCCTTTAAAAAATATTCTGAACATTTCAGGTTCATTTCCAGCTCCTACAGAAATAATATTCTCATATATGGTTTCACTAGGGAAATATTATTATTATTATTACTATTATTGAAATAATAATAATAAAAGCAATGCAATTTAAAAATGAGAGCTCCACTTCTTAGAACAATCCCACCCCTATCTGACAAACACTGTATTTTCTTATAAAGGTTGTTAAAGAGCATAAATCCGTTATACAGATACAGATCTCTTAGTAATTCAGTGCCCTTGGCTTGGTATCACTCCCAGAACATTTTGCCTTTATCAATCCTTATTTTCAGGTTACAATACATCGAACAGCAATCAGCTATGCCAGAACCTCGGGGGAACTTTGTGAGGGACGGCACAAAGCAGTGGCACAGATGCATTTGCCTTGACGCTCCCCAGGAACATTACCCATCCAAAGGTCTTGTAATGACAAGACGAGGAGTAATGTGTTTAAACTGGAAGAGGGGAGATTTAAACTAGATATTAGGAAGAAGCTCTTTACAGTGAGGGTGGTGAGACACTGGAACAGGTTGCCCAGGGAGGTTGTGGATGCTCCCTCCCTGGAAGTGTTCAAGACTGGATGAGGCACTTAGTGCCATGGTCTAGTTGACTGGATAGGGTTGGATGATATGTTGGACTGGATGATCTTGGAGGTCACTTCCAAACTGATTGATTCTGTGGTTCTAAGGCCATGTTAGATGAGTGACCTGCTCTAGTGGGAGGTGTCCCCACCTATTGTGGAGGGTTGGAACTAGATGATCTTTGAGGTCCCTTCCAACCTAAACCATTCTATAATTCTGATTCTATGAAATCCTCTGAATTTATAGCAGCAAGGATCAGCTCTAAGCTGAAGACAACATGCAGGAGCCTAGGATGAGCATCCAGCCCAGGATTCTCAACACACAGATGTTTCATTTCCCTCCCTGCTCACCTGAAGCAACCTCTTGATCCTCCTAACTGCCAACCTAGATCAAATCTGGATCTGATACTGCTAAATTTGCACCAAATTTTTTCTGCTTGCAGAAAGTTTCCAGGCACTGAGGCACACAGCTGTCTATCTGCCCAGCTCTGCCATTAATGTGTACATCCTAGTAAGACCTGCTGCCAGCAGCAGGGTTGGTGATGCAGACAGAAAGCTGATGGATGTTTGGTGGGTTACTTCTTTCCCCAAGATTTACACTGCACTCCAGTCAGTTGGAACTGACCTATTACATTTTTGTTTTAATTAACCTCCAAGCTTCAATAGCAGCAGACCTAAGCACAAAGCACAAACTTCAGCACTGAGAAAGCACCCCATACCCACAGATTCAGGGGGTGAATAGAGAAGATTATCACACCACAGATCTCATGGTGAGCATGTTCTGTCTCATTATCCATTTTCCTCTCATTCACTTTCTGAGACTGTTTTGCTATCCATGTGTTTGTCATTCCACTGGAAGTGTGAGCTTACCTCTCCACCACCCATCACAAAGATGGGGTTTTTAATTGTCTGCACAATGCTATGTACAGACTACTTAAAAGGAAGATTGTCAAAACAGGAAACAACCCAGGCAAAGTCCTTATGCCTGGGTCCTGAAAATGCCACCATACAGAGCTGCAAGTGATGGAAAATAGCCCTCTGTTCCCACACACAGTGTGGATGCTCTGGGAGAGAAGCTAGCAATGCATAATCTGCCCTCATGCCACACTGATTTTGAGAGCTGGGCTTTAACCTCTGCTGAAATCAGTGGGAAGCTGGTTATTATTAACTGATTTATTAGGGGAAACAAATCTGACAAAGGGGGTCAAAAGTTGTTGACCAATACTTTTATCAACATAAAGCATTTCATGAAGAAAATCCTCTTGCTCAGGAAGCCAATACTACAGGAAATTCTTCATCCTTAGTGTTTCAGAGTAACATCCAGAGCATCCTGCTGGCTTCTTTCTTATTCCTCTTAAAACTCACCCCTAAGAGCCCTGCTTCTTATACTCATGCTCTGGTCTTGCTGGGCTCAAAAAGCAAAACTATTTTTCTGCAGAAAATAGTTGCTAGATTTATTTTAAAAAGCAGGCTCCTGCAGCTGCAAGTTCTGAATTCTTTCTTAAAAGCCTGACCTGAACCAGCATCCTTGCCAACAAATATTGATATTTCAAGCCTTTGATTGTTTCTGATGGGAGTGCAAACTTTTTTTTTTTTTTCCCTCCTGTCTTATTCCATTTGTTCTTACATCTTTCTGCAAGTTAACTTCAAGAGAAACTCCCAAGCAGATAAGCTGGTGTCCATTGCCGGAATGGTGATCCTGCAATTCAGGTTGCCCAGACAGGTAAAAGCCCCATCCATGGAAACATTCCAGATGAGGCTGAAAAGGGCTCTGAGAAACCTGATCTAGTTAAAGATATTCCTCACTGAATATTGGGGGATTGGACAAGATGACTTTAAAGATTTCTTCCAGCCCAAAACATTATACAACTCTGTGATTCCACCCACCCCAGAAACAAAGCACATGCATTGTTTTGTTTTTGAGAAGCAGTGGATATTGTTGTAGTGTCAAGACAACTGATCTACAGAGTGATAACCTTGGGGGGATGTGGTGTGGAAACCACAGATTCAACAAGGAATGTCCTTTCAGGTGGTCTGCATAGTCCAGAACATCAGATTTCACCCATCACCCAGAAAGAGAATCAGAATAATTACCTAAGGCCTGATCCTGAAAGGTGCTGAGTGCAGTCAAGTGGTCTCCACTCCCAGATAGTTCAGTATCTCAGAGGCTCTCAGCAGGGTCAGACTTGGAGCCTGGGCGAAAGAAGATAAGTTGGTCTTAGTCCAGTCTTTAAAAAACCCAAAAAACCAAAAAACCCAAACCAACCAAACAAAAAACCCAAACAAATAAACAACAAACAACTATGTAACCTTTAATTTTTTTTAGAAGTCCAATGCCAGCTCCGCATGCTGGCCCCACATTCCTGTATAAGGAGCTAATACAAAGGTCACACAGGTGCTCTCCAACCCACAGGCATTCTCTGCAGATCAGGGATGGATGCCTGCAGTGCACAGCAAGAAACTGTGACCATATAGCTTCAGTCCACATCCAGGAACATCAAAATCATGTTCCTCAGGAGTACTGCTTTATCCAAGCCAATGCATGGGAATATGTATGCTGTCAACACTGTGCTGGAGCTAATACACCATTTTGGCAGAGGACAAACTCTGAGGTTGCCTTGCCAAGTCTATGGGAAGCGATAAGCCTGGAGATAAGAGTTTTCCACATTTCCAGGGAGGGAGCCTAGGAACACCCCTCCATGTTCCTGGCTGGTTGGCAGTGATGTGTGGCATGCCCACCCCTGGTGGGTACTGCTATGCCAAGGTCAGGGTGAAGGGAGAGAAAAGGATGATGGAGACAGGGTGATGGCACTTTTCTCCACAAGGCTCTTTGTTTTGGGTGGTCCCCTGAGATGGCTCATCTCAGGGTGGCCAAATCCTCCTTCTTCTTCCCCTATAAAGGGAACAGATGAGGGGAGGAAAACAATGCTCTTTCCTCAGCTGCCTAATGGAGGAACAAAAACACAGTGATCCTTTCCAAAAATGTCTTTTGAGGAATGGATGATTGAGCCCCAAGGCCCCCTCTTTCTGGTTTATTTTTGGATGCACTCCAGCCTGTCAGCGCCTTTCTGTCCTTCCTCCAGGCTCCTGCATGACTTGCCCAGAGTTGCATGGATCGTAGAGTGACTACATAGATTGCAAACCTCCTCGGAGATTTAATGTCCAGCACCTTGTAGCGGCACCAAAAACTAAGGCCCTACCACAAACAAGCCTCAGCTATGGGGTGGAAGGGACAAGGAGGCATCACGCACCCACAGTCCTAGTCCAGCAGGATGTGCTCAGCAAGAAGGGTCTGCTCCAGCTTGATCCCTCTGGAAATTGTGACCAAAACCAACTAAAGCCAAAACCAGTCCAAAACCAGCATCAGACCTTTTACTGCTCAGCAGTGGAGGCTGCTACAAAGCAATTGGGGATTTCTGCCATCCTGATTGCTCATGGAAATTCCCCAACTGGCCTACCGCCATGGGAAAAAAAAACCAAAAACAGAAAATACAACTTTAATACCAAGTTGGTGGCAGGCTGTCTATTTTTCTCTACTATGACTAGTTACCATGGATAGATTTCTGAGGTCGACCATGCAATTGTTCACTGCACTGCTCCTACTAAACAGAAGATGAGCAAATCATCCCATTTGTAGTGTACTTTAATTTCCAGAAATTCTTTGTTCATTTGTTTGCTTAAATTATTTCTCTCATTTAAAGAAACAATGCAGTCTTACAAAGCCAGGGCCCAAATCTCTCGAGTAACCCTGCTGTGGTTCATTACTTCTGTGCTAGTTAACAAGGCCAGTAATTTCCCTAAGGTTTAATAGATAAACCTTCCTTCCAGAATGCAGAGCGGCAGGGCATTTTAACAAACTTTCTGCTGTGCTCAAGTTATATTACAGGCGAGGGATATCCTAAGCAAGATCTAGGGGTATTGAATAAAAGCAGGTACCTTAAATGGAGTTTTTCACACAAAGCTACTCCTTTAGCTGAGTAAGGGCACCGAAGAGTTCCTGTCTCTCTGCAGAGCCCAGCCTTGCTCAGAGCATGAGCTCCAGCTCTGATTAACAATGAATTCCTGAAGCATTCCAGTCCTCATCCCAAAATGCTGACTTGCCTATTGCAGTCTACTGGGATAAAGTAGATGACACTGGAGAGGCAAATCTCCCTGGGGTGGGTGTGCTAGAAGAGGCAGGTATGTAGCCTGTTTCACTAATGATACGGTTTACAGAGTAAACAGGACACCTGCTGATTGCCTGGCCATAAACTGCCCTTCTCAACAGTTTTACAAACCTCTTTCCATGACCAAATCAGAACACGGCATTTAAAAAAAAAAAAAAAAAAAAATTAAAACGGACACAGGGCAGAGCTTGTGGAAAATAAGCAAACACATAAAACATATACACATATATATAAAAGACCACATATGTAAGAGGGGCAGATGCAGGTGAAATGCGTACTACACTGGTTGAGAAGCTGGCAGCACTGCCTTCACTTCTAATGGCATTTCCCTTACAAATGCTTCCGCAGCTCCTTGATACTATTTCTACAATACGATTTGTCAAGCAATGGCTACAGATGTTTGCACGGGGTCTTCTCACCTCTCTAGTCATAATAACCTCGTGCCTGCCACAGCCAAACAAATCATACTGCATAAATAATAAATTTACTGCTCAGTTAATCAGAAAGAGGTGGTGATCAATCCAGAGATTTCCACAGACTCCCTCCTGCGAGGAGGGAAACAAGAAAATGCCCTGACCTAAGCAGGGGTGAGTCTCACATACACACAGATCACAGGGAGATCACAGGAGCTGTTTGCAGATTGCTTAACATGAATAATTCAAGCCGAAGCAGCTAGAGGTACGAGAAAACATAGATAGGAGCTCACCAACGCTG
Source organism: Ramphastos sulfuratus (assembly GCA_013399055.1). Classification (NCBI taxonomy): domain Eukaryota; kingdom Metazoa; phylum Chordata; class Aves; order Piciformes; family Ramphastidae; genus Ramphastos; species Ramphastos sulfuratus. The sequence goes on along the minus strand of WBNM01045426.1, from coordinate 18,977 downwards.
CCTTGGCAGATTTTGTTTTAGGAAGCAAGGCAAAGAAACCACTAGACCCAACCAAAACATTAGCCAATGTTGTGACTTTACTGTGAATCTTGTGAATAGAAAGTTCCATGTACTATCAGACCTCTAGCTGATGAGATGATGAGCATCTTTTCCCTTTCTCCTCAAGGCAGTTTTGTAATTTAACTGGGCAGACTGGGCAGATGAGGAAAAAAAAAATGTATTTATTTATATATATTTTTTGTGTTTTTGTTCTTGTTGTGTGTGTGAAACCTTTAGTACCCATCAGCAGTCCACTGCCTAATTAGAACACAAATTACAGAACCCCAGAATGGTTTGGGTTGGAGTGGACCATTAAAGGGCATCTAGTCTGATACCCTTGCAGTGAGCAGGGACATCTCCAACTAGATCAGGCTGCTCTGAGTCCCATCCAGTCTCACCTGGAGTATTGCCAATGATGGGGCATCTACCACCTGTCTGGGTGACCTGTGCCACTGTTTCACCACACCTGGCATAAAAAATTTCCTCCTTCTATCTATTCTGAATCTTTTAATTTAGTCAAAATATTTCAGTTTAAAAAACATTATCCCTTGTTCTGTCACAACATATCCTGACAGAAAATCTTTTCCTGTAGGTCCCCTTTAAGTACTGAAATGCCACCATAAGGTCTCCTCAGAGCCTTCTTTTCTCCAGGCTGAGTAACCTCTGCTCTCTCATCCTGTCCTCACAGCAGAGATGTTACAGCTATCTGATAGCTTTTCAACGCCTCCTCCAAACGTACTCCAGCACGTCCATGTCCTTGTTGTGCAGAGGACTCCGGAGCTGGATACAACACACTGAGCATTCACCAACACAAAAAAAGTGTTTCCTTTGATGGTCCATACCAGCTATAAACGTCCAGGCCTCTTCCCACCCCTAGGGACCTCTCTGGCAATACACACAGTGCTCAGAGACCGGTTTAGAGCCTTTAGGCTCCTCTGCTCCTGGAAAGACCAATGCTTCTGTGGGGCAGCTCTGCAGGAGAATGGATGGGGGAAAAAAGGTGCAAGAGAGAAGGATGGAAAAGACAAGAAGCCAATAAAGACAGGGGGAAAAAAAAAATGAATGGAATTGAAAATTGATATTCTCTTTATTCCAAAAGGGAAACAGAAGCAGAGTTGCCTTGGCAGGTATAGATTAGTAGCCTACACATTATTAGAAAGACTGGAAGCCTCTAAACAAATGAAAAGAACATGAAAAAAAGCAGAGATGGTAAAGACACATGGTAGAAATCAAACAAAGATTTGGTTCAACCTGAAGAAATCCAACACTCATCCCCCGGTAAGTACATTGTCATGTATTAATTGCCAACAGGAAGACCTTCAGTACCAATAAACAGCTCTCCCATATATATTCAGTGAGGAATTCTCATCCCAGAGAACTGGAGGTATCAAGGAGGAATGTGACAGAGAGGATGCTGCCTTAGCAGGATTTCCAAAGGTGCCAACGTTACAGGTGAGATAACTGGGTAACACAGTGCATGCACGAAATCAGCTCTTCAAGGTGAAAATTTACTCCTGGGGTTAGCATTTCATATATGTGTTATTGTTGTCCTGTGGTGTGGCAATAAAGAGTTATTCTGGGATGAAAATGTATTTTGGTATGTCCCAGTCTGAACAGAAGCAGTGGCTAGGGACAGACTTGTCAAGAAATTAGAATGATTCTTCTCATATTTGTCATACATTGACTGCTGCATTACTTGTAGGAGTACCCTTAATTTTGTTTAGTGAGCTTTAGACAATGTAACACTTGAAGAGATTGCTATGGAGGGCAAACTGTTAATTTTGAAGATTAATCTCCTGTACCTTGGAAAACCCCTTAAATGCTGGAAAGAGCTGATACAGCAGGCATACTTTGGATAGTTGGGAAAAGGTCTTATGACACTGGTGCAATCACTTCCAGTTTCATTCATTTGCCAAACAGCAAAATTACCCAAATTCAAGAAGAGATGGACAAATGCTCTAGCATTACTGACACCCTTTGGGAACTCTTGTCTAAGCATCTACACATGCATTATCCTGCTTCAACTTGCTCCTCTGCTTTGCATTGCTGCCAGGGCTGGATTTGGGCCCAAAACTGCGTACCAGCTGAACTAGAAGAAAAATGCTGTACATATTGATGACACATCTGGTCATAGCCCCCTCACAAAAAAACACATTTCTTGATATTATATGAAATGCATCTTACGAAAAAAAAAAGCATGGTCTTTCATAGAAGACATTCATCCATGCATCACAACTCAGAAACTTCCAAAATTTGGTTCTTAGGGTAAATCAGATGCATCGAGGCATGCCAAGCCAGATATGACCTTTGCTGTTACCAGCAAATAAGTCTACACTTTCAGTTTGCCCTTCAACAAAAAACGGTGAGTCTATCCACACTTCCTTCCATTCTTAAACCACACAATCTTCTCAAATAAAAACATTGTTCAGCACCTATGCCAGCAGCATCCTTGATCTAGAAAGCTCAGTCTGGTATCTCAATGGTGTCTCCTTCAGATACTCTGTTGCCTACATTAAGAAAATCTTACTTTAATCTTCAGTATAAACTGAATGCATTTTGTAGGAAATCTGCTTCTTGCCAAGAGCTAGAGAAGCTTTTATAGAGTGAGTAGAGGCCACACATAATACACTTCTGCATTACCCTAAAATAATTACTTGGCCACACACCGCATCTGATTCTCAGGGCTCTGGGTTCCCCACCCTTGATTTTTAATTTCATTCATGAAAATTAACTAATTAATAGAAGTCTGACAGATGTTCTTTGAAAGAGATACCATGTCTTCAAAACACAGTATGATGAAAGGAGTAATCAAGTAGATCAGGCTGACCAGAAAAGCAAGGACTGTAGCCTGACAGTGAAGCACACAGCTTTAAATCTTTCTCTGATATTTAAGATGGGTTTATTTGCATATCAAACTACATGCCAATTAGGTGTATATGAATCTATGATTAAATTAGCTCTCCAAAGCAAAGAAACGCCAGGGCTGGGCTGCCTAATCACCCTTAACCCTGCCCCTCCAGGTGTTCTCATTCTAGTTCACTCCTAATGATTGTGCAGCACTTCCCAATAACACAACTGGGCAACGTGCATCTTTTGCAACCATATAGATGTGTACACAACATTTCCATACACTATAATCTACTTTGTGTGTGGTGAGGCCTCTGCATCACTTGTGGCCAATTCAGAACCATTATTTTCTCAATCTCCTCCAGCTAGTTACACCTGCCTGCCACCCCTTGTTTCAGATTGCCACTTCTTCAGGGCAAGCTTTATCTCTGATAAGGCTTTGTACAATCTTGAAGGAAAGCAGGGATCCTGCTTGAAGACCTGTAAGTGACACTGGGATGCAAACAATGAAAGAGATGCATGGTCTTATTTTGCCTATCAAGAGGAACAACAGCTTAGCAGGGCAGTAGCACCACATGCCTCAAGTCGGCCCTGGAAGGAGTGTGCACCGGTAGTCAAACTAGCCACTTCAATGAGGTCTTTGTGCTCTGCCGGGTATCTGCAGAAGGCAGAGTATAAAGCTGGAGCCTACAGTCCTGTCTGCAGTCATAGCTAGTAGTGGTTACAGCCAGCACTGTCTGGAAGCTAGCACTGCCACGCAGGTAGGCAAAGGTAAAGGACTGCCAGAGGGGCAAGCTGTGATGGTGCTTCTCAGCTTTATCTAGATAAGAAGCACTAGCACAGATCCCTGTTGAAATAAACCAGGCAGCTACATAATCACAGCCCATCCCAATGTCTTGATTCAGTGGTTCTACTCTCTTTCAATACTTGCAGTTGAAAATAGGACTCAATATGTCTTCTTGTTATGACCCTCCCTCTCTTGCCCCCTTCACCAACCTGCTTTTTTAAAGACAGACCACTGTTCAGGGAAAGCCCCTAACACAGTGCTTCCACTCCCAATTTTCTCCTAGGGCAGAGCCTTACAATGAAACAAACAAGCCATCAACTGGGTCAAATGCTATGATAGGTAATTGTACCATATTGTGATTAATGCCAGTTTCCCTTTATTCACCTAGGGCTACCAAATTAAGATAGCAGGAGGTTCAAGACAAGGAAACAGAGCTAGTTTCCCTGCAACTAGATGGTGGATCTGCAGAATTTCTCGCTGAAGGACTTGCAGGAGCAAGTGTGTGTGGGCTTCAGAAGAGACTGGATGATCCACTGGCATTGGTAAGATGCAACACTACAGGATCAGGAAACTTCTTATGACCAATTAGACCAAGAGGAAGAGCCTAATGTCACAAATTTCTTGTCACTGCCACCACGACTATTTGGTTTACTGATGACCCAAGGAAGGCCAGTATCCTTGAACTTCAGACTTCAGGCACCACTGTTGTGGGGCACTCCAAATCCCTTCCCCCCCAACTCCGTCTCCGGAGGTTTGAGTGGAGGAAGAAGGCACAAAGAGACACTTCAAATGGGCAGGACAGACACATGGTGGAGGGCTTTCTATTGATGGGTAAGTGTCACCCAGACACCATGTATGAAATGCTGCTCAGAAAAGCTGTAAAAGCTGTGACCACACTTTGAATAAAGCCTTGATCTCCTGAGCCCCTTTCCAGTTTCTAATGACACCCCTGTCATTTTTGGTTCATAGATGCTGGCTCTGACTACCTCTCAAGTAATTCACATGCTGATGTATCTCAAGAAATAGCGTTTCCATGTGGAAATCTTGCCCAGGGAGGAAGTGAAAACGTTGGACATTAACGAAGGAGCTGCTGCTCCTTGTTCTTGTGGGATAGCCAGAGTGAGCAGCTCTGGAGTATCGGATGTGCATGGGACACATGGATGAACGGAAGTAATACTCCTGTTCACAAACTCACCATGCCATTTACCTTGTTGATAATCCTGTGACGCCACTCTTGGGCTGGGATCAATATTAACCACACTGAGCTTTCCCTGAAGATGTGCTACCAAGTAGGTTTTCTTCCAGACACAAACGAGCCATCCTTAGAGATGATGTGAAGACGTGCAAGGCATAAGCCTGCATTCCTTGGAACCATTTTCTTTTGTCCAAACAGAAGAAGCAATTTTGACTAATTTGGGTGAATAGGCACAGAGTCAGACATAAAATATTAATATAAGAACAAATCAAAGGCAGTTTGGCTGACTGGATTCCTGCTTTGAATTCATTAAATGGGGAAAAAAAAAAAAAAAGGAAAAGAAAAAAAAAGATTAAAAAACAGGTTTTATCTTTTCAAGTACTGTATGAAAAGGTATAAATTCCTGCCTGACTGCAGCACTTGGCCTCGCTGCGATGGTAATTGGAACCAGCACGCTCTGCTTCCCGGGTGTCCCATTCACAAACGCGAGAAGGAAGCATTCAATTTTTCAATAGGAAATTTCATCGCCGGAAAACAACCCACCTTCCTCGCCTCCGAAGACAAGCCCGAGGGCGAGTTCTCTCCTCTACCACAGTTTCGGATTACAGCCAGCCCCGGCCAGAGCTGTTGGCAGGGCAGGAGGAAAGACTGCAGCACCAACTGCTCAGACTGTCCCACAGCCGTGAGATGGCCTGCAACGCTGAGAGCTTGGTTCTTTTTTTCTCGCAAGCACACTGAGTTCCTTTCTTTTCCTTTGGGACTGCTCAGTTCACAACTTTTCTTTCCATAACCACATGGGCTAAACAAGCCCAGATTTTGTCATGATGGCTTTCCTTAGTTTTTCAGCTTTCCACTCAGTTCCAGTTCTGGGATTTCATGGAAATCACTCGGGCGTGCTCACAAAGCCATGCTAACACACAAGGGGACATATTGCATTGAGATTTTCCCAGGGACTGAGACACTTTAAATGGAGCCTAGGACACCCCTAGACATACAAGGACTGAGCAAAAAATCACCGACAGCTTTCTGTAATAGAATTTTTTAAAACTTCTTTTTAAGTCCTAAAGTTGGTGTCTCAGAGAAGGCGTCTTCAAGGCCATAAAACCTCACAAGAAACTCCAGCAGAACTCAATAAAGCCAAGAAAAAGGCAAAAGCACTAAGTAGTTGCTGTAGATTTAGGAACCTGAGAGTTAAAAAATCCTCTAGGGAGTATGGAGTCCAGGTGGTGGACTCAGGAAAGTGTAATACTGTAATATTGCTACTCAATTCCCTAATTCTGCTATCTCTTTATAAGCTGGCAGCAAGGCAAACTCATCTTCCTTTTCTCTCCCTCCTGCCTGCTATCTCTGGCAGGAGCTACTTATGTGGTAAACATGTAGGGAGTAGGCTTGTTTATGGCAGATGAAATGCAACATCAGCCAACAAAAACCCAATGGAAAATAGCTAACAGTGGTTGTAAGGATCAAGCCTCAGGACTACATAGATTCAGAACGAATTGTTCCTGTGCATCTGTATGCAGAATGCAAATTAAAAAATCAAAATTTATTTCTACTTTGAATAATTGCTTGAAAGTTTGTTTTCCTCCTTATTATTTATGTATTTTAAAGCATTAACTAATAGTTCCCAGCATAATGACTTACTTCTGTACCTACAGAAAACCTGCATTCTGTAGCCTTTTTCACTTGCTTTCTGAGCCATCCCTGGAACACCGTTGAGAGAGGAAAGACTCCCTCTTATCATGCAGTCTTGGTGTCTCGCTCTACCACACCACATCCAGGACCAGAAGGCTGGATGAGGAAACAACCATAGGCAATGCATGAAAGAGTTCCTCAAAAATACATCAAACTCCATCTTTACACCTCTTTTTCCCCTAGTACCTCTACAAAAGGGTTGTTGCAGAGCTGTTCTTAATTGATAGAAACGGTCTTCTGACACCTAGTGCAGCATCATTAGGATACCTTTAGCTGTACTTAGGGTACTTTCGGCTGTCCTGAGCTGATCAGCAAAGGAAGTTTTCAAGGCAGACTGGTGTGTGACTGGAAGGACAGATTTGGACAAAAAAACAGTGGCACAAGGGGCAGAAGATGGGGAGATGGGTAAAGCTGAGGGCAGCAGCTGGAGTAAAGTAAGAAAAGCTTAGCACACATCAGTAGAGTCACACAGTGTTGGGTATTTTGGAGTATTTGTGGAAATAGGGGCACTTGCTGTTGCTCCTCTCCAGCAGGAGGTCATGCTTCCTCCCCAGGAAACCAAGGGACAGTTCTCCCAAGTCTATGTTGAGTTAGGCATAGGATGCTATACACAGTCCCAAGGGAAGGCAAAGATTACAGCATCAAAGAACTGAACAAGTTCTCAAGAAATGTTTTGGTTCATCAGCGACCAAAATCAGGGAACCTCCAGATCACACAGAAGATGCTTGTCCTATTCAAGACTTCCAAGGATGGATCAACAACACTGACAGGTCCTTGGTGTTTGACCAGCCTTTTCTTTAGAGGTACTTTACTGCCCCAAGGATGAAGACCCATCTTTAGATCCTACTATCTCCTCAACAAGCCAAGAAAGTCAGGCAACACTTTATCATTGCTGGACATCATCTTGGCTATGACACACAAAACTTAGACTCTCCTGTTGGACTCAGACTCTAAGTCCTAATCCAGACCTGAATATCAGACTTTGTCATTCTTCTTGAGCGCCAAGGATCTCACTAAGCTGCAAAAAAATTCACAAGCCAGGATCACCTTTGCTGAGCTGCCACCAATTCTCTTCCTAGAAGTCATTAACTGTGATGGTCAAAACATAATTCCATTTTGCTCCTCCCATACCTCTTCAAGGGCAAGATAGCAGCACTTGAGATGTTGCAGCTCTGATTGTCCTATTGTTCCACAAAGTGGTTCCTCTTCAGCAAATTGAACACTGAGAGCCATCAGAGAGCGCCCTGGACAAAGGGACCAGTGTCTGTTTCTGGGATTATTAGAGGGAAGCAGAAAGAAGGTTCTTGAACAGTCTTCATGGTACTTAACATCACAGCTGAAAATAATGGGTAGGACAAAACAGAGAAAAGATGATTTAAATTAGGCAACCTCCAGAAAGTGGTGTTCACTTAGGCTTCCAAAGGAGAATTGCCATTTCCTAAGAAATGCTAGTGTCTATATGCACTCCCCTCTACAGCACACATACACACACACACACACACACCTCCCTGTAGGTGCTCTATGGAGCATTTGTTCAATTTGATAGTGAACCCTGCATCCCTTCCATTAGGAGATGAAAAAGGTGTAAATAAGCAACACCAGCTGCAGCTTTTCAGTCCTTAAACAAAATCAGCCTTACATTTCTATCTCCTGCCAAAAGTTATGGGACCTGTAGGTAGAGAGTTCCAGAAATCATTCACGGGTCCTCCAAAGTCACCCAGTGAACAGAGAGCTCACTGCTACTCAAGAATTTTGACCCACACCTAATGACAAAGGTTCTGAATAAACTTCAAAGTTCCATCTCATGACAGTGGGATCCATGTGGGGCTCATTTTAAGTAACAGGCATCTCTCATCCATATACATCACCTTGCTTCTGCCCCAGGAGCTCACTTACTGCTGCCTGGAGGCATCCTTCAGCACTGACCCCTCTTCTGATGCTACATCTTCCATCAGGACTGGACTGAACTGAAGCCACTCCGAGTGAGTCCTGGTATCAGAGGAGCCCTAAGCATCCCCTCTGGGCTCCCTGTACATAGAGGTACAGCTTCACAGTACAAGGAAGGCATTTGTCAGTGGCTCCAGCCACTTGACATCCAGGATTTTTTCTCCCTTCCATGCTCTCCCTTTTTGGAAATGTAGCTATCAGCAACATGGCTGGAGCAAGGCCATTTTGAACCAAAGCACTGTCTTGAAAGCTTATTCCCTTTGCTGTGGCTTTCCTACTAAAGCAGCTCCTAAGCACCCTTAGTGGTGAGTCCCTTTCATTTGCTTCCATCTCCATAGCTATTGTACAAAGCTTCCCCATCTGCTGGCAAGATCCCTACAAGTCCATCTTGACCACAGTGGCATGGAATCATAGAATCATAGAATGGTAAGGTTAGAAGTGACCTCAAGGATCATCTAGTTCCAACCCCCTGCCATAGGCAGGGACACCTCCCACTAGCACAG
>WBNM01045424.1:256235-271508 GCA_013399055.1 Ramphastos sulfuratus | reverse complement strand
GGGGAGCTGAGGGGAGCCCCCGGACACTGCGGGCACACGGACCCGGACTGGGGGGGGAGGGCTGAGGTGAGCAGGCTCCGAGGGTCAGTCCCTGGGAACGTGCTGGGGAGGGCAGGGGCGGGGCGAGGGCGGTGGCCGTGACACACTTCCGGTTGGAGGCTGCGCGGCGGCGCCGTTGCCGTGGCGATAGGCGCGGCCTACAGGGCCTAGGCCCAGGCCCGGGCTTTAAGTTCAGGCTGAGGCTCAGAGCCTCAGAGCCGGGCCCAGGCTGGAGGGAATGGCTCGGAGCGGGGTTTTTGTTCGTCCCTGAGGCAGCATGTTCCGTCCTGCCGGTCCCTGTGCGTTGAGGATCAGCGCAGCACCTCCTGTCCCATCTGCCCAGCGAGTGGAGCTTCTGCCTTAAAGCTGCGAGGGGATGGAGCACTGTGAGAAGGCCTCGGAGCGGCTGTGTTTCAGGGAGCCTTGCTTGTATCCGTGGGTTGGGTAGAACTTACTGCCCTGTCCTCTCCAGGGTGTTGCTTCCACTGCAGCANTTGAGGTTCCTTCCAACCTTCCCATTCTATGGTGGCTGAGCAGGATGTGGCCCTGCTCTTGAGCTTTTCCACCTACCAGCTGTGGTGTGAGCAGGGGATGGGCAGGGGTTGGAACTGGGCTGTAACCTGTGATGGTTCAGGAGTGATGGGGCTGGGCTGTGGGGCTAAGCCTGGATGTAGAGTCAGACTAGGCAGTGCTGCCTGCTGCCCGTAGCACTGAATGGTAGAATGTGGGTTGTAAGACCTGTTCTGGCTGCCTGTGTTTGTGCAGAGATACAGGAAATTGAAAGCAGACCTCCATGGAGGAGAAACAGCTCTCAATGGTTTCTACATGATTTCTTTTCTTTCTCCTCAGAAGTTGTGGTGCAGCTGATCCCCCCCAGAAGCTTCTCAAGGGCAATTATGGTGAGTCAGACTGGGAGCATTGACAAGCTGAACCTTGTATTCCTCTTTCTACCCAGCTGAGTCAGAAGAGCAGCTTAGGGAAGGATCCAAAGAGGTTTCGGAAACAGAAAGAGACAGAGGAAAGTCTGAGGCAACAAAATGTCCTTTCACCCTGAAGAGCTTAAAAATGCCTTCAGAGTTCTGTTTGTTTGTGGAAGAATTTTGCATTGCTTGGGTTATGAAAGTAGTAAGTAGGTGTTCTCCCAAGGGAGGTGAGACAGGGCTGAATGGATGCCTCAGTTCTGCAGAGGGAAGCATGCAGGAAAGCCACGGGAAGAACTGGGCAGAGCAAGGTGGCCAGGAGTGGCCATGCCCCTGGCAGTCTCCTGATCAACACTGACTACCAAAACACTTCTTATGTAACCATTTATTTCAGCTTGTTTGTAGAGCCCAACTTAACTCAGTGGTGAAGGTATCAAGTGCAGAGCTCTTGGGTGGAGGCACAGACTGTGCTCCCAGGAGCCTGCTGTGAGGTTATGGCCAGGTTGGTGCCTTCAATTGTTGCAGTTCAGCTGCAGGTGTGGGAGAAGGTGTGTGTGTGGGGGGGGGGTGTGCAGGGCAGCTGTTTAATTTGGCTTCTGGCTAATCAGTATTCCAGGGCAGCCCCTAAAGATGGAGCTGTGAAAACACCTGGGGTTGGGTTTAAGGCAATCCCTGGGTGAGTCCAGCCAAGGCAGTGAGCAGCTTCCATCCTGAGAAGGTGAAGGGATCACAGGAGAGTCCATGAGCAGCTGCTTCCCAGGAGGAGAAGGGGACAGGAGGATTCCCCCTCCCTTCCTGCAAGGTAATGACACAAATGAAGATGTGAATTGAAACTTAGCTCACTCTACAAATGGCAACACATTAACTGGCAACAAAAGCTGATTTTTTTTGATGCCCATAACCTCAACGACCTGGTAAAGCACCAAAGCACAGGGAGGGAGTCCATGTGCAGGGCCTGGCAGTGCTGAGATTACACCAACAACTCCAATGGTTTGTGGCTGACCTCAAAACTCACAGCCAAGTGCAAACAACAGTGCTGCTCCTCCTGTGGCTCTGTGCTGGCCTGCAGCCCAGTGTTGTGATGGCTCAGGTTGTCCCTCCCCACACCTGGGTGCTGTAGTAGGTGAGGATGTGCTCAGTGCCACATCCTGAGGCTGCAGCAGTTTGCATCTCCTGGGGAAGGTGCCCTGGGAGTGCTTCTCTGGGCTCCTCAGCACCCACTTTTCATGCATTCAGGCACCTTCAGGCTTGCTCTGCTCTTCCTCACTGTGGTTCTCTGACATCTTTTCCTGGCTCTGTTGTTTAATTAAGCTCTGCAGTGTGCACAGGCTCAAAATGGGGCTGAACAAAGCTCCCAGCAGCATATGTTGTGTTACTGAGGTTTGTGTAAGCCTGTGGCAGGGTTTGTTGATTCAGCAGAGTGGAGCTTCCCCACAGACTGCCTGCCTGCTCTGCCCTTTTGCCCTGGAATCCTCCTGGCACCCCCAAATGGGAGCTGTTTGTACTAGAGAGCTGTTGGTGAGGCCTCTTCCCCCCCATATTAAATAAACATGGAAAATGGGTGATGAGTGAGGTTGTGCAGCACTGAGGTGGTGGGAAACTGCAGGAAATGGCCATGGCAAGGCTCTGCTCTCCTCTCTGTGGGCTGGCAGGTCCCAGGGGGAAGGAATTTTCCTGTTCTGAAAGCTGAAGGATGTTGGTTGAAGGAGAATGACCAGATGGAGGTAGATTGAGACTGGAGCTTGGGAAGGAATTCTATCCAGTGAGGGTGGGGAGACATTGGCACAGGCTGCCCAGGGAGGTTGTGGATGCCCTTCCCTGGAGATGTTCAAGGCGAGGGTGGAAGAGGCCTTGAGCAGCCGCAGCTGGTGGGATGTGCCCTGGCCAGGGCAGGGGGGGGGAGCTGGATGAGCTTGAAGGTCCCTTCCAGCCCAACCCATTCTGTGAATCTCTCACTCTGTCTTCTCAGGTTGGGCAATGCCAGCTTCAAGGTCCTGCAGCTGGGCACATCTGGCAGGAGGAAGCAGCTGGGTTGTGTTACACCTTTCTCTCCATGGGCTGAAAGTTTGACTCAAGAATTTATGTTCCAGTGACATCTGTAAGTGCAAAGCAGCATTCTCCTAGAATCCCAGGTGGTTTGGGTGGGAAGGGACCTTTAAAGCTCATCCAGGCCAACCCCCTGCAGTCCCCAGGGACATCCCCAACCAGGGCAGGTTGCTCAGAGCCACAAACAACCTGAGCTGCAGTGGTGCCAGGGCTGGGGCAGCTCTCTGGGCAGCCTGGGCCAGGCTCTCCCCACCCTCAGTGCCAAACATTTCTCCCTTCTCTCCATTCTGAATCTCCTCTTTTTGTTCAAGCCATCCCCCCTTGTCCTGCCACAACAGGCCCTGCTCAAGAGTCTGTCCCCAGCTTTCTTAGAGCCCCCTTTAAGCACTGCAGTGCCACCAGAAGGTCTCTCTGGAGCCTTCTTTTCTCCAGGCAGACCAAGCTGAAGTCTTTCAGCCTGGCCTCACAGCAGAGCCCTGCCAGTGCTAACACCCAGCAGCTCCTTCCTCCTGCTCCCAGTGCACCCCACTGGTGATGCAGAGGTGTCTGTGCTGGTGTTTCTTGGGCAGCATTTACTCTGGTATCAGAGCTGGTTGCTGTGTCCTGGAGCTGCTGTGAGTGCCATGGAGAAGGAAAAGTCTGCCCAGCTGAGCTGCTCAGTCCCTGCAGTGCCAGGCTGCTTGTCACATCCAACTCCTGCCAACACCCACAGCTCTCCTGCCACTGCCACACTCACCCTGCCTCTCTCCAGGCTCTATTTTCCACTGGTGTCAGCAGTTCACTGGAAATGTCACTTTGAGCCATCAGCCAGGCTCAAAGCTGAGGTGGCAGCCCTGCTTTTATTGTCACTGCTTGCATTTTGGCAGCCTGGCTCCTGCCTCGGCAGAGCGTCAGGTGATGCCAAGGAGAAGAGCTCTTTTGATTTCCTCCACGTCAAGCTTGCTGCTGGATTGAGTTTGAGAGCTTTCATTTGATTAACACATCCTCCCCAAAGCTATCCCCATCACCAGCTGACAGGAAAAAAAAAATCCATCACTTCTCTCTGGGAAAGTTCAGCAGAGTTCATGCTTGCTCCAAATGATCAAAAGGCCTCTCTGGAGGGGAGCAGTGAGCTGCTGTGGGTGAAGGTGTGTGGAGACATGGGGACATGAAGAGCTTTGTGCCAGCCATGAGGCACAGCACTGGCTCAGGGCAGTTACTCTTTGATTTGCTACATCTCCTGCCTGATTCCTCCTGATTTTTCTCTTGTTCCTGCCATTTTTAGCAAGGCAGCACCGTGCAGTGTCAGATGTAAGCTCAAGTAGCTGAAGCCTGTGAGGGCAGAATCCCCAAATCCCAGCATGGAGGGGTTGGGAGGGACCTCTGGAGATCATCCAGTCCAACCCCCCTGCTAAAGCAGGGCACTCACAGCAGCTTGCCCAGGAGCACAGTGGTCAGGGGGGGTTTGGAAGCTTTCCAGAGAAGGAGACTTCACAACCTCTCTGGGCAGCCTGCTCCAGGGCTCTGTACCCTCAGAGCAAGAAGTTCCTGCTCCTGTTCAGATGGAAGGTAAGAGCCATGCCAGGCAGGGAGGGTAATTAATTGGCACAGAGGCACAGGAGGGCTCTTCAGAGGGAGAATTCCCTATCTGCTGCTTCAGTGCCTGCCTGCCTTTGATCCCTGTCTCCACTTCCCTCCAGATGTTCGTCATGACAGATGTGGCCGTGCAAAAGACTCCTCCTGATGGTGATCCCGGGAAGCTGAGGGATCACAACCATCTGCAGCCTGTCCCCTAACTGCCAGCCGTTGGGGCTGTGCTGGCAGATGGGAGCTGACCTCACCCTGCCAGCTGCCAGCCTGTGGACATCTGCCACAGCCACTGAGTGGGGCTGGGGTGTCCCCTGACACCCTGCAGTGTGATGTCACTGGGAGCCTGGGGGAGTCCTCTGCTGTAGCCTTGCTTTGCAGATCCAGCAGGTTGCTCTCTTTGCCTCTGAACCAACTAATCCTCTGCTCAGCACCCTTCTGAGCTGCAGGCACCTTAGAGCTTAGGTCTTTGCTTCCCAGCCCTCGGTGGTAGAGCAAGGTTGGCATTGCTGTGCACAACTGGCACTGCTAAGCTTCCTCTCTCTGAGGTCGCAGCTGAGAGGGAGGAATAAAAACATCAGATGGGATGGCAGATTGCTCAAGAACCTGAGGTGAGGGTCAGTGACTCTGAGTGATGAAGGATGGTGCTCAGCTTCTCCTGCTGTGGGCAGCTCCCTTCTCTAAATCTCCCTTGTCTGTAGGGAAAGGAGGACCCTGACAGGAAGAAAGATGTTGATTGCTGGGATGCCTTTGGGGGGGACCTTTTTACCCTGTTGGTTGCTGTGGGAGCCTCTGGTGGGGACCTTTTTACCCTGTTGGTTGCTGTGGGGAGCCTCTGGTGAGGACCTTTTTTACCCTGTTGGTTGCTGTGGGGAGCCTCTGGTGGGGACCTTTTTACCCTGTTGGTTGCTGTGGGAAGTCTCTGGTGGGGACCTTTTTACCCTGTTGGTTGCTGGGGGAGCCTCTGGTGGGGACCTTTTTTACCCTACAGCCACACAGAGGCCAAGCCTGAAGAGTTCAACTCCATCCTGGTGTTGGTGGCCTCCAGCTTCTGATCTCTTACTGGCTTCTTCCTAAGGACTCCTGCTGGACTCTGGAGACTGTTGGGAGATGCTTGACAAAATCCCCTGTGGGAATGTGTTGGGAATGGCCTCAGGTGGCTGTGTTTGGAGGAGCAGCTCAGACAGTGCTTGGCCACCAGGTGTGGGGCAGGGTTGGTGGAGGTTCTCTCTGCAGGCATGGGCAGGGCTGTCACCCACAGCCTGCAGAGGTGATCACCAGTGGCAAACACTGCTCTGAGCTCTGCAGCTGTGCCAGCCTGAGCCACCAGGATCTGAAACCATACATAGGCAGTGGGTTACTGGGGGAGACCTCTTGGTGGCCTTGCAGTGCTCAAAGCAATCCATCAGAAAGCTGGGGACAGACTTTGGAGCAGGGCCTGTTGTGACAGGACAAGGTGGGGATGGTTTGAGCTCAAAGAGGGAGATTCAGAGTGGAGAGAAGGGAGAAATGTTTGGCACTGAGGGTGGGGAGAGCCTGGCCCAGGCTGCCCAGAGAGGTGGGAGCTGCTCCAGCCTTGGCATCACTGCAGCTCAGGTTGTTTGGGGCTCTGAGCAACCTGCTCTGTGTCCTTGGACTCTGTGACCTTTAAAGGTCTCTTTCCCATCCAAACCAGTCTGTGGTGACAGCATCAGGCCAGCTGCTCTGCCTGGGCCAGGGCTGCCTCCTGATGCTTCTGCAGCATGTCAGTGGGTGCCTGCAGGCTGCTCAGAGTGAGCCAGGCTGGGACTGGGAGCAAGGAGAGGTTGGAGCTGCTGCACAGGCAGGGAGCTGCCATCTGGAAGGCTTCAGCTGCTTTCACTCAGAGCATGGATGGTTTATTAGCTGGGTGCAGCTCCCTGTGCTGCTGTCTGCAGGATCTCTGGCCCTGTGTGGTGCAATTTGGCTCTTTCTGGAGGGTGCTGTCCTGTGAGGGTCACAGCACTTGCTGGGGTGCAGGGTTACTGGCAGCTCCAGTACCTGCAGGAGAGCTGGGGAGGGACATCTGACAAGGGCTTGGAGTGACAGGATGAGGGCAATGGCTATGAGCTGGCAGAGGGGGGATTGAGGTTGGAGATGAGGAGGAAATTCTTGCCAGTGGGGGTGGGGAGACACTGGCACAGGTTGCCCAGGGAGGTTGTGAAGCATAGAATCACAGATTCTGTGCTCCACAGCCTCCCTGGAGGTGTTCAGGACCAGACTGGATGAGGCCTTGAGCAGTCTGGGCTGGTGGGAGGGGTCCCTGCCCATGGCAAGGGCTTGGCACTGGCTGAGCTTGAAGGTCCCTTCTAACCCAAACCATTTTCTGATTCTTCTGCCTGTGGATCTTGCAGCAGAGCTTTAGCAGCAGCAGCAAACCTCCAGCCAGGGCTGTTTGGCTGCCAGCACTGACCACAACCTACTGGCCAAAACTCAGACCCCAGCTGGAAGCTCCCTCCTGGACAAGAGGATTCCACAGGAGCTAAAATCAAAGGAGGGTATGGAAAAGCAAACAGCAACAGCAGGAGAGGGGGGGGAAAGCTCAAACAACCCTTAAAATATAATTTGCCTCTAGATTTTGTTTCTAGACACAGGTTTTCTTGCTGGCTAAGGGGGGAAAAAAGATGTCAGTAAAGTTCAGCTGAACTTCTGGGAACTTTATCTGCTCCACTTGCAACTCAAGGATTGCAACAACAGGAACCTGAGTGCAGCTGACTTATTGCAGGAGCTGAGCAAAACAGAGAGAGCAAAGAGCACTCCAGAAATGACAGGCTGCTGGGCTTGCTCTTCTTGCAGCCTTGCTCAGGTGAAGGGTGAGGATGTTCCCCTCAGGTGTGATTTGTGCTGATGGTGCTCACCAGGAGCTGGCACTGTGTCCTCACAGCCAGCTATGCCCTGGGCTGGTCCCCAGCAGCAGGGGCAGGGAGGGGATTCTGCCCCTCTGCTGTGCTGTGCTGAGAGCCCAACTGCAGTGCTGGGGCAGCTCTGGAGTGCTCAGCACAGACAGGGACCTGTTGGAGCAGGGCCAGAGGAGGTCACAGCAGTGCTGGCAGGGCTGGAAGGGCTCTGCTGTGAGGCCAGGCTGAGAGAGTTGGGCTTGGGCAGCCTGGAGGAGAGAAGGCTCCAGGGAGACCTTAGAGCATTCCAGAATTTGAAGGAAGCTCCAGGAGAGCTGCAAAGGGACTTTGTACACAGGTGTGCAGTGACAGGGTGAGGGGAGATGGCTTCAAACTGGAAGGAGCTGGACTTAGATTAGACATTAGGGAGAAATTCTTCCCCAGGAGGGTGGTGAGGCACTGGAACAGGTTGCCCAGAGAAGCTGTGGAGGGTCCAAGCCTGGCAGTGTTCTAAGTCAGGTTGGATGAGGCCTTGAGCAAGCTGCTGTAGTAGGAGGTGTCCCTGCTCATGGCAGGGAGGGATGGAACTGGATTATCTGTGAGGTCCCTTCCAGTCCAACCCATTCTGTGATTCCTACAAAGTGTCTGCTCCAATGTCTGCCTTTCCCTCCTGCCTGCTGTGTCCCTCTTGCAGCCCTGTGTCCTGCCAGCTCCAACCCAGTATTCCACAGGGTGCCACCTGGGGCCAGATTTGATTTCAGATGAGCTCCATCTGCAGCTCTGCTGATTTGCACCTCCTGCTCTGTAGCCCTCAGACTGCATCCAACCTGCACATGGAGCTGGAGGAACTTCAGGAGGGCAGAGGACAAATGGAGCCCAGGTCCCTGCTGTGCTCAGGCAGGAGAGCTGCTGGGACACCCTGGGAAACTCTTCCCAGGAGACACCCCCCCCACATCCTTGCTGCTCCACAAGGGTTAATGCTCCTTCCTGGGAGTTCTCCTCAGCCTTCCCTGCTGCAGCCAGACTTTGGTTCTCACTTGGGTGTCTTGCTGGAAGCTGGAGGGGGTTATTTTTTTTTTCCCTCTAGTACTGTTGAGAACAGGAATAGAAACTTTGCAACAGGCTCAGAATGTTCCTTGGCTCAGTGCATGGGAAAGAGGTTTAGGGTTGGATTTCCTATTGCTTCACACTGAGCCCTGCTTGTGATGATTTTGGGGACAGACATTTCTCTGAGAGGAACCATTGGCAAAACAGCTTCATTCTGCCTAATTTACTGGGGTTCAGCTGCTCCTGGGCTGGCTCCTGGGGGTCCAATGTCTCACTTTCCCTCTCCTGCCAGCAGCACAAAGGCTCTGAACTCAGACACCCCTCATGTGAGGAGGGAGGGCAGGCAGAGATGTTTATGACCTTCTAGGGGGTTTTGTGAACATGTTTGGGGTGGATGGGTTGGTTCCACCTCCTGCTTGGCAACTGATCATAAACTTGAACCTTTAAAGTGATGAATTTCCAGAACCAGTGGAGTCTGCAGGCTGCCACTTGGGAGTGGGAGCACAGAGCAGAGGGGCTGGAGGCTGAGCTTGCACAAGAGCTCTCTTTCAGAGGCCCTTCTCTATCATGCCTCCCACACTGAGCACTTCTGGAGCTCCCTGCTCCCAGCAGCTCATTGTGCAGCAGGTTTGTGATTGGCTTCACAGTTGTGCTGCCCTCAGGAATGGGAGGAAGATGCTCACTGCTCCCAGCTTGGTCCCTGGGAGCTCTGTTCTCTGTGCAGATAATTGCCATGGTTCAGGTGCTGCAGTGAGGGCTTTGGGTGGTGTGAGCTGGTGGGGGAAGGAGAAGCTTGTTGGAGGCTTTGCCCTGATGTGGACTGACAGGTCTGGCAGCAGAGGGGAGGCCTGGGGGGGCCTCCAGAGAATGAGGACATCCTGGCAAACAGCCACCTGGGGCTAAACTCCTCTAGCTCTGGCAGGGTGCCCTGAGCACAGCACACACCTTGCATTCCAGGGCAGGAACAGGCCTGGGAGCTCCAAGGAGCAAACAGCTGCCAGAGGTGGGTGGAAGCAGCCAGGCTGCAGCAGCCCTGTGGAAAACAAGCACCTGAACCTGGGGGGAGCAGTTCTGGTCCTGCTTTTCAAGTGGGAAGTCACAGCAAGAGTTGTTGTTTGCTGCCCTGCACTTGCTGAGGTGACCTTTTGCTGGGCACTTCCCTGGAGCTGTTTTCCCACTGGGCAGTGGTGCTGTGATTCCAGAGTCACACTTCCAAGAGGCTGAGGTGCAGCACACACCTGAGTGTGCCACAGCCACCTCTGGCTGTGGTTTCTAAGTGCCACAACATGAGCTCAGCTTCCCCTGCAGGTGGTGGTGGGACCTGACCTCAGCTCTGCAGGGAGGAAGAGTAAGGGCTGGTAATGCCAGGACAAGGGGCAATGGGTTTGAACTGGCAGAGGAGAGATTGAAACTGGATGTTAGGAGGAAGTTGTTTGCAGTGAGGGTGGTGAGACACTGGCACAGGTTGCCCAGGGAGGTTGTGGAGCACAGAAGACCTTCAGGGAGGTTGTGGAGCACAGAATCACCCAACGTGATCAAAGATCACGTTGGGTGATTCTGTGCTCCACAACCTCCCTGGGCAACCTGTGCCAGTGTCTCACCACCCTCAACCTGTGCCAGTGCTTTGCCCCTTGTCCTGTCATGCCAAGCCCTTGTCAATAGTCCCTCCCCAGCCTTCCTGTAGCCCCCTTCAGATCCTGGAAGGCCACTCCAAGCTCTCCTGGAAGCCTTCTCCTCTCCAGGCTGCAGAGCCCCAACTCTCTCAGCCTGTCCTCAGAGCAGAGCTGCTGCAGCCCTCTGAGCATCTTTGTGGCCTCCTCTGGAATAGCTCCAAACAAGGAGCAAATCTCCATTACTAATTAAGTTTTAATCATCTTAGGGCCTTCACCAGGTGCTGCTGGGGTGACAAATTCAGCCTAAAGCTGGGGGGGGAGTGCAGGAGACAAAAGTTCAAACCTCTGCAGCCCCCACTTGTGGTTCCATTAATTGTCTTCTTCCTACAAGCCAGGCTCAGGGACTGCTCCTGCTCAGGCCTCCTCAGGCTGCTTTTGGCAACACACAAACATCTGATCCCCCTCACCTGGCTTTGGGAGCCTCTTGCTGTGGTCCTCTGCCTTAGCAGCAGCAGATGTTTCCTAGTGAGGCTGGGAGGATCCTGCCCTTCCCCACAGAGCTTCAGGGATTCCTGACATGTTTCAGATGTCTGCCCTGGCTTTGTCTGAGTGCCACAGGGTGCACAACTCCTCTGCTGTGCTCCAGCCACGCTCTGGATTCCCAGTTCCTCCCACTCCTGTTCCCAGCAGGATAATGAAGCAGCTCTGAGGCCAAAACTCCCTGAGCACTCTCATAAAAACCCAACAAGGAGCAGGCAGATGGAGCTGGGAATTCCCCACTGCTCTGATTTTAATGATCCCACTTCCACCCTGGGCATGGGCACTGCATCCCAGCCTCTGGCTCTGCCACCCAGGCTGCAGCAAGGAGCAGGGAAGGGTTTGTGGGGCCAGGAGGCTGTGGTTTGGTGGCTGAGGAGCACCAAGGACCTCACCCAGGGTGGGGTCTGGGCACACCAACATCCTGCAGACCCTGCAGCTGTGGCTGTTGCAGTATCAGCTCCACAGGTGACAGCACAGGTTCAGGCTGTGCCAATGGCAGAGCCACCTCAGCCCTCCAGGATGCGATTGATGAGCTTCATCTCCTCAGCAGTCATGGGGTTCAGGTTGAATCCCTTCAGCTCAGGTTTGCCTGAGAGGAGAGAAAAGGGAAAAATTGGGATTTTGCTCCAGAGTCAATCACAGAACAGAATCAGTCAGGGCTGGAAGGGACCACAAGGATCAGCCAGTGCCAACCCCCCTGCCATGCCCAGGGACACCTCACACTAGACCAGGCTGGCCACAGCCTCATCCAGCCTGGCCTTAAACACCTCCAGGGATTGGGCCTCAACCATCTCCCTGGGCAACCCCTGCCAGGCTCTCACCACCCTCATGCTGAACAACTTCTTCCTAACCTCCAGTCTGACTCTCCCCATTTCCAGCTTTGTTCCGTTGCCCCCAGTCCTATCCCTACCTGACAGCCTAAAAAGTTCCTCCCCAGCTTTCTTGTAGCCCCCTTCAGATCCTGGAAGGCCACAAGAAGGTCTCCTGGGAGCCTTCTCCTCTCCAGACTGAGCAGCTCCAACTCCCTCAGTCTCTCCTCAC
This sequence comes from Ramphastos sulfuratus, assembly GCA_013399055.1. Classification (NCBI taxonomy): domain Eukaryota; kingdom Metazoa; phylum Chordata; class Aves; order Piciformes; family Ramphastidae; genus Ramphastos; species Ramphastos sulfuratus. The sequence goes on along the minus strand of WBNM01045424.1, from coordinate 259,841 downwards.
AGCAGAGCAGCTGCAGCCCTCTGCTCATCCTCATGACCCTTCTCTGGACACCTTCCAGTACATGCCTATGAGCAAATCAAATGAAGAAGCTGCAGAGGGGCTGTGGGGAGGGCAGGGACAGCCCTGGAAGCTGATCTGGGGTCACCCCAAGGTGGTGAGGGTGAGCTACATGCTGGAGGGTGGCAGCTCCACACCAGGAGCCTACAATCCTGCTGGAACAGGGAAGGAACTGCAGAGCTGGTGGGGAAGCACCTGGAGGAACACAGCAGGGGGCTTCTGGACCCTCCCAACACAGGATGTCTGCTCCCAGAGGCTGAAGAGCTTCCAGGGTGGAAGGTTTACCTTGAGCCTCAAAGAGGCGATTGACCTTCACACGCAGCTCCTTCCGGAGGTTGTTTATCTCCTCATCCAGGCTTTCCTGGTCTGACACAAGTGGGGAAGCAGTGAGGAGGACTTTGGGCTCTGGGGTGCAAGCAGAACCTCCTGTGGCACACTCCAAGCAGAAAACCCAGGTCTGAGGGGCAGAAGAAGGCTTCTCCCCCACTGCCTCGGGGTCGCACCGTGTCCTCTGCTGCTCATGGGGCTGAGCTTGAGGTTGCTTCACGACCTCATGCACTGCTCTGCTGAGAACCTGCCTGAGGCTATTGAGAGGTTTGGGGCACTTTATGGTTGGAAAAGTCCTCCAGGATCACCAAGTCCACCATTAACCCAGGTTACCCTCAGCACCACAGCTCCGCACCTTTGAAACCCCTCTGGGGATGGGGACTGCACCACTGCCCTGGGCAGCCTGAGCCAGGCTTTGACAACCCTCAAGGGGAAGAAATTGTTCCTCATGGCCAACCTAAACCTACCCTGGAACAGCTTGAGCCCATTCCCACTTGTCCTGTCCAGCCCCACCCGGCGGAGCCCAACCCCCACCTGCTTCAACCTCCTTTAGTGCCTCACATCCCGGCGCAGAGCCCCCAGCCGCGCTCACCCTTCCGCAGCATCTCCTTGGTCTGCGCTTTGGGCAGCTCGACGAACATGTTCCCGAAGCAGACCATGGCCTTGCCTGGAGGGGAGAGAAGGGGAAGGCAGAGGCTCCGTCAGAGAGCTCCTTCTGGCCGGGCCCGCGCGGCTCCGCGGGGCTCACCGTCCGGCTCCGCGTCCTTATGCAGCGCCCGCAGGGCCTCGCGATTTCGGTTGCGCTTCACGTCCAGATCCACGATCTGCAGCGGGAGAGAAGCAGCTGCGGCCGCGGCTCGGGGCGGCAGCGGGACAAGGGTGGGGGAGGCTCACCGGGGGCCAGGCCATACCTGCTGCCGCGCCGCCAGCACGTCTTCGGCCAGCTCCTCCACCTCGGCCAAGTAGCGCAGCACGAAGGCTGCGTCCCGCGCCATGGCGCCGCCCGCACAGCCGCAGCCGCCGCTGGGTCCGGTCCGGGCTGCGGCCGCAGCCGCGCAGGAAGGTTCCGCGCCGGGAGGGGTCCGGCGGGAGCGCGCCCTCTGGCGGCCGCCCTGGGCGCTGCCCGCGGGGTGAACGAGAACGCCGGGACGGGACCCCGGGACTGGCTTCGTGCCTCCCGCGCCGGCTCTGTTTCCCCAGGGCTGGCTCCGCACTCCCGGCACTGGCTCCCCGTCCCGAGGATTGGCTCCGTACCTCCGGGACCGGACCCCGTGGCCCCGGCTACCCGCCCCACGCCGCGGGAGCTCACCGTACGGAGCCCTCACCCCCGACACAGTCCCCCGCAGCCTGGGGGAGACCGAGTAGTGCCAGCAAGGACTGGCAGACCCCCAGCATGCGAGGAGAGGGGTCTCAGGAGCCCTCCCAAGACTGGTAGGTAACAGAGGCCGTGGGGGGGTTGTGTCCCTGCCCTGGACAGAGCCAGTCAGTGTGGCACGACGGCGGTGGCACCATCGCTACCCTGCTGACGGTGGAGGAACCTTCAGGCTGTGCTGTGCTTTTCTGGGAGGCGACACCCCCGAGACAAGAGGAGAAGAAGGAAGGGGAAGAAGGAAGACAAGAAGAGAGGCACCAGCGGACCTGAGCTGTTGGCTTGTCCCTCTCACAGCACAAACCTCTCGGCTTGTGCTCTTCTGGGTGAGAAGAGCCCCGAAGGTGCCTGCAGATTCCCAGTGCTGCTGTTGGGCGTGGTGGTGGGCACGCAGGGACCCCGGGGACGGAGGGAGCAAGGCAGTGGCTGGGCAGTGATCACCACACCTCTGCAGAGAGCTAATCCCTTCAGGGAGATGCCAGCTCGGAGGATTAGTGGCCCTAATCCCATCAGGTCATTTGTGGCAGTTGACTGGGGAAGAGCTCCGGCAGCGTGGGCTGAACTCAGGCACTTCCAGGGGAGCGCTGGGGAGCAGCATCCTGGCCGGGCTGTGAGTGATTCACAAGGCTTGGAATCCTTCCTGACATCCACCAAAAGAGGCAGCAGCATTGGGGCTGGATGCCAGCGCTGGGAAATGCTCCTTTTTCAGTGGGGGTGGCTGCTGGAGAGCTCCAGAATGGAGCAGGGGCCACCTGCTTCCCAGCCACAGTCTCAGGGTTGGGGTCCCGAGCGTCCCGGTGGGACAGGGGCACTGGGATTGGCTGCAAAGTGGGATGCAAGAGATGGGATCTGCTTTGGGGTGGGTCTGCTTTGCTCCTGCAGCCTCCCACTGCAGCATTCACCACGGAGTGATTGGCTTCAGCTGTCTGCCAGGCGTGAAGGCATCATCTGAGCCTTGTTGCTTTGCTGGGATCAGAAGGGAAGAGCACCTGGTTCCCATGGTGTGTGCTGAGAGCTGGAGCTCCAGCGACAGCCCTGCCCATCTGTCCTGCTGCAGGCACACGGACACAGCCCCTTGAGAGCAGGGTTTGGCTGCAGAGCTGAAGCTGGGGGTGGTGCTTGGGAAGCGCGGCCTGGCTAGGGGGCAACTGTGCCCTTCAGTGGGCTGGAAACATGCTCCCAGCACCTCCTCCAGAAGGTCTTGCACTGCCCAGTGAGGAGAGGAGGAGGAGGGAGAGCTTTCAGAGTCCCTGAGGGATGGATGGGGATGGGGTGGAGATGAGGATGGGGATGGGAACAGGGTGAGGGTGGAGATGGGAATGAGGTGGGGATGGGGAGGGGAACAGAGTGGTGATGGAGATGGGAACAGGGTGGGGATGGGAACAGGCATGAGGACAGGGCTGGGCTGGCTGTGTCCTGGCAGCAGCAGGGGCACCAGGACAGCATTTGCAGGGCAGCACACGGTGGCTGGAGCTGTTGCTGTGCAGGCCTCCCCAGCCCAGCTCTGAGCCAGCCACAAACCATCAGGGGTTTCTCCTCCTGCAGCCAGGGGCAGCCTTTTCTCTTGGAGGCTGGCCCCGGCCCAGGGACCAGAGGCCCGTTTGGGCCAGCTGCTCATTTTTGTGCCCTGCTGGGAACTGGGCAGTCAGAGGGACTGGGCACCCCCCACCCTGCTGCTGAGGGCTGCTTTGCTTTGCTGTGTATTTCGTGGTGGAAGGAGCAGGGTTTGGCTTCAGCCTCTTCCTTTTGCTTCCTTGCAACACTTTTCTGTATGCAGCCAGAGCCCTCCCTGCCTGCTGCCAGCTGCACAGGGAGGCTTCAGGGGTGGGGGGTGGGAGGGGTGGGGGTTGGTT
>WBNM01045424.1:242921-254044 GCA_013399055.1 Ramphastos sulfuratus | reverse complement strand
CGAGCCACGGCCGGCGGGGGGGGGAGGTCGGGAGGTACGGGGATATGGGGGGTTGGGGGGTCAGAAAGGGGCTGCAGGGCTTGATCCACCTCCTGCAGCTAGGGCAGGTCTGGAGGTGCACAGACACAGGGATATGGGGGGGACCAAGGGTCACAAAGGGACTGCAGAGACTGATCCACCTCCTGCAGCTGAGGCAGGTCTGAAGGTATGGGGATATGGGGCCAGGGGGGTCAGAAAGGGGCTGCAGGGCCTGATCCACCTCCTGCAGCTGGGGCAGGTCTGGAGGTGCAGAGACACTGGGATATGGCAGGGACCTAGGGTCAGAAAGGGGCTGCAGGGCCTCATGCACCTCCTGCAGCTGGGGCAGTTGTGGAGGTGCAGAGACACTGGGATATGGCAGGGACCTAGGGTCAGAAAGGGGCTGCAGGGCCTGATCCACCTCCTGCAGCTGGGGCAGGTCTCAAATATAGGGAAATGGAGAGGTAGGGAGGCTGTGATAGGGCTATGGGGCCTGATCCACCTTCTGCAGCTGGGGCAGGTCTAGAGGTACAAGAGAAGGGGGGGACCAAGGGTCAGGATGGGGCTGCAAGGCCTCATCTGCATCCTGTGGCTGGGGCAGGTCTGGGGACACAGGGGTCATGGGTACAAGTTGGGGCTGGTGGCAGGGCTCAGCAGGGATGTGGGGTGGCTTAATTGGATGCAGCACAGAGGACACATCCAGAGATGGCAAGGGTGGGCTGGATGGGGTGGACATGGGATCAGTTCCTCTGGAACCACAGCAGGGTGGGTGCTGGGAGGAGAGCCCCCAGCAGAGCCCAGCTGTGGGAGTGGGTGGGTGTGGGCTGGAGATGTGAGTGTGGGCAGAAGTTGGCATGAGGATCCTGCAGCCCACCTGGGTGGCACAGGCCTGCTGTGTGTGGCACAAGCCTGCTGTGTGTGGCACAAGCCTGCTGTCCCCACAGCCAGACAGTGCTGGGGATGCTGCCTGACCACAGCAGCCAGGTCCTGTTCTGCCAGGCCCTAAACATCTTGGTCTCAGATCCTCCTCCCTTGCACCTCCCTGTGGTCCTGCTTGGAGCTTGCTGTAGATTGCAGGGTGGCAGATGAAGAGGTGCCAGCTGTCCCCAGCCTGGCCAGGGTCTGCTGCCTGTCCCTTCCTGGGCTGGCTACAGGCAGGCTGTGAGAACAGGGTGGGTGGCAACTTAGCAGACTCACGCTCAAGGCCCTTTCCAGGGTCTCTGCAGACCCCCCCAGGAGCCTCAGCTGATGGTTTGCTGGCACCTTCCCACCCCAGAACCAGCCCCACTCCCTCCCTGCTCCACTGAGATCCATCCTTGGGGTGAAGAGGGAAGTGCCCGGCGCTGACACCGAGTTGGTGCCGGGAAGAGAGGAGACAATGGCAAATTCCGGGAACAATGCAGGGAGCAGGGAGCAGGCAGCTCCCGTCTCGGGTTTCGAGGCTGTCTCCCTTCCTGAGCTGCTGGCTCCAGAGGCTCCTCCACTCCCCACTGTTGTCTGCACGCATTGGTTCTGCTGCTGCATTTCCCGGGATGCTCCCAGCTTGCCCAACTTCGCCTCCTTGTGCCGGAGGGGCTCCCGCCCCTTCCCAGGCTGGCACAGCCATCGCCCGGCCCTCCCCATGGTAGCTTTCAGGGTATGCTGGCTGCAGGAGGGGTGCAAACCCTGCATTGGTGTGCTGGGGGAGCCGGCGAGGGAGAGGATGATAGGTCTGGCCTGGTAGCTGCTGAGCCTTGCCCTTGGTGCCCGGTGGGCAACTACCCGGTCCTGGGCTGAGCTGGGACCAGGCTGCCACCAGGGAGCTTTGCTCGGGGTGGTGTCAGGCACGTTCTGAGCTGCTGCACCACGGCTGCTCTTAAGCCAATTAAAGCTGTAACTCCCAGCACCGACCCTCCAGGACATGCTGGTCTCAAGCTGCAGCTGAGGCTCTTCCTAATCTGGGGATTTGGGATTAACTGGGCCCAGTTTAATGCACTTTGCTAAACCCATTAGCGCGGTTGGCTCCGGCACAGGTGGATGTGGCAGCTAAGGAAGGGTGGAAGACATGAAGGGAGGGCAAACGTCTGCCCCTTCCCCCATTCCCTGGCCTGGTGCTCACCTCTGCAGGTCTCAGCCCCACCAAAGCCAGCCCCCAGCTCTGGCAAGGACCCCGGGTGGCAGGAAGGCAGCCACTGCCCAGCTATGGGGCAGCTCCCAGCTCTGGCACTGGGATGATCCCAAATTCCAGCTGCCAAAGCTTGTTCCCTCGTTGATGGATGTGCAAACCTGCTGGAAATGGTGCCCAGTTGTGTGCCCACGTGCTGGTGAGCAGCAGTGACACAGCACCTGTCCCCCAGCCAGGACCATGCCACCACTGCTGCCCAGGTGGGTTTGCAGCTCAGGGATAGTTATCCACCCTGCTAGCAAAAAGTCACCCCCGTGGTTGGCACCTGCTGGCATCTGCTGGCATGTTTCTGTAGGTCCCATTTTGCTGGGGACAGCCCTACCCGTGCCCATGGTGTCAGCTTTAGCCTGGTACCTCACCTGGTTTATCTCCCTGGGGGTCACTGAGGCTGGACCTGAGGTTCTCTGTCCACCCCCAAAAGTCCCCCCATCAGACCATGTGCCCCCATCTCTGTTGGCCTGGGACCCAGTGCCACCCCTCAGCCTTGATGCCAGTCTCTGTGTGGGTTCACAGGGTGAGGGAGGGGTCAGGACCCACAAATTTTGCCTCCTTGTGCCCCTCTGCTTTTCTCTCTCTGGCCTGGGAGCACCCAGATTTGGGGTGTCAGCTCATGCTGCTGCAGGACCCAAGTGCAGGGGTCCTGGGGTGCAGGACAAGGAGTTGGGGCCAGACCTGAGCATGAGTGGGCTCAGCTGCTCCTGGCCACCTTGGGGGGCACAGGGCCTGGCATGGTGTGGGGACAGGGGCGTGCAGCTCTCCCTGGTGCCCTGACGTGGTGAGCAGTGTGAGGGATCAAAAAGGCTGCATCAGGGAAGTGATTTTTTCCCTTTGCTTAAGGGGCCAGAGGCTGAGAGCCCAAATCACCTCCTAGCAAAGTCCCACCCGGGACTGGTCCTGGGGCCAGGAGGGCCTCAGCCCTCTCCAGCCGAGGGCCACACCGAGCAGGTTTGGTTAGAACCAAGTTCTGCTGCTGCTGTGCCATCACCTAGAAACTGGGCTCAGGAGCTGGGATTTGGGGCTCAATGGTGGCACTGGTGGTGACTCTGGCCGTGGCAGGACTCTGGCAGAGCCAGCTATGGTGGGGCTCTGGCAAGCCTGACCATGGTGAGGCTCTGGCAAACACAAGCTATGGCAGATCTTTGGCAAACCCATCCACGGTGTGACTCTGGCAAACCTGGCTGTGGCAAGTCCCCAACAAACCCATCCATGGTGGGGATCTGGCAGACTTGGCTGCAGTGTGGCTCTGGCAAACCCATCCATGGTGTGACTCTGGCAAACCTGGCTGTAGCATGTTCCAAACAAACCCTTCCATGGTGAGGATCTGGCAGAACTGACTGTGGCTGGTCCCACATAAACCCACCCATGGTGGGCATCTGGCAGACTTGGCTGTGGTGCGGCTCCGGCAAACCCATCCATGGCAGAGATCTGGCAAACCTGGCCATGGCAGGGCTCTGGTAAATCCATCCATGGTGTGGTTGTGCAAACCTGGCTGTGGCAGGGCTCTGGTAAAGTCGTCCATAGTGTGGTTCTGGCAAACCCATCCATGGCAGAGATCTGGCAAACCCATCCATGGCAGAGATCTGGCAAACCCATCCATGGCAGAGATCTGGCAAACCCGGCCATGGCAGAGATCTGGCAAACCTGGCCATGGCAGGACTCTGACAAACCCATCCGTGGCAGAGATCTGACAAACCCACCCATGGCAGGGTTCTGGCAAACCCACCCGTGGCAGGGCTCTGGTAAAGTCATCCATAGTGTGGTTCTGGCAAACCTGGCCGTGGCAGGGCTCTGACAAACCCATCCATGGCAGAGATCTGGCAAACCCACCCATGGCAGGGCTTTAGCAAACCCATCCAGGCTTGTGCTCTGGCACCACCTTGCTGCTGCAGGCCCTTGGTTATGTGGCTCTGTGAAACACAGCGGCAGCAGCAATTAGCCCACAGAGCTCTGGCTGGCAGCTTCTGCCTCCTCATCAGGTTTTGGGTTGGGCTTTGTTGGTTTTGGGTTGTTTTTTTTTCTTAATTAAATGATTTTTTCCCCCCCCTTCCCCCTTTTTTCCCCAATGATTGATTTGGTGCTTCCCCTGCAGCCGCCATGGGGCTGGGTGGGTCGGTGCCCGCTGGAGCTCTGCCAGCACCAGGATGGTTCCCAGGGCTGGAGCACCACAGGGGATGATCAAATGCATAACAAATAAGAACCAGCAGCTCGGGCTGGAGAGTTGATGGGAGATGAAATTTGGATTTAATGAGATCTGTGGAGCTGATGGGAAGGCAGAAGGGGAAGCTGTGTCCCGCTGGTAGCTGGGGCAGGCTGTAGGCATGATGTGTGGGCACTGCCAGCTGTGCCATGGGGAGCTCTGGGGGTGGGGGGGCTGCTGTGTGCTGATTCAGTACCTGAAGGCTACAGGAAAGCTGGGGAGGGGCTTTTGACAAGGGCTTGGAGTGATGGCACACATGGCAATGGCTTTGAGCTGGGAGAGGGGAGATGGAGACTGGAGATGAGGAAGAAATTCTTGCCAGCGAGGGTGCAGGAGACACTGGCACAGGTTGCCCAGGGAGGTTGTGGGGCACAGAATCACAGAATGTGATCCTGTACCCCACAACCTCCCTGGAGGTGTTCAAGGCCAGGCTGGATGAGGCCTTGAGCAACCTGTGCCAGCAAGGAGCAGTGGCTGAGGCAGTGCCACGATGGCAGCAGTGGCCTGGCTGGTCACAAGCAGATGGCCCCAGGGTGTGAATCCGTGGCAGGAGCTGGGTGGCCACAGCCTCTTCTCCCCAGCAGCAAGGGATGGGCCACAGCAAAAGGTTAAAATCAGCTGCCCCCCACCCAAAAGTGAGCATTACAGCAACGTTTTGGCACAGCATAAAGGAGCTGTTGGGGTCCACACAGCTTCCAGCACCCACTGGGACTGGGGCAGGACTTGCCCACTGGTGGGGTCTGCTGACAGCAGCATCTTACCCAGCCACCAGCTCTTGAGCTGGGGAGGCTTCTGGGGGTTCCCAGCAGGGTGGTGGGAAGGGATGGGCAGAGGGATGCCTGAGGTGGGAGCAGATGGCAGCAGGGTGGCACGGGGGCCGCGGGGCATTCCAGCTGATGGCCCCTGCCGTGGTCTCGGGGCTGTGCAGCCCAGAGGTGGGAGCAGCTGTCCCCGCGGTGGCAGCAGGGCTGGTTCCTGCCTCCTCCTGCTGATGGATGAGCTGAAAATGCTGGGATCAGGCTTTCTTCTCCAGCGCTCCCGGCTGACGGGGCCGGCTGGCAGCGCCTGCCCGAGCTGACAGAGAGGCCACCGCTCAGCCTGGCAGTGCCAGGAGGAAGCTTCATTGCCCAACATCCTCTCATCTTTGTGTTCTCCTCCTGGGGATCTCCCGCCCGTCTGGCCCCGGGTCTCCTCCCATCGTGCCCGGATCTGGCCCCGTGCCACAGGGAAGGGTCTCTGGCGGTGGTGACTCAGCTGCCGCCCGCGTCGGTGCCACGCACACCTCCGCTGACCCCCGGCCGACGACCAGATGGCCAGGGCCAGCCTGTGCCTGTGCCCACGGCTCTGCCAAGAGCAAGGCAGCACCGGCACGAGCCCCTGAGAGCTCCCCGTGGGCACCACGGCATGACCAGCTGGTGCCTCCATTCTGGCCGGGCAGGGTGGGCTCTGTGCCAGCTGCGACCAAAATATCCCCTCTGAGAAGCAGCTGCATGTGGGGCTGGGGCAGCCAGAGTGGGGCTGTGGGTCAGGTGCCTGGCATGGGGGGAGTGAGCCAGGGGCAGCTCTGGCTGGTGGAGGGATGGGGTTGATTGCTGGGTGGGCAAGGGTTGCCGGGTGGGCAAGGGTTGCCAGGTGGACGCTATGATGGCCAGGTGAGCACCATGATAGCTGGGTGGGCACCATCATGGCTGGGTAGGCACTGCGATGGCCAGGTGAGCACCATGATAGCTGGGTGGGCACCATCATGGCTGGGTAGGCACTGCAATGGCCAGGTGAGCATCACGATGCCCAGGTGGGCTCCAGGGCAGCAGGGGGCTGGGCTGGCTTTGCACAAAGCTTTTCCCAGTGCCTGGTGGCCCCGCGGCAGGACAGGGATGTGCTCAGCATCACCACTGCCCTCCACTCCCAGCCCGAGGGGCTTCCTGTGGCCCCAGATCAGAGGGAGATTGCTGGCTGGAGTGCGTTGGCCGTGGGACACGGGCAGAGGAGGGTGGGAGCTGCTCTCACACTCCCATCCCGCCCGCACAGGTACCTCCGCACGCTGTACCTGGGGCTGCAGAGCCGCTGGCAGGCGGAGCACCGCCGGCGCCACTTCTACTGGCGGATGATGTTCGAGAGTGCAGACATCAGCATGCTGAGGCTGCTGGAGACCTTCCTGAAGAGCGCACCCCAGCTGGTGCTGCAGCTCAGCATCATGGTGCAGCAGAACAGCATCGAGCCTCTGCAGGGTAAGGCATGGAACCCCCAGTGCCCAGCCTGAGGGGGTTGGAAGGGACCTCTGGAGATCAGACAGTGCAAGCCCCCTGCTAAAGCAGGGCACCCACAGCAGCTTGCCCAGCAGCACAGTGCCCAGCTGGGGTTGGAAGCTCTGCAGAGAAGGAGACTCCACAGCCTCTCTGGGCAGCCTGCTCCAGGGCTCTGCACCCTCACACCAAACAACTTTCTCCTCAGGGAACCGCTTGGGCTCCAGTTTGTGCCCATTTGTCCTGTCCCTGGGCACCACTGAAAAGAGTCCGGCCCCAGCCACAACTGAGCATTGCTCAGCTTCCCTCTGGGGCTGCTCTTCTGCAGGCTCTCAGCCCCAGGGCTCTCAGCCTTTGCTCCTCACAGAGCTGCTCCAGGCCCCTCAGGATCTTCAGAGCCTCCTCTGGACTCTCTCCAGCAGGTCCCTGTCTCTCTGGAGCTGGGGAGCCCAGAACTGGACACAGGACTCCAGATGTGGCCTCTCTGGGGCAGAGGGGACAGGAGAACCTCCCTTGCTTTGCTGGCCACACTCTCCTTCATACACCCCAGAAGATCATTGTCCTTCTTGACCAGGAGGGCACACTGCTGGCTCATGGGGAGCCTGTTCCCCAGCACTCAGGTCCTTCTCCGCACCTGTCCTGGTGCAGGGGGTGCTCCCCTCCAGGGGCAGGACCCGAGGCTTGCCCTGCCTGAACTCCATGAGGTTCCTCTGCCCCAACTCTCCATCCCGACCAGGTCTTGTGAATGGCAGAGACGTGAGGGGAGGGAACACAACCAGAAGGGACCCAGGCCAAGAGGGGCTGAAGGGAGGACCCTGGGCCCTCGCAGGCTCTCACTGCCCCTCTCCACCACTGCTTCGCCCCCACAGGGCTCTCGGCCTCGGCCTCGCTGGTGTCCCTGGCCTGGATGATCGCCTCCTACCAGAAGGTGCTGCGGGACTCGCGGGAGGACAAGATGCCCATGTCCTACAAGGGCGCCGTGGTGCAGATCCTCTGGCACCTCTTCACCATCGCCGCCCGCGCCATCGCCTTCGCCCTCTTCGCCTCCGTGTTCCAGCTCTACTTCGGCATCTTCATCGTCACCCACTGGTGCATCATGACCTTCTGGATCATCCAGGGCGAGACGGACTTCTGCATGTCCAAGTGGGAGGAGATCATCTACAACATGGTGGTGGGCATCATCTACATCTTCTGCTGGTTCAATGTCAAGGAGGGCCGGAGCCGCTACCGCATGGGCATCTACTACGTCATCACTCTGTCGGAGAACGCAGCCCTCACCATCCTCTGGTTCCTCTACTACGACCGCGACACCACCTCCGACTTCGACGCCTTAATCCTCGTCTGCGTGGTCAGCTCCAGCTTTGCCCTCGGCATCTTCTTCATGTTCATCTACTACTGTCTCTTGCACCCCAACGGTCCCATCTTCAGCCCTCGCACCGGGGGCTGCATTTTCCGCCAGCAGCCCCCCGCGGTGCCGGGCTCTCCCGCGGACGCCGCCGTCACCAGTCCCCCGCGCTCGCTGCCGCGGACTACAGGGGGGGAGCGGGAGGGGGCGCCGGGGGAGCGGGACAGCTGCGTGCCCGTCTTCCAGGTGAGACCCTGTGCCCCGCCGGCTCCAGCCGCCCGCGCCCCCCGGACAGAGGGTCCCGTCATCCGCATTGACCTGCCCAGGAAGAAGTACCCGGCCTGGGATGCCCACTTCATCGACCGGCGCCTGCGGAAAACCATCCTGGCGCTGGAGTACGCCTCGCCCACCACCCCGCGCCTGCAGTACCGCACCGCCGGGGCCCCCCAAGAGGTGCTGGAGTACGAGACCACCGTGTAGGGTAGGGGGACACACACCCCTCCCGGTGCCATCCCGGCGTCTTCGCAGCTGTTTGCCTTTCTGTTGGGTTTGCCGGCGCTGCCGCCGTGCCGCCCCGCGGGCGGGGGACGGGGAGGTCTCTTGGTGCTATCCCCCCCACCCCCCACCCGGAGCCACCCTCCCGCAGCCCACGCCCACCCCGTCCCACCCCAGGGTGGTCGCCGCGGCTCCTCCCGGGGCTTGTCCTTGCCAAAATACCTCACGGTGCCTGGCTCATGGGGGGGGGGGTTGCTGTGGCCCGACCGTGCCAGTGGGGCAAGGGTGGGGACCAGAGACAGCCCAGGCTGGAGGCTGGCAGGTGTGAGGGACGCGGTGGGCAGCACGCGGGGCCATGGGTGCCTGTGCCATGGCAGGGCGCTGGGGCTGGAGTGTGGCTGCGCTGGGGGGGGGGGGGGGCTTGTCGCTCCCGGGTAGGGGACAGCAGGGGTCCAGCCAGCCCCCCCCCCCAGTATCTCCTGCTTTCCCTGTACCCTGCAGCGCTGGTCCCAGAGGACCTCTTCATCTCCACCCTCAGGCCCCCTGCCTCAGGGTCAAGCCATGTCCCCAGCCTCATGGGGTCCCTGCTCACCTGGGGGGTGCAGACCCTGACCAGGATGGGTGTTTGTACCCCCCGGCTCTGGCTGTGCCCCATAACCCCCTGCCCCCCCGGACAGCTGCTTCATCTCATCGGGGTTGTTTTCACCTGTGACATTTTGTGTGACATTTTCTACCTCCGCTGTGCCCGGGGGGGTGCAGGGCAGGGCCTTGGCTGGCACTGTTGCAGGGGGGTCATGTAGGCTCACCAGTGTTCCCAGGGCTTCCCAAAGTGAGATTTGCCCCCCCACACCTTCTCCCCATCTTGGCTGGGCATCTCTTCCCACCCAGGAGTGTTTCCATTCACCCCCACCATGGGCATCGTCCCCTTCCAGCTCCTCAGTGTAAACCCGACTGGGATCCTGCCCTGCCTGTCCCCTGCCAGTCCCTGCCTGCTCCTGCCTGCCCAGAGGAGTGGGGGCTCCCCGGGCTTCGGGTCTGAATGTGTCCCTGGTCCTGCCCGGACCGTTGGGGTGTCCCCACCCAAAGGGCTGTGCTGAATGTACCCTATGTCCCCTGGTGCCACCTGTGTCCCGTGGGAGGTCCCTGTGTGTGTGTGTAGGGGGCTGGCAGGGCTCCGTGGGGCAGGGGAGCTGTGGGACCCCCCAGCCATGCATCCATGGCCCCTGTGCCTTCCCTGCACCCCCTGTGCCCTCCAAAGTGGCCCTACAGGGTGCCGTGGTGCCAAGTCCTGCCCTGGAGTGAGGAGCTTGGGCAGAACCACCAGCCCTGGGTGCCAGGGGGCATCACGTGAGGCATGGCATGAGACACTGTGCCAGCCATGAGAAGGGCTGATACGGGGGCGGGGCGGGGGGCTGCCCCTGGGAATGGCTTTGGCTGCTGCCCACTGTGCCAGGATGTGTGTCCGTCCCCATGGCATGACTAGGGTGAGCAGTGGGCGTGGTGTTGGTGGCATCACCTTGGGTTTTTTCGTTCCCATTTCTTTGTAGCTAGAGCGCTGCGGTGGCAGCAGGCTGGGGTGGCAGTCGCTGTGGTCACTGGTGCTAACTGGTGCTAACTGGAAGCCTCGGAAAGCCTTCTGGAGGAGGGTGCGGAGTGTGACTGGGGCTGGGCAGGGGGCTGGGCAGGGGGCTGGGCGCCACACATCCTACCCCTTGCTGCCAGTAACGGGCGGACACCAGCGGTGGGTTCTAACCGAGCTGGGGGCAGTGCCAGGCGTGAGGTGGCTCTGGCCGGGGGGGGAGTCTCGGCTCTGCCAGAGGGTCTCTTTTCCTCAGGGAAGGTCGGGGGCAGCTGCTAGGGGAGCTGGGCTGGACCCTCACTGAGTCCCACTCATGGAGCTCTGAAGCCACTAGGGTTGGGGACAGGTCGTGTGGGGACCAGGTGCCAGCAGGAGGTGGCTGCTCTGGGCTCCCCCCGTGTCCCCTGCCCGAGGGCAGAACGGAGCCATCTGCCCTCCCCATGCTGCCCTTCACCCCCGGGGCTTGCGTGGGCCCCCCGGGGCCATGCCAGTGGGACAGAGGGACACTTTTCTATGCACTCAAGCCACGGTACCCTCAGCCCTGGGTTGCTTCTGGCAGGGGTCTCCACACCAGCCCCTGTCCCCCGGTGCTGCCCTGCTCGGTGTGGGGACCCCGGCCACGTGTGAGGCTAAGTGACAGCCATGAGCCCCCCTCCCGAGCACGGGCTTGGCCACCCTGGCGCCACCCACCCAGCCTGTGCCACAGGGGAAGCCAAACCCGGTGACCCGATGCCAAGGGCAGCACCTGCCCACGAGGACCACGGTGAGGGGGGCACGACCGGGGGCCAAGCCGGGCACTACGGCACGGGGAGCTCTGGAGATGCTCCAGCTCTCACCCCTGGGGATGGCACCCCTGGGGTGGCAGCAGGGCTGCCCTGGCTTCAGGGAGTCGGGAGCAGTTTGGGCTGGGGCTGTTCCTTCCTGGGGGGCTCTGTGTGTGGGGTGTGCTGCCGGGAGGGTGTCAGCCACGTCTCTGCCCCCTCCCCTTCCCTGGCGCCGGGAGCTGGCAGCCGCTGTCACGTACTGTAAATACTCTGTGTGCCACCTTCTTCTCTGGGACCCTCGGCGTGGGCGGGGGGCGA
>WBNM01045424.1:213334-242669 GCA_013399055.1 Ramphastos sulfuratus | reverse complement strand
CTGGGGCAGTGAGGGGCAGGGGCTGGTGTGGGGTCCTGGAGCCAGAGTGGGGCACTGGGGCAGTGAGGGGCAGGGACTGCTCTGCAGCTGGGCCCTGTGGGCAGCCCCAGCCTCAGCTACGGTCCCCATCCCAGCCTACTTCAGCCCCAGCTTCTGCCTAAATCCCAGCCCAGTCTCAGCCCAAGCTCCAGCCCAGCACCAATCCAGTCGCAGCCGAGCCCAGCTCCAGCACCCCCAGGAGGGGCAGGAACTCACATCCCAGCCCATCCTGGTGGAGTTTCCGACACAGGAAAAGGTCGAGGCGCCGAGCGGTTGGTGGGGGTGGCCGTACAGCCGCACTGAGAGGCACCACCATGGACGACGAGGCCAAGAAGGGAAAGAAGGTGCGTGGTGCTGGGCCGGTGTCCCAGGGGGCTGGCGGCAAGGTGGGAGTGGGCGAGCCGCAGGAGGACACCCGAGCGGGGGACCCCTCGCCCCCTCCAGCTCCCCCCGCAGCTGATGCAAAGCCGGGGTCAGGGAGCGGAGAGGTGCCCGCAGAGCCCGCGTGCGGGTGCCCGGTGCTGAGGTGTTCCCGTGCCCGTTGTTGCCGCCAGGGCTTCGTGTCGCCCATCAAGCGCCTGGTGTTCCCCAAGGCAGCACGGCGCCCGGTCCCCCGCAGCAGCACCTACCGGCGCCCGCTGCACTCTGTGCCCCTCTACCCCCCTGACTACCTGATCGACCCCCAGATCCTGCTGCACGACTACGTGGAGAAGGAGGTGAAGGTAAAGGTGGAGGAAGGCTCCTCAACGATGCCCAAGGTCCCTGCCTGGCATGGGGAGGGGGATATGGAGCCATCGCCCCATGCTGAGAGCCTCCAACCACAGAGGCCAGGAGGGTCCTGGTGCCCTCCTTTCCAAGGCAGTCACCCAGGGAGGGAGCTGGTGGGCTGGGGGTGCAGGGACAGCCCACATTGCTGGGACAGTGGCCTGGGGGTGCAGGGACAGCCCCCATTGCAGGAAGAGTGGGCTGGGGGTGCAGGGAGACAGCCCCCATTGCAGGAACGGTAGGCTGGGGGTGCAGGGAGACAGCCCCCATTGCAGGGACAGCAGGCTGGGGGTGCAGGGACAGCCCCCATAGCAGGGACAGCAGGCTCGGGGTGCAGGGACAACCGCCATTGCAGGGACAGTGAGCTAGGGATGCAGGGACAGCCCCCATTGCAGGGTCTCCCTACAGGCCCCAGGAAGGTGCATCCTGCCCTTGGGGCCGTGGGTGCTCCAGGGGATGCTCTCAGACATGGGGTGGGGAGGGCGAAAGCCTCAGTCCCTCCCAGCCCCCCTGGGCTTTGTGCCCTCTCAGTTTTTAGGCCACCTGACATGGGTGACATCATCCTTGAACCCCTCCAGCCGGGACGAGGTGCTGCAGCTGCTGGATACAGCCAGGGTAAGAGGGGTCCCCACTCCCTGAGGTGCCCCCAGAATGCTGTCCAGAGGATGGTCACCGGCTGTGGCCCGAGGCTGCAGGGTGCCCCAAGGAGCCTGGCACACGCTCTGTGTCCCTGCAGCAGCTGAAGGAGCTGCCGCTGCAGACGACGCCGGAGCAGGACAGCATCCTCAGCCTCTCTGCCCGCTGCCTGCTGCTCACCTGGCGCGACAACGAGGAGCTGATCCTGCGCATCCCCACCCACGAGATCGCGGCCGCCTCCTACCTGCGCGACGATGCCCTGCACCTCCTCATCCTCAAAACCGGTGTGGGCACCCAGCCGGGCTCGCCAGCCGGGCTCACAGCCAGCCCCGAGCACCTGGTGGCCTCAGGGCATGAGGGTCTGGAGCCCGAGGAGCGCTGGGGGGGATGCTGAGTCCAGCTGGGGTGGCAGCAAGGGCTGGGCACAGAAGTTGGTGTCGCTTCCAGGGCCGGAGAGCAGCCCGAGGCGGGTCCCAGCTGTGCTCCCAGCCCAAATTGCCTTTAATGGCAGGAGGAGAGGAGCCTGGAGGTGACTCCCGTGCCTGTCTCCCCCACCCCCCGTGGATTCCCTGGGGGGGCGCTGGGCTCCGGTGCTTTGATCAGCAAATCAGGGCTCAGCTGCCAGCCGCAGGCAGGGTCTCTGGGGCAGGAGCTGCACTCGGCTGGGCTCCATCTGCACATGGAGCAGGTTCCTAATCCCCTGCCCCACTGTCCCTAATCCCCCTGCCCCAGCCCCGCTGTGCCCAACCCACTGGGGCTCCCCCATCCCCACCCCATCATCCCTCACCCCACCAGTGGGCAGTCAGAGCAGGGGCTGGGTGCCAGGCTGATGCCCGGTCTCTTGTCACTGTCCCAGGCCTGGGAGTGGACCCCGTGCCCGCCGGAGCGCACCCCGAGATGGCTCCACTTGGCCTGCCAGAGGCCTTCCCCGACAAGAAGCGCCCGGGGGGGTCGTGGCCGGAGGGCGGGCGGCTGGGGGGCCCCATGGAGCGGCGCCACACCATCTGCAGCCTGGACTGGAGGGTGGCACGGGGTGGGCAGGAGGCCCGGCAGGGCGGCAGCCTGGAGCGGCGGCGGGGTGGCAGCTGGGAGAGGAGGCAGCGTGGGCGACCCTCGGGCAGCTGGGAGCGACGGCAGCCCTGCGGCGGCAGCTGGGAGCGGAGGAGAGCTGGCGCCGCGGGTGGCAGCTGGGAGCGTGGCACCGGCTTCGGCAGCTGGGAGCGGCGGCACGCTGGCAGCAACCCTCTGGACCCCCAGGAGCCTTGTCCCGATGCCTACTCCAACCTCATCATCCTTGCTGTGCCCAACAGGGTGAGTGGACGTGGCGTGTGCCCACCTGCGGGCATGTGGGTGCTTGAGAGGGTTCAGAGAAGGGTAGCAAAGTGGGGAAGGGTTGTGAGGAGCGAGCAGCTCAGGGACCAGGGACCTGGGGTGGTTCTGCCTGGAGAGGAGGAATTGAGGTGAGACCCTGAGGCTCTCTACAGCTCCCTGGAAGGAGGCTGGAGCCAGGTGGGGGTTGGGCTCTGCTGCCAAGGAACAAGTGCCAGGACAAGAGGAAATGGCCTCAGGTTGCCCCAGGGGAGGTTCAGGTTGGACATTAGAAGGAATTTCTTCCCTGAAAGGGCTGTCAGAGCCTGACACAGGCTGCCAGGGAGGGGGTTGAATCTCCATCCCTGGAGGTGTTTCAAAGCCGTGGAGGTGTGGTGCTGAGGGCCATGGCTTAGCAGCTTGGCAGAGCTAGAGAAGGGCTGGGCTGGGCTGGAGGAGCTTGAAGTTCTGATCCAACCAAAACGACTTTCTGATTCTTTGTGCCACCTGCACATGGCCACCGAGCAGCACCCAGCCATCTGCCCATGCTCGCTCCTTCCCTCTGCAGGACGCTGGTGAAGAGTCCTGTGCCCTCATCTGCCAGGTCTTCCAGATCATCTACGGGGACCAAAGCATCGAGTGCGTGGACCGGGCTGGGTACCACTACACCTCCACGCCCACCCGGCCCTGGCTCTCCAGCAGGAGTGAGTAGCCAGGGACAGGCATGGGGACACCAAATGGGGTGGCATGGGGCTGCTGGGCAGGGGTGTGCAGGCACAGTGTGGGCATCAGGTTCCATGGCAGGGATTTGGCCCCACTGGGAGACCTCAGCCCTCCCTCCCC
The DNA here is from genome assembly GCA_013399055.1 of Ramphastos sulfuratus. NCBI lineage: Eukaryota > Metazoa > Chordata > Aves > Piciformes > Ramphastidae > Ramphastos > Ramphastos sulfuratus. Next base: position 239,078 of record WBNM01045424.1, on the reverse strand, counting down.
AGGTGACAGCTGCCGCACAGATGGGACCTATGGCTATGATGCTGACTTCAGCTGCTGCAGCTCCTTGTGAGTCTGGGTCCCTCAGGCTGCCCTTCACCCACGTGTGTGCCCCTGCACTGGTATGGGTGCCCCTGTCCTGAGGTGGGTGTCCTTGCCTCAGTGTAGATGCCACAGCACCCAAGTGGGTGCTCATCCCTGCTGCAGAGACGCCCCAGCCCTGCCTGACGGTGGGTGCTGTGTGGTGGCAGGGGCCAGCTGGGCACACAAGGGGATGCCAAGACATGCTGACCCTCATCTTCCTGCAGCAATGGTTCCCATGAGACCTTCGAGGCTTATTACAGTGGCACCTCCTCGCCCTCCTTCCACCGTTCCCACCACAGCCTGGCCACTGCCTGCAGTGGCAGCGACCAGAGTGGCACAGGGCTGGAGCAGCTGCAGGAATACATGGTGACGGTGAGGGCATGGGGATCCTGCAGTATGGTGATGGTGTGGGCATGGAGATAGTGTGGGCATGGCAATGGTGTGGGTATGGTGATGGTGTGGGCATGGAGATAGTACAGGCATGGGGAGGGTGTGAGCATGGTGACAGTGGGCATGATGACAGTGCAGGCACGGCGATGGGTCCTTCTCTGTGCCAGTGGATGTGAATGGGGGGGGCGGTGGGCAGGTCTGAGCTCCCCAACAGCTGGTAGGGCACAGAGAGGAGGGACGGGGCTGCGTGCCACCGAAGTGCCCAAGCCTGACCCGCCTCCATGCCACCGCAGCTGCGCAACAAGCTGTCGCCACAGGAGATCCAGCAGTTTGCCCTCCTGCTGCGCGAGTACCGCCTGGGCACACCGGTGCAGGAGTACTGCGGGGAGCTGCTGCGCCTCTACGGGGACCGCAGGAAGTTCCTCCTGCTGGGTGAGTGTCTGGGCGCCCACGCTGCCCACCCTGTGCCACCGCCTCACCCCGGGCACGGGGTACTGCTGCCAGGGCGTGCTGAGGCTGCAGAGCTCGCTGGCGACAGGATGAGCTGAGCCCCCGCGGAAGCGGCTGGCAGGGCTGGCAGCGCTGCCCGCCGCAGCAGGATGACCCCGCGGCTCGCGGTGCCCACGGCAGGGATGAGGCCCTTTATCCCCGACCAAGACATTGGGTACTTCGAGACCTTCCTGGAGAGCATCGGGATCCGGGAGGGAGGGATCCTGACCGACAGCTTCGGGCGCATCAAGCGCAGCATGAGCAACACCTCGGCCTCGGCCGTGCGCAGCTACGACAGCGGCTCCCTGCGGTCCGAGGCGGAGTCCTTCAACCGCATCATCACCGACATCACCCACGACATCGAGGCACTGGCCAGGGACGAAGAAGAGGAGGAGGAGGAAGAGGACAACTACCTGTGACGGAGCTCGGAAGTCCAGCAGTCCCCTCGCTGCTCGCCGACATAGAATCAGGGAGTCGTTTGGGCTGGAAAAGGCCTCTGAGGTCACCCAGGCCAACCAGCAACCTAACACCACCCGTGGACATCAAACCCTGTCCACAGGAGCCATGGCCACGCCTTTCTTGAACACCTCAGGGGAACTCCAGCACCTGCCTGGGCAGTCTGTTTCAGTCCCTGACCACTCTGGCAGCAAAGAAGTTTTTTCTAATCTCCAACCCAAACCTACCCTGGGGCAACCTGAGGCCATTTCCTCTCCTCTCACCTACCCCTACCCGGCTCCAGCCTTCAGGGAGCTGTAGAGAGCAATGAGGCCTCCCCTCTGGACTGAACAGCCTCAGGTCCCTCAGCTGCTCCTCACCAGCCCTGTCCTCCAGACCTTCCCTAGCTTTGGACATGCTCCAGCAACTCAATGTCATGGTGGGCACCTGCATGCTCAGACTCACCAGGTGCCCAGCTGTCCCCCAGTCCCTGGAAATGGGGATATTGTCCCCTCCTCTGTCACCATGGGAGGGGACAGGGGCTCTGCACTGCCCTGGCAGCTCTCAGCAGGACCGATGGCACCACAGGGCAGCCATGGCTGGGAGGACATCCCCAGCTGGCAATGCCACATGCTGAATTTCTGCAGATTGCAATTAAATGCCAGCACTGGGAGCAGAGCAGATTCTGCCCTGGGGAAAGGAGGTCCCAGGGTGGGAGGGCTGCTGGGCATGGAGGGGCATGCTGGGGTGAGGAGGCTGCTCACAGTCCTGCCATGCACACTGCACACCCTGCCCACCCCAGTGCCACACGCAGGTCTCTCCCAGCTTCAGGGAGGTCCTGGCCATGCCAGGCTGGCCTCAGGTGATGTTGCTGGCAGTGTGGGACTCCAGGGAGCTCAGAGCAATGCATGGGGGTAGGTGTGTGGGTGGGCAGCGAGGGGGTACTGGTGTGTGGGGAGTGGGGGCTGGGCAACACTGAGACACCACCCATGCTGCTGTCAGAAGTCCCCCGTTCCCATGAGGGGTGTCCCTGCAGCTCCCAGCTGATGGCCCCCACCACTGTTCCCCATCTGCCCTCCCCCAGCCAGTGTCCCCTGGCTGATGCCCCCAACAGCTGTCCTCTGGTCAGTGTCCCCCAGCCAGTGTCCCCTGGCTGATGCCCCCAACAGCTGTCCTCTGGTCAGTGTCCCCCAGCCAGTGTCCCCTGGCTGATGCCCCCAACAGCTGTCCTCTGGTCAGTGTCCCCCAGCCAGTGTCCCCTGGCTGATGCCCCCACCAGCTGTCCTCTGGCCAGTGACCCCCAACCACTGGCCCCTGGCCCCTGGCCCAATGGTTCCTGGCTGATGTCCCCCAGCTCCTGTCCCTTGATGGGGGCCATGCCCTTTGCCTGGCTCTCCAGATGCTGGGGGGCTACCTGCAACAGTTCATGTTGTTTCATAAAAATTTGCATATGCAAATGCTCACAGAGGTGCTCACCACTTCCTGAGCCACCCACGATGGTTGGTGTCACAGAGGAGCCACAGATCCTTTTGCCAGCCTCAGCTTCAGAAGTGGTTCTGAGCGAAGCAGAGCAAAGGTGGAGCAGGGAGGGGCTGGGGAAGGGGTCCGGGGCGGGAGGCACACGTTTGGCACAGGTACACCAAGGCTAGGAGAGACACAGCAAAGTCCATGGACCCCCAAGGTCCCTTCAAGGTGGGGNTTCAAGGTGGGGACACACCCTCCATGTCCTGCACCCCCACACCTCCCGCACGCCCCCGTGTCCTGCACACCCCCCGTGCCCTGCACCACCCAGGGGGTTTCTTTGCCCCTCCCTGGAGACACAGAGCCAGGCTCACGCCGCGGCTAGCCCAGGCTCACCCCATGCCCCTCACTGCCCTCCAAAGGAACCAGCCCCAGGGCCACTTTGGGGTGCTGGACCCCAAATCTCCACAAGCCCCCCACAGGGTTCTGGGGGGCACAGGTCTCTGGCGCCCACCGGGAGGGTGTCCCAGAGGGGCCAGGATGTCCCTGAGGGGGACACCGGAGCCCTCGGGAGCTGGTTCTGCCCTTGGGGGTCCCGGTGGGACCGGGAGGGTCCTGCTCGGTTTGAGCCCTTCGGGACCGGTACCAGGAGGTCTCGGCCGTACCCACCCAGCCGGGCAGCACCTGCGGGGTAGGAGAGGGTCCGGTAGCGGGGGCGGGGCCTTAGCGGAGCTTGGCGGGGTTTTAGCGGGAGGGGCGGGGCGCTACCGGGACAGGGTGCGGGGGTGGAGCCACGGAGAGCACGGCGACGGGAGCAGCCTCGGTGCCGCGGCCAAGACGTGCCCCGGGACGACGGCGAAGGTGAGCGAGGAGCCCCGAGAGCGGCGGGGCCGGGCGGGAGGAGTTCCGGTGCCTGTCCCGGCGAGCCTGGTCGGTCCGTTCCTGCCCCGGGACAGCCGCTGCTGCCTCGGTCGGTCTCCGTGCCGGCCCGGTTTGGTCCCAGCCCGGCCCTTCTCAGTGCGGCGGCTCCTGAGGGTCCCGGGGAAGTCATGCCGGGAGGGTCCCGGGAGTGCACGGTGCGGTCCCGGGAAGGTCATCCCTGCCAGTGGCCTTGCTGGGGCTGTCCGGGACCTGGCACCACCACCTGCCTTGGCAGCGGAGGGACTGGGCAGAGAGGGGGTGGGACGGGGCAGTGAAGGGACAGGGCAGTGAAGGGACGGGGCCACAGGCAGCCACGTTCTTGGCCCGGTGGGCTTGTCCCACGCCCTGCCTGTGGGACACAGCTCTCCAGAACGGGATGCTCCAGGAATGGCTGCTCCCAGCTGTGCTCTCGGTGCCAGCAGGGATCAGTCTGGTTCTGAGCCTGGGGCGTTGAGAAGGACAAACTGTCCAGGGCTGTTCCTGCTCTGCTCTGGGGACTGGCACTGGCCCAGGCTTTGGCATGAGTGACCGTGGGGTGGCTGGGAGGCCACAGTGGTGTCCCTCAAGGGCCGTGGCAGTGGGGTGGGTGCTGCTGCTGGTGCCTGGCTGCTCACCCAGCAAGGACAGTGGTGCTGTGTCCGTCGTGGGGCCTCACTTAGCCCTGAGCTTCCTCCTTCGACATCACTACCTCCACCTTCTCCTTTCTTTGTGCAGAGGTCTCCCTTGGACATGGGAAGTGCCTTGGGGGGGTTTTCCCCTGCACCCACTGCTTCTCACAGCTCATTTTCCTGCTGATGTTTCTCAAGGAGCTAGAAGAAGTTGAGCATTTGCTTTTGCCCTCTGTCTACAGCTGCTCCTGGCAGCTCCACCCTGGCACAGAGCAACTGGGGAACCTGGTGACCCGTGGTGGAGGGCAGTGACCCATGGCAGCACTGGGGCTATGGCTGTGACAAAGGATGGGTGCAGGGTGGGCAGCTCTGGGCTGCCAGGAAGCCCCCCAGAGATGAGGGTCCCACTGAGCTGCTCTGCCCCACCATGATGCTCAGTGCCCACATCCCCACCTGGGAAAGGCCTTTTCAGGGCAGCTGCTCCACGGCAGCTGTTGTCACCTATCCAAAATTTGCCTTCTGTGACTTCTCCTTTCTCTGCACCAGGAGGTCTTTTCTTCTCCATTGGGCACCTTGCTGGACACCTTGGTGCCCTGTGGCTGCCACTCACTTTGTGCTAGTGCTGGGCTGGGCAGGAGCTGCTGGGAGTGGGACTGGAGTGGGGCTGGGGCGAGACTGGAGTGGGGTTAGGGCAGGACTGGTCTGGGGCTTTCACCTCTGTTGCAACAGCCTCAACTTCCCCTCCTGTGGCTGCAGGATGGGTTGCATGAAGTCAAAGGAAAATGCTGCTCAGGAGAAGGTGATAAAAACTGACCCTGACCCCAACTTCCCACAAGGCCGCTATGTGAGGGACCCCACAGCTACCAACAGCAGCAGGGTGAGTGGAAGCTGTCAGATGAGTTGGGGACCTGAGCCATAGTGAGGCTGAGACACCCCCACACACACATGGGGTATGAGTCTCTGCCACCCATGACATCACTCTCTGTTTTCTGTCCTGCTTTCCAGAACAATGATGTCCCCAGCATGGCTGTGTCCCCACCTGAGGATGGTAGCTACAACAGGGAGGCTGCACAGGGTGGGGGTGTGCAGGGGGGAGCACTGCTGGGTCCTCCCCAACCCCCCTCCAATCCTGCCAGACCAACGGGATGTGGCCTCTGGGCTTCCTCAGAGGCCAGACATGGCTGTGGCATGATAAGGATGGAGACACTGAGTGTTGCAGGTGTCTTGGCCCATGTCCTGCCCGCACGTGGCAGGGGTGGCTGGGCACCCCAGTGTGTAGAGGGGTGCCCAGGGAGTTCTCTGCTTGCAGGCTCGGGGGGCATGGTGGTGCTGGCACTCTATGACTACGAGGGGATGCACGCTGGGGACCTGAGCTTCTGCAAAGGGGAGCAGCTGAAGGTGCTGGAGGAGTAAGTGCTGCCAGCCTGGGGTCTCCTGGAGCCTCACATGGGCCTGCTAGGGGGGTTAGCTGGAATTTGCCCCAGGAGGAGCCGGCAGTGCCCAGCAGCAGGTGCCAGAGGCTGACCCAGTGCCACCTCTGTCGCAGGTCAGGGGAGTGGTGGCAGGCGCGCTCGCTGCTGACAGGCTCGGAAGGTTTCATCCCCAGCAACTACGTTGCCCGAGCTGACTCGCTGGAGACCGAGGAGTGAGTCCCTCCCTTGGTGGCACCCCCAGCCCCTCGTAGTGCCCCTGCCCCGGCTGCTGCCCCACGCCAGCCCCAGCAGCGTTCGCTGTCTCTTGGTTTGTGCCGCAGGTGGTTTTTCAAGAGCATCAGCAGGAAGGACGCAGAGCGGCAGCTGCTCGGCCCCGGGAACTCCGTCGGCTCCTTCTTGATCCGGGACAGTGAGACAACCAAAGGTCTGCAGGGTGCCTGGGCCGTGGGGTAGGGAGCAGCTGCCCCACTCTCACCTGGCAGAGGAGCTCAGCAGAAGCCTCCCCAACCCAGAACCTTCTGCCTTGCTGTGGGGCAGGGACTGGAGGTCCTGCGCGAGTGTCCCCGCAGCAGTCCACGGTGCTGCCACAAGCTCCCGGCGGGGACGGGGATGTGCTCTTTTGAGGCTGCTTTTGGAGTCTGGGGGCTTCAGGGGTGGCTCCGCTGGGCGATGGCACTGCGGCTGGCTGGGCACAGTGGGGACATGGCCTCGGTGTGGGGGCTGGCAGCTGACCCCTCCGTGGCCAGGCTGCTACTCGTTGTCGGTGCGGGACGGGGACTGCGGGCAGGGCGGCTCCGTGAAGCACTACAGGATCCGGACGCTGGACAGCGGCGGCTTCTACATCTCCTCACGCTGCAGCTTCCAAACGCTGCAGGAGCTGGTCCAGCACTACAAGGGTAAGCCCCCGGGGTACCCGGTCCCGGCCCTCCCATCCTGAGCAGGGCAGCTGGGGGCATGCACGCAAAGGCCAAGGGGCTCCTGCCTCTCGCTGCTGAGGTGCAGTGACTCCAGGGCCTTCCTGCAGCGTGCTGGAGGTGTCAGTGTCCCTAGATGCCCCCGGTGCCCAGGACACTCCCAACCCCGTCAGGCTGGTGCCCTGGCATGCCCCATGGCCGTGGAGGCTGGCATGGGCTGTGCTCTGGAGCACAGAAGGTGGGAGAGGCTGGCTGATGGCCGTCGTGTTGCCCACAGGACAGGGTGATGGACTGTGCCAGAGGCTCACCCAGCCCTGCTGCGTGCCCAGACCACAGCAGCCCTGGCAGAAAGACGCCTGGGAGATCCCTCGGGAATCGCTGAGGCTGGAGAGGAAGCTGGGAGCTGGGCAGTTCGGAGAAGTGTGGATGGGTGAGAGTGAGGGGAGGGCAGCTGGGAGGAAGGTGAAGATGATGATGGAGGAAGGGTGAGGGTTGGAAGGGGAGGTGGAGGGAGTGACCTGTGGGAGAGGAGCACAGGGAAGGATTCAGAAGCTTGGAGATGTGGTGCTGAGGGCCATGATTCAGTGGTGCCCTGGCAGTGCTGGGCTAAGGGTTGGACTCCATGAGGTGGAGGTGACCCTGGCCTTAATGCCAGGGCTGCGGAGGGCTGGGCTGGGCTTGGTCTCCAGCTCTCATGCAACAGCTCCATCTGCAGTCCCGGGTGCTTTAGCTCCAAACCCCAGCGCTGCCAGTGCCTGGGCACTGGACGGGCTGAGAATGCTCCGCGGTGCCTCCCCCACAGCTACCTACAACAAGCACACCAAGGTGGCAGTGAAGACGATGAAGCCTGGCAGCATGTCTGTGGCTGCCTTCCTGGAGGAGGCAAACCTGATGAAGCTGCTGCAGCACGACAAGCTGGTGAGGCTGCACGCGGTGGTCACCAAGGAGGAGCCCATCTACATCATCACCGAGTTCATGGAGAAAGGTGCTGCTGCTGGGCCAGGACAGCTGGTGGCACTCGGGTGCCCTGGGGGATGGGCAGCATCAGCCCCTCCTGCAGCTCTGGGCTCAGATGTGGGCTCTGTGCCTGCTGCTGGGATGCTGGCAGCTGGGTTGGCTCCTGCCAACTTAGGGTGCTGGGGACAGGCAGCAGACATCCTACAGCAGCCCCTCTGCCCATGAGCAGGGCATGTGTGTGGGGGTCAAGGGTGTTTCTTCTGTCCCAGGAGCTTGTGCCAGCCCGTGGGTGGGTACAGGTTCAGCCCTGGCACTGTTCTCTGCCCACAGGAAGTTTGCTGGATTTCCTCAAGAGCAGTGAAGGGAACAAGCAGCCACTCCCGAGGCTGATCGACTTCTCTGCCCAGGTGAGGAGGGAGCCCACCTCCCCCAGCTGCCCCTTACCCCCAGGAAGTGTGAGCGAGGGGATTGAGGAGCCCAGGAACTGACCTGGGACTTGGGCAGTGCCAGTCAGGAGCCAGGTTTGAACTGGCTGACACTGGGGGTGATGGAGATGCTGGGAAGGAGCCAGGTTCTCTGCGGCATTGTCCTTGTGCCTGCTCACCAGCCCATCCCACTCGACACCATGTGGAAGGAGAAGTGGTGGCTTCCTCATTAGCCACTTATCAGTGGCATGCAGCCAGCTGGGCTGTGCCCAGGCAGTGCCCTGCTGGAGCTACAGAGAGCTTGGGGAGGGGGCTGGGGGGGTTAGCCAGGTTGGCAACTCTGTGTCCTGCAAGGGTCACCATGGTTCTGTCCCATGGCTGCAGCCCCTGGTGCCACTGTGCTTTGTGGAGTTCAGGGGAGAGGGTCAGAGCTTGTGTTTGCTGCTCATGTTTGCAGTCCCTTCACCAGGGCATGCCTGTGGTGGTCCTGAGCTTCAAAGCTGCTGAGGGGCCTGGAGCAGGTCTGTGAGGAGCAAAGGCTGAGAGCCCTGGGGCTGAGAGCCTGCAGAAGAGCAGCCCCAGAGGGGAGCTGAGCAATGCTCAGCAAGAGCTAAAGTAGCTGTGGAGGGCAAGAGGCTGGGGCCAGGCTCTTGTCAGTGGTGCCCAGGAACAGGAGAAGGGGCACTGGGCACAAACTGGAAGCCAGGAAGCTCCATGAGGAGAAATTTGCTTGGTGTGAGGGTGCAGAGCCCTGGAGCAGGCTGTCAGAGAGGCTGTGGAGCTTCCCAGCTGGGAAGTGTGCTCCTGGGCAAGCTGCTGTGGGTGCCCTGCTTTAGCAAGGGGGCTTGGACTGTCTGATCTCCAGAGGTCCCTTCCAACCCTACCGCGCTGGAATTTGGGGATCCTCTGACCCGTGTGGCCCACCAGAGCCCAGAGCTTCCTGGGGAGCAGCCATGGCAAAGCAAATCAATTTCTCATGTTGCTGCTGCTGCTGTGACAGCTCCCTGCAGACAGCACCTCCAGTGTGACACAGCCTCACCTGCAAACGCTGCTGAGGCCCCCAGAACCCCTCACAGCCACCCCGAGCCACCTGGCACCAGTTGTGGCACCCCTGGGCAGGACCCATCCACAGCTCTGTGCTCTGTGGGCTGAACAGGGAACCTGCAGCACTGTTTTGTGGCATCTTGTGGGAGGTTTTGCTGGGCACAGTTTTTAGGTGTGACCCTGGCCTGTGGTGGTGCCCCACAGCAATGCCCACGGCGGGGTTGTGGTTCATGAAGATCATCTCCCTGCCAAAGAGCTGGCACGGGCTTGGTGGTGAAGCAGCTGGAGACACAGGAGGACTCAAGGGCACTGGAGTGGTTTAGTCTGGAGAAGAGGAGGCTGAGGGCAGACCTCATTGCTCTCTACAGCTCCTGAAAGGATGTCGCAGCCAGGTGGGGTTGGGCTCTTCTGGCTTCTAGGCTCAGGTGATAGGAGAGGAAATGGCCTGAAATTGTGCCCCAGGGGAGGCTCAGGTTGGAGACAGGAAACATTTCTTTGCTGCAGGAGTGGTCAGGGACTGGCACAGGCTGCCCGGGGAGGTGGTGGAGTGCCCATCCTTGGAGGTGTTCAAGAAAGGTGTGCCCATGGCACTTGGGGACAGGGTTTGGTGGCCACAGTGGTGCTGGGCTGCTGCTTGGCCTGGGTGATCTCAGAGGCCTTTTCCAACCCAAACAACTCTGTGACTGTCAGGAGTGGATGTGAGCCAAGCAGGCTGTGCTGAGGCACAGCTCAGCTTCAGGTGTGCAGCCACTGTCTTGTCCCTGCTGCTTCTGCTGTCCCCAGATGCTGGCCGAACCCAGGGACCCCTTGAGCCAAGCTCGGTATGAACCAATTCACAGAGATACCTGAGCAGCAGGGAGCCCAGCAGGGAGCCCAGCCCCTGGGGATTTAGCCCAGGCCACTTGCTGCTCTCCCCAGCTGTGCTGAGAGGCTGCTCTCACACACACCATCTGCGAGCTGCGAGCTGCCTCCCGCTCACCCCCTGCCTCGGCTGCGAGGGGCTGCAACCCGCAACCCTCCCGCCCCGGCCGCGAGGGGCTGCAACCCGCAACCCTCCCGCTCCGGCCGCGAGGGGCTGCTGGCTTCCAGTTTGTGCCCATTGCCCCGGCACTGGGCACCACTGACAAGAGTCTGGCCCCAGCCTCGTGCCCCCCACAGCTTCTTTAGCTCTTGCTCAGCTGCCCTCCGGGGCTGCTCTTCTCCAGGCTCAACAGCCCCAGGGCTCTCAGCCTTTGCTCCTCAGGCAGATACTGCAGTCCCTTCATCATTCTCATAGCGCCCACTGGACTCTCTCCAGTAGTTCCTTGTCCCTTCTTGAGCCCAGAACTGGACACAATACTCTAGACTGTATGTGCTTGAAGAGTCTGGCCTCAGCAGGGCAGAGCAGAGGGGGAGGAGCAGCAGCTGCCTTGTTTGCCAGGCTGTCTGCATGCCTGCCCCTGCCCTCCGTGCAGATTGCAGAAGGAATGGCTTTTCTCGAGAAGAGGAACTACATCCACAGAGACCTGAGGGCTGCCAACATCCTGGTGGCAGCAACCCTGGTCTGCAAAGTCGCAGACTTTGGACTGGCTCGACTCATTGAGGACGATGAGTACACGGCCCGGGAAGGTGGGGGACTGCTGGGGGTGGGTCTGGGATGCTGAAGGGTTGTGGGGATCCCTTAGAGCTACTTATCAACGTGTGGGCATGGTGGCAGTGACGTGGGAACAGGCAGATGAGGGAAGCTGCCCTCATTTGCATCACTTCAGGTCTTCCTCTTCTGTTTGCTTGTGTCTTGTTCCCTGCATTGCACCACCCACTGCTGAGCTTTTGGCTTGGAGCTCTCTCATTTCCCATGGGATCTCTCTGTCCAGGGGCCAAGTTTCCCATTAAATGGACAGCACCAGAAGCCATCAACTATGGATCATTCACAATCAAATCAGATGTCTGGTCCTTTGGGATCCTCCTGACCGAGATCATCACCTATGGGCGCATCCCATATCCAGGTGAAATGTCCCCTCTGGCCTGGCTCCAAAAGACATGCTCCACCTTCCAGGCCAAGGCATCTTCCTCTACACAACCTTTGGAGGTCCCTTCCAACCCAAACCATTCTATTTCCCTGAGCAGGAGTTCTCTTGGCCTTCCAGTATCTGAAGGGCTGGGGATGGACTATTGGCAAGGTCTTGTCATGACAGGACAAGGGGAAGGGTTTGAACTGGCAGAGGGGAGACTGAAACTGGATGTTAGGAAGAAGTTCTTTGCAGTGAGGGTGGTGAGACACTGACACAGGTTGCCCAGGGAGATCACATTCTGTGCTTCTGTTCTCTACAACCTCCCTGGAGGTGTTCAGGACCAGGTTGGATGAAGCCTGTTCTAGTGGGAGGTGTCCCTGCCTATGGCAGGAGGTTGGAAGTGGCTGAGCTTCGAGCTCCCTTCCAACCTAAACCATTCCATGATTCCCACCTCCTCTTAACTGTCCTTTTCCACCCTGCCGTGGCCTGGCCTGCAGGGTGGCTCAGTTTGGGGGGTGCTTAGCCTTTAAATGAATCAGGGCTAACCCAGGGAATGTTCCCTGTTCCTGCCCTGCTGCTCCAGGGATGTCGAGCGTGGAGGTGATCAAGGCGCTGGAGCACGGCTACCGCATGCCCCGCACGGAGAGCTGCCCCGAGGAGCTCTATGGCATCATGCTGAGCTGCTGGAAAGCCAAACCAGAGGATCGTCCCACTTTTGAGTCCATACAGAGCATTCTGGAGGACTTCTTCACTGCCACAGAGAGCCAGTACCAGCAGCAGGTGTAAGGCAGGAAGCTTGGTGGAGCCAGCGGGCGCCTCGCTGGCATCCTGCTCCTCCCTGACCCGCTCAGCTGCCCGCGCATGCCTTCCTCTGCCAGCCTGGCCCAAAATTGCACCATTCCTGGTGCTGCCAGGCTGGAAGCAGGAGTAGGAGGAAGCCATGCTTAGGCCAACCCCTTCTGGAGCTGCTGGATGGAGGGAGAAGCAATATGGGACCAAACCTTGTGCCTGTGAGGCAGCTGCTCCGGGCTGTGCTGGCTGGAGGCTGCTTGCCCACAGCAGGCAGAGCTGGGCCTGTTTCAGCTGCAGTGCAAAGAACCCAGATGATTATTTTCTTTACTCCTCTGAGATCTTATCAGGCTGATTTGCAGAAGTTGGTGCTTTAGCTGTGATGGTGGTGGAGAAATGCTCTTATGTGCCTGTTCCCCACCCCCCATGCCAGGGAAATTCCCACCTGGGCTCATCCTTGCCACAGGAGCCTGGGTTTTGAATGTCAGGTGTGGCAAAAACACATCCCTCTCTTCACCCTCCTGGGTTTTCTTCCTCAGTCTCTCCTTCCTGGTGAGGTGGGCAGTGTGTGTTGCAAGACCTGGAAGGATATGGGTGTGGTGCTTCACAAGGCAGCTCCTAGAACCACAGACTAATGAAGGTTGGAAGAGGCCTCCAAGATCCTCCAGTTCGACCATCAACCAACACCATCACCTTCACTAAACCATGCCCCAAAGTGCCTCCTCTGCCTGCTTTCTGAATGTCTCCAGGGATGGGGACTCCACCACTGCCCTGGGCAGCCTGTTCCAATGCCTGACCACTCTTGCAATAAACTGCTCCTCCTATCCAACCTAAACCTCCCCCGGGGCAGCTTGAGGCTGTCTCCTCTTGTCCTCCCTACTTGTTCTTTAGGAGAAGAGACTAAGCTCCCCCTGGCTCCAGCCTCCTTTCAGGGAGCTGTAGAGCCAAAAAGTCTCCCCTCAGCCTCCTTTTCTCCAGGTTGCACAAGTGCAGCTCCCTCAGCTCCTCCTCACCAGCCCTGTTCTCCAGCTTTGCTTACCCTTCTCTGGACCCACCTCAGCCTCTCAATGCCCTTTTTGGAGTGAGAGACCCAAACCTGAACTCATCAGTGTCCAGTGCTGGGGAGGGGGAGACAAACCCTGCCCTGATTCTGCATAGTTCCTCCCCTCAGCTGGCCTTCAGGAGGAGCTTCTCCAGCCCAGGAAGCCCTTGGCTGCTGTGGCAGCGCACTGCTGCTCTGTTCACAGGCAGGGTGTCACAGGCAGCGAGCAGGCTATGCTGCAGAGTGGGCAGGGAGCCCCTGCCTCGCCCTGTGCTGCCTCGCCCTGCGCTGCCCTGCCCTGCCCTGCCCTCCCCTCCCCTGCCTCGGCCTGCCCTCGCCGTCACTGCTCCGCGGTAGTCTGACGCCGGGGACAAGGAGGAGGTCGGAGTTTTGTAAAGCTGCCTCTTGTGCCTCTTTAGCTTCTGGCCCCGCGATTCTATTTTCCTCACCCAAAAAGGCAAACTTCTGTGCTTTTGTATCTGCTTTGGAGCCTTCTTTTAGTAATCAATAAAGAATTGATAATCCTCTCGGGTTTGAGGCGTTCCTCACCTTTCCCCTGCCCTGGCGAGGGGGGACGAGGATGGGGTGATGCTGGGAGCCCGCAGGCCGTGAAACGGCAAGGCAGGACCGGAGGGACGCGGCCGAGCCGCTCCGGACCTCCCTGCCCCACCGCCTCGGTGCCCGCACCAAGCATGGCTGCCGCAGCATCCCTCCCGCTGCCCTCAGCAAATATGGCGGCGCCGGCTTCCCCCCTACCCTAGCGGCCCCGCGGGGCCGGTGGCTCTCTGAGGACAGAAGCAGCGGCGGCCCACGGCGCGCCCTGCAGCACGGCAGGGCCGGGCCTGGTGCCGGCTCCACCTGCCCCGGCAGCGCGAAGCTGCGGGCCCGGCCCGTTCCCGGCGCGGTCGCCATGGCGATCACCCTGCAGCCAACCGGCGCCGCTTCCGGTGACGCGCGCCCCGACACGTGGATCCAAGATGGCGGCGGCGATGGTGAGTGCCGCGGCCCCGGGCGCCCGCCGCGGCCCCTCCGCCTCCCGCGCCGTCTCGGCCGGGCCTGGGCAGCCGGCGTGGCCCCGGTAGCGGCCCCAGGTGCTGGGAGCTGTGAAGGGGCTCAGCGCCCGGCCCGTCCCGCGCTGGGAAGGGGCGCGGCGCCCTGCCCGCTGCCCCCGCCGGCCTCCTCTCGCTCCGCTCCGTGGCTGGAGAAGGCTCCCCCGGTCCTGCCTGGGGTCTTGCAGCCGTCCCGCGTCTCCCTGTGGGCGTCCCCGCGCCAGGGCCGTGTCAGCGGAGGAGGGCAGGGGCGGGTTGAGCGGGGCAGGGCTCCGTGCCTGTGGGACCCTGTCCCGCCAGCCCGGCGGCAGCGAAACCGGCTCCGCGGCCGCGGCTCACGGCGCTGTGTGGGCAGCAGGGACGCGAGGCCGGCTCTGGGGCTCTGCCGCGGGATGAAGGGCACCGGGCAGCCCGCTCTGCTCGGGGCAATTCTCTGGGAGGGCAGTGTTGGCCTCAACCTGCTGCTTGTGCCCGGTCAGAGGCTGCTGCGTCCTGTGCTATTTGCACAAGTGGTGGGCAGCGAGCTGCGGCCGGGTGGGCACCTCCCCTGTGGCTGAGCTGTTAGAGCCAGAGAAGGCAACAAAGCAGGGGAAGAGTCTGGAGAACAGGTGAGGTGCTGCTGGGGGTGTGCAGCCTGGAGAAAAGGAGGCTGAGGGAGACCTCATTGCTCTCTGCAGCTCCCTGAGAGGAGGCTGGAGCCAGGTGGGGGTTGTTCTGTTTTGCCAAGGAACAAGCAATGGCACAAGAGGAAATGGCCTCAAGCAGCCCCAGGGGGAGGTTTATTAGGTTGGCCACGAGGAACAATTTCTTCCCCTTGTGGGTTGTCAAGGTCTGGCCCAGGCTGCCCAGGGCAGTGGTGGAGTCCCCATCCCTGGAGGGGTTTCAGAGCTGTGCAGATGTGGTGCTGAGGGCCATGGGTTGGTGGTGACCACGGTTAGGCTCCGTGATCTTGCAGGTCTCTCCCAGCCAAACCCATTCTGTGCCTATCATTGAGTTATTCCCTGAATCCTTGGTGAGCTGGAGGTGTTTCTGGTGGGGCTTTGCTGAGGCAGGCAAGCATCACCACTTCACAGGGAAGCAGATGAGCTGGAGAGGTGTCAGCTGTCTGCTTGAAGTCTTGTAGTAGCCACATGGGTTTTCCTGGGCAAGCAGCAGTGATGTGTGTGGAGACAAAGGTCAGTGCTGGCTGGGCAGGGGTAAGGTGTAGCATAAAGACTGGCAGAAACCAGCAGGGAGGTTGTAAGGAGTGGTAGAGGCTTTAATTCCATAGAATTACAGAATGGTAAGGTTGGAAGGGACCTCAAGGATCATCCAGTTCCAACCCCCTGCCATAGGCAGGGACACCTCCCACTAGAACAGGTCACTCAAGGCCTTGTCCAACCTGGACGAGGTTAAAGCCAATTTCTTTGGCTTTAAGCATCTTCACACTCTGCTGCCTTTCTCCCAGGCTGGGAGGAGAGAGTTGTGAGCTGGCTGAGAGAGTTGTGAGTGGCCTTTGAGAGCTGAAGCTGCTCCTGCTGGGAGTTTCCTTGCAGCCTGCTCCTTTCTGAAAGGCACAGAAGGCTGCGAGCAGCTCCGGGTGCCAGAGGAGCTCTCTGCAAGCAGCCTGAATGCAGCACTTGTCTGCTTCCCAGGGGCTGGCTCCTCATGGTGAGGGGGAGCTGGGCTGGAGGCCACAAAGATGAGCTTGTCCAGGCAGTTGTGAAGAACATCCAAGGAGGCAGCCCTCAAAGGGAGGGGGATAAGTGTCAGGCTGGCAGCTGGAGGGGTGAAGGGCAGGTGCTGCTGTTAGCCCTGTGCCTCTTCATGTGCCCGAGGGTAGAAGTGCTCCATGTGGGAAAGTTTGCTCACTCTCTTGCATGTGGATATTCTTTGTCCTCCCTCCAGGGAATGGGTTTTGCTTTTCCTGCCTTTCTGTCACCCTCTTAGAAAGGTTTTTTTAAGTGGAAGAACTTTGTGGCTGCTGATGGGTAAAGGCCTGTGCACAGGTTGGGCTTTCCCTGTTGTTCAAAACAGCCTTTGGAAGCTGTAAGCTCTTGGTTGTGGCTGTTTGAGGTCCCTCAAAAGGGAAGGGATGATACCAATCATCTCCCTCGTGTGATCTCCATCACTGTCCCTTCATCCTTCCCTCCCTGGAAGCAAATAGGATCTTCTGGAGTGGGTGGTGAAACTGTAGGACTTAAACCAGCCCTGATTCAAGACCAGTCCTAGGAGGACACTCACTGAATGCTTGAGGCTGCTGCTGCTCAGAGGTTTCCTCAGGTTGTCAGTGCTGGGATGTCTGCATCCAGCTGGGTTTGTGTGTTTGTTGTGCTCCTTGTTGCAGGATTTCCTGGCACCTCAGCTGCAAGATTCTCATCCAAGAGAGAGATTTTGGTGTTTTGTGGGTTTTCTTTGGTGCATGTGTTTTGAAATGTAACTGAGCACAGAGGTGACAGCTCCTGTCTGCTGGAATTCTGGGAGCTGCCATGGTGGAACTGAAGCAGAGCTCAGTCCTGCAGGCTTGGACCATGCCTAGGAGATACTGTGGCTTGCAGGCATCTTCCAGACGAGGCAGTTGCCTGGCCCATGAGTCCTGCAGATGTTTTGGTGTGGCTGTGGTGGTGGTGCTGAGCTGCTGCCTTCTCCTGGGGAGGGTGAGGCAACTCAGGTAGTATGAAAGCAAAGAGCCTGCTGAGGAAGGCTTCTCATGCTCTGCTGCCCTTCATCTGCTGGGTTCAGAACCTGCATGGGGCACCTCCTCCAAATTTCATTGCCAAGCCTCCCCCCACCTGTTTCATGGCAGCTTTCCCATCTCTTGCTCCCACGTTTTCTCTCCCTCTCTGTGCTGCTGCCTGAGTCCTCATCCTCTGTATGCACAGTGCCTGCTTGCTGCCAAAGGGCTCATCAGAAATGTCATCTTCTGTGTCTCAGATGTCTCCTGAGCATCCTTCTCTTGTCCTCTGGGAGCTCTCCAGGGCAGAGTGGCAGTGGGGTGGCTTTGGGTTTTATGAGGTGGTGTCGTGCTGTGTGTGTCTGGCACTGCAGAGCCCAAGTGAGGCAGCTGCTACAGGACCAGAGGGGTTTGCTTCCAGTGCTTCACCTGCCCAGGAGACCTTCTCCTCCTACTCAGAGTGTCACAGAGCACTCCTGCAAGACTAATGAAGGCAAAATCTGGTGAAGCAGAGCAAGCCTCAGATTGTTTTGAGGTAGATCAGAGCTGAGATCCAAGCAATGTGAAGAGGGCTGCCCAGTTGCTTCCCTGCTGTGACTGGATTGAGCTGTGCTCAGAACAGGTCTGAGGATGTCCCTTGGCAGCTAAAAGATGGACCTGAGATTTTGGTATGAATAAACCTTCTGTAGGTGCATCTTAAATCCATTTGGGGTTGCAAATCCCCAACCTTTATGGCTGCTTTGTGAATCCTGCTCAGTTCAAGTCACTCTGGATGCTCTGTTGACCCTCACTGGTGTCTGGGGTCAAATGTGGCCTCAGACTAAGGCAAGATGATGATGATGATGAAGAGGAAGGGAGGTGGAGGCAATAAGCACAGATGGTGTTGGGTTTATGTTTGGGTTTTTTAACCTTGACCTGTTGGAGGATCCTCATGATAGAGCTGCTCTTTGTCCATCCCTGGTGGTGCACATCCTTGGCCATTGTGTGTGTGCTGAGCATGCTCTGCTGCCATGATGAGAAAGGCTGCAGCAGCTTCTGCCCCTTCCAGGCAGGAAGGAGCTGTTTGTGGGCAGTGCCAGGAGTTCATTGCTGTCCAAGCCCACTTCACTTGGTCACTTCGTTCCTTTTCCCTTCTACATTTGTCTCCCACTCCTTGTTGCAGAGTAGGTGGACAGCCAGGAGGCCACAGGGACCAACTCTGGCAGCCCTACTGAGGACATAAAAGGGAAGGCAGCAGCTGGGTTCATCATCTCTGCAGCTTTAGCTCAGGAGGTGTCCCAGAGCAGGCTCTGACCTTCAGGAGCTTTCCAGTGGAGGGGAGCTGAGGAGAGTGAGCTGCCTGAGGTTGCAGCAGGGCTGCCAGCCTAATCCTGCCAAGCTGCTGCTGCTCTCTAAGTCTCTTTAGAGCTCCACTTCCATTCCACAGCTTTCCTGGGTTAGCTGAGGTGATGGCAGGGACTGGGGAAGCAGCAGAGTCCAGCAGGTTCTGGTTTGGGTTGGAGCTTTGTGGGCCTCACCCAGCTGCTCCCTGCGAGAGCAGTGAAAACATTTGGCTGTGCTGTGACACAAAGTGGTGAGGAAGGAGAAGAGGAGCAGGATGTGACCATCCCTCTGGGTGCAGCAGGTGGTTAGTTTGGTGTCAGACCTTACTCTGTGCTAACTACAGGTAGCAGGATGTGAGTAGGAGTCTGTGAGAGGCTGCAGGATAAGTCCTGGTGCACAGAGCTGAGAGAAGGGCAGTGCCAGGGCTCAGTGGAGGCAGGGGTGGTGGGGAGGGTGGGAGTAGAAGAGTCATCTGGCAGCAGCTGGGTGAAGCTGCTGGAGATGAGAAGTGTATTCTGTTGGTGGTTGATGTTTCTCTGGTTGCAGCTGAAGAGGCAGAGTGGAAGGTGAGAGTCCCAGAGCGAGAGCAGCTTTAGTGAGCCTGAATCTGCAGCCTTGCTGGTGCCTGGCATGAACATTTCCACCCTTGGTGGCCTTTTCCCAGCGTTGTTCCCATGCTTCTGCTGTGTTGTAATGCTGCTTGTCCTTGCAGGAAAGGCTGAGGTGCACCCTGGTGTTGCTGCTGGTGCTGCATGGTGCAGGCTCCTTCTATGTGCCTGGTGTGGCTCCTATCAACTTCCACCGCAACGACCCTGTCGAGATAAAGGTAGGATGGGCTTGGGGGGAGCTTTTGGCCTCTTTGGGTTTGGGTTTCATTGTCTCTTGGGGGTTTTCTTCTTTATCTCATAAGGGCTGAGTGAGTCTTAAGCCAGATTTGGGGATCCTGTTATTCTCTTTCAGAGCATTCCTGCTTGGGGATAAGCAGTCCTCAGCTGGTCACTGTCATCATCCTGCCCTGCAGTTTCATCATGATTCTCTGTCTCACTTCTCTTCAGCAGCTGCACCAAAGCCCTCAAGATGCTGCTCTGTCTGGGAGAAGTTAGGGAAAGAGGGAGAAGTGCCCTCTCTCACTGGAGCTTTGAAGTGAATTTAAGAGAGCTAAAGCACTTCTCCTATCCAGACAAGCTGAGAGTGTTGGGGTTGTTCAGCCTGGAGAGGAGAAGGCTCCAGGGAGACCTTAAAGCAGCCTTCTAGGATTTAAAGGAGGCTACAGGAAAGCTGGGGAGGGACTTGTTACACAGGCATGGAATGGCAGGATGAGGGGAGATGGCTTCAAGCTGGAAGGAGCTGGATTGAGAGGAGACATCAGGAAGAATTTCTTCCCTGGGAGGGTGTGAGGCACTGGAACAGGTTGCCCAGAGAAGTTGTGAAGGCTCCAAGCCTGGCAGTGTTCAGAGCTGGGTTGCATGGGGCCTTGAGCAGCCTGGCCCAGTGGGAGGTGTCCCTGCCCATGGCAGGGGGTTGGGGCTGGATCAACTTTGAGGTCCCTTCTGGGATTCTCTATCAGTCAGAGTCTGTTCTGCAGCATTACTCTCCAGGTGCTTACAGGGCTTGGGCCTTTAGCTGGAGTAAAAAAAAGCTTTGGCACAGACCTTTTTCATTCTCTCTCCCCCCCATTTTGCACATGCTGTGTCTTCAGGTGGAGTGAAAGGCAGGAGCAGCCCTTCCCAAGGGCAGGCTTTTGTCCTTGGGTGCTGCAGATGGTGTGGCCCAGGCTGGCTGGAGCTGTGCAGTGTGGCTGCTGGTGAATGATGGAGCAGCTTCCAGGAGGAAGCCAGGCTTTGTTTCCAGGCATCAGCAATTTATAGCCCATTTCATTTATTTTTCTCAAGCTGTGGCCTCTGCCTCAGCACAATCCAGCTCCCCTGGGGGTGCTGAGGTTGGCTGCTCCCACGTGAAGCACTACACAGTTTTGTCTTTGGCCACAGGCTGCCAGACTGTGGCTATTTTTAAGCTAATGAGACTTTGCCTGTGGCTGCAGACAGCTTCTCAGAAGAAGAAGAAGAGGAGGGTATTGGAATGGCTGCTCTCAGAGGGATTTCAGGAGCCAAATGCTTCCTCAAACCATCAGGCAGCTCAGCCTGTTGGCCAGAACCCTTCCAACTGAGCAGCTTGGCTGTGTGACAAAACCCTTCTGGGGTTTTTTTGAGCACCCTTAGCTGTCCTGCTGTGTCCCTTGCACTTCCTTTTCTGCCTAGTGATTTGTGGGAGCTCTCCAGAAACAGTTGAGGTTTGTCACCATCCTTTGTCTTCCCACTCTGGCAGCTCTGGGCTTGCCCTAAAGAGATAAAATTGCTGAACTCCTATCACTGACAGCCAGACCCTGAGGTTCAGTGAGACAGGAAAATTGTGATGAAGAAATCACCACAGTCTTGTATGAGATGTGACCCTTGGATCTCTTCTGAGCTTTCTGCTGTTTCTTAGAACTCCACTGAGGCATAGATTTATGAAACCAATCCAGCACACTTCTGCCTTCCAAATGTTTCTCTGCTGGTGAATGAATTGCTGCTAAATCATGGAGAAGGTACAAGCAGGAGCTGTGCAGGAGAGGGAGAAGCTGGAGCTCTCCCAGCATCATCTGCCTCTCTTTTTACACCTTCCTAAAGTCAGCTTTGTAGGAGGTGTCTTGAAGGAAGCTTCAGCTTCTGGTTGATGCAGAGGGTAGGAAACTGTCCCAGTTCTGCCTGGGGCTAATCATTGTGTCCTGGGGTGCATTAGAAGAGCTGTGGTGAGTAGCTCAGAGAGGTTCTCCTCTCCCTCTACTCTGCCCTGCTGAGGCCACATCTGGAATATTGTGTCCAGTTCTGAGCCCCTCAGTTCAAGAAGGACCTCAGGGAACTGCTGGAAAGAGCCCAGCCCAGAGCCACAAAGCTGCTGAGGGCAGTGAACATCTCCTGTGAGCACAGGCTGAGGGAGCTGGCAGCAGAGGAGCCTGAGGGCTGCCCTCACTGCTGTGCTAAAGATGTGCAGGGCAGTGTGGGCAGGACCCAGCCAGGATCTGCTCAGGGATGGCCAATGCCAGCACAAGGGGCACTGGGTGCCAGCTGGAGCAGAGGAGGTGCCAGGGGAACAGGAGGGAAAACTTTGTCCCTGTGAGGGTGCAGAGCCCTGGAGCAGGCTGCCAGAGGAGCTGTGGAGTCTCCTGCTCTGGAGACATCCAACCCCACCTGGATGTGTTCTGTGTGCCCTGCCCTGGCAGGGGGTTGGGCTGGATGCCCTCTGGAGGTCCCTTCCCAGCCCTGCCATGCTGTGGTTCTTCCTGCAGGCTGTGAAGCTCACCAGCTCCCGAACCCAGCTGCCCTATGAGTACTACTCCCTGCCCTTCTGCCAGCCCACCAAGATCACCTACAAGGCTGAGAACCTCGGTAGGTGCCTGCTGAACACCACCTTCAGGCCCCCAGCAGCAGGACCTGGCTGGGTGTGTATAGGAGTGCAGGCTGCTGCCAGCATCTTCCCCAATGCACTGCTTGTGGAGAAGCTGCTTCCTCCAGCTCATTATGTGCTGGCCATGTGAGACTGGGGTGTCCATGTGCTGCAGAGAGGAGGGCAGTAACCTGCTTCAGAGGGAGAGATTGATACTTGCAACAAAACACTTCAGCTCTCCTTGGGTCTTGTCTCTGAACCTGTGCTCAGAAAGAGGATTTGCCATTGTCACTCCAGCTGCCAGCAGCAGTGTGGGGAAGGCTTCAACCTGCCCTTATTATTTGGAGTGCTCTGGCCAGTTCTGGTGCCCTCAGCACAGGAAGGACATGGAGCTGTTGGAGCAGGTCCAGAGGAGACCACACGCATCATCAGAGAGCTGGAGGACCTCTCCTGTGGGGGGACAGGCTGGGGGGGAGTTGGGGCTGTTCAGCCTGGAGAGGAGAAGGCTCCGGGGAGAGCTTAGAGCAGCCTGGCAGTGCCTGAAGGGGCTGCAGGAGAGCTGGGGAGGGACTTTTGACAAGGGCTGGGAGTGCCAGGAGGAGAGGGGATGGCTTTGAGCTGGGAAAGGGCAGATTGAGAGTAGAGATGAGGAAGAAATTCTTGGCAGTGAGGGTGGTGAGACACTGACACAGGTTGCTCAGGGAGGTTGTGGAGCACAGAATCACCCAACGTGATCTTTGATCACGTTGGGTGATTCTGTGCTCCACAACCTCCCTGGAGGTGTTCAAGGCTAGGCTGGATGAGACCTAGAGCAAAGCAGGGCTGGTGGGAGGAGGGAGTTGGCACTGACTGAGCTTTGGGGGTCACTTCCATGACTGTGATTTGCCTTCCCTGCAGGGGAGGTGCTGCGTGGGGACCGCATCGTGAACACTCCCTTCCAGGTCTCCATGAACGTGGAGAAGAAATGCGAAGTCCTCTGCAACCTCCCCAACAAACCTCTCACCCTGACTGTGGAGCAAAGCAAGCTGATGGCAGAACGCATCAGGGAGGACTACTATGTCCACCTGTGAGTGCCCTCTGGGCTGGGGTTGGTGCCAGCTGGGGCTGGGAGTGGCTGTGGACCAAGGCTGACCTGAGCTCTGTGCTTGCAGCATCGCCGATAACCTGCCCGTGGCCACCCGCCTGGAGTTCTATTCCAACCGTGAGGAAGAGGAGAAGAAGAAGGAGAAGGATGTGCAGTTTGAGCATGGATACAGGCTTGGCTTCATGGATGGGAACAAGGTAGAGAATCCTGGGGGTGTTTTGAGGAGCTCTGGGTTGGGGGTGGGCTGGTGAAGTGTGCCAGAAGTGCCCCGGAGAGCATCGGCACTGGGGGCGCATCGGAGGGGTTCACAGAGTGGCAGTCTGAGGGAGAGGTCTCCTGGTGGGACAGGCATGAGTCCTGCCTTGACTCTCTGTCTGCTGGACAGACTCCTGCAGTGGTTTCTCCTCAGTGGACCCCAAAGGCTGGCAGGTCCTGGATGGTCTTGGAGCATCTTGTGTTTAGCTGAACCCCAGGCAGTTATCAGGGGAGAGGCTGCTAAAGCCTGCAGGAGGGAACTCAGAAAGTGTCTTCCTGTGCCCCACGAGTGCCTGTGGGACTTAAGAGAACATTTAACCCTCAAAGGTTCACTTGCACACAGCTCTCATCACTTCAACCTGGGTTCTTGGGGATGAAGGAACATGCTGGGCCAGCTTTTGAGGTCCTTGGGCCACTTTGGTGTCCCTGGGCCAGCTTTTGAGGTCCCCATGCTCTGTTGATGTGATGCAAGAGCCTTTAGAAAGCACAGAGCTTAGGACAGTCCTGAGCCCCTCAGGGCCTGGGGGGTGTTCTGCCTGCTAGAAAGAGCAGGCAAGAAACTTGGGGTCGTAGCTCCTGAGGTGTTTCTAACCTAAAGGTGGTGACTCTGCTGCCACATGGTTGAGGTGTGGGAGGTGATGATGCTTTTCCAGGCCAGAAACAGAACAACCTCTGCTCCCTGCTGCCTGGGGTGGTCAAGGTGCTGCCTTTGCAGTACCTCTGCTCTCTCCTCTTTGTTCCTCTGCCCTTGGGCAGCGTTGGGCTCTGCAGCACAACACATCTGGGGCCGGTTGGGAGCCTTTGGGTTTCTGCCCCGAAGCTGCTTGCTGCAGCTGTTGCTTTTGAACATGGCCTGTGCCTCCCTCAGGCTGCTAACATCTTGTTTCCTGTCCATCTGCTTCAGTTCTACCTGCACAACCACCTCTCCTTCATCCTCTACTACCACAGAGAGGATGTGGAGGAGAGCCAGGAGCCCACCTACAGGGTTGTGCGCTTTGAAGTGATTCCCCAGAGCATCAAACTAGAAGGTGAGAGACCCCCTGGGGAGAGGGGAACAGGGTCCCTGGGGGCTGCCCTGCAGTGGGGCCACGAGTTGAACACCTCTGCTGGGTCATGGTGCCAGTTTCTGCTTCCATTGTGGCCTCAGGGGCACAGAGATGAGGGAGTCTGAATTGTAAGGACAAGAAACCTCTTTTGTTACTAAGGAAGCACCACAAAGAGAGACCTCCTTGAAATGCAACCCATGGGGAAGGGGTGAATGGAAAAAGAAGGAATCTGGGGGTTGGGAGGTTGGGGTTTCATAGGATCAGTCAGGGCTGGAAGGGACCACAAGGATCAGCCAGTGCCAACCCCCCTGCCATGGGCAGGGACACCTCACACCAGATCAGGCTGGCCACAGCCTCATCCAGCCTGGCCTTAAACCCCTCCAGGGATGAGCCTTCCACCCCCTCCCTGGGCAGCCTCTTCCAAGGTCTCACCACCCTCATGCTGAACAATTTCTTTCTAACCTCCAGTCTGACTCTCCCCATTTCCAGCTTTGTTCCACTCCCCCCAGTCCTCTCCCTACCTGACAGCGTCAAAAGTCCCTCCCCAGCTTTCTTGTAGCCCCCTTCAGATCGTGCAAGGCCACAAGAAGGTCACCTCAATTTTCTTTGCTCTGTGCTGTCTAGAACCAAGGCTGGCACCTGGGTCTTGTTGTGGCCCAACTCTTGGGACACTGTGTGCCAGGCCAGAGATCCACAGAGTGTCTGGAAGAGTTCTAGGGGGAGTTGAATGTTAAAAATGATTGTTCAGGGCAAAACTGCCCCAGGGAGCCAAGTGTGGAATGGGTGTCATGAAGGGAAGGCTCCTACGGTTTGAAATGAGAGCAGAGCAGCCTGAGATGGGAGGTGAGGAACAAGTTCTGCACCAGGAGGCTGCTGCAACACTGCAAGAGGCTGCCCAGGGAGGGAGTTGAGGCCTCCTGGCTGGAGCTGTTCAAAGTGAGGCTGGAGAAGGCTGTGAGCAAGCTGCTGTAGGGGAGGATGTCCCTGCTGGCTGCAGGGGGTGGCACTGGGAGGCCTTTGGGAGGTCCCTTCCAGCCCAACCCATTCTAGGGTTCTGTGCTGTGTATCCTCCCCTGCAGCTCCCTCCTGGCACAGAATTTGCTGCAGAAGGCTCATTGCTCTCTGTGTCCTGTGGAGATTCACTCATGGTCTAGATCCTTGGCTCCAGAGCCTCTGGCTTTTATCCTTCCAATTAAGGAAATCCCTTAAAGTTTGCTAATGGTTTCCCCACCTCTGCTGGGAACAAGCTTTGCAAACTGCACAAAGCAGAGGAGGAAGGAACAGGAACTTCTGCAGTGCTTGGAGGGTACCTGTGCCAAGGTGACTCCTGGGAGAGGTGCCTGAGGAAGAGCTGACCTGCCCTGTGCTCTGTTTTCCCTCCCAGACCTGAAGGCTGATGAGAAGAGCATTTGCACCCTGCCTGAGTCCACAGGCTCTGCCCCACAGGAGATTGACCCTTCCAAGGAGAACCAGCTGCTCTTCACCTACTCTGTGCACTGGGAGGTGAGGCAATGCCAGGAAGCTGCCAGGCAGCTCACCCACCCCTGCCTGCCTGGGAGCTGCTGCTCCCCAAGCATCTCAGAGGGGTTGTGGAAAGGCATTGGGAGTTGTGCTGGTGCAAGAGGAACTTCTCTGTGCTTTCAGGAGAGTGACATCAAGTGGGCTTCACGCTGGGACACCTACCTGACCATGAGTGATGTGCAGATCCACTGGTTCTCCATCATCAACTCCGTGGTGGTTGTCTTCTTCCTCTCAGGTGAGGCAGCTCTGGGCTGGGCTGGAGCAGGAGGGGACTGCAGCTCTGTGGGGCTGGAGCGGGAGGGGGCCGCGGCTCTGTGGGGCTGGAGCGGGAGGGGGCTGCGGCTCTGTGGGGCTGGAACGGGAGGGGGCTGGAGCAGGAGGGGACCGCAGCTCTGTGGGGCTGGAGCGGG
>WBNM01045424.1:187222-213203 GCA_013399055.1 Ramphastos sulfuratus | reverse complement strand
GGCCGCGGCTCTGTGGGGCTGGAGCGGGAGGGGGCCGCGGCTCTGTGGGGCTGGAGCAGGAGGGGCCTGGAGCGGGAGGGGGCCGCGGCTCTGTGGGGCTGGAGCGGGAGGGGGCTGCAGCTCTGTGGGGCTGGAGAAGTCTTCACCATTCTGCAGGCAGCTTTCATCCAGCCTCAGCTAGGGGTGGCCAGAGGAGGCTGTGGCCATGTCTGACCCTGGTGTCAGGAGGGGCAGGAATCCAACTTGAGGGCAGAGCCTCGTGGGGTCAGGGAGTTACCCACTTCTGCTCTGTGCCTGGGGGAGCTGAGGGGGTGGATTGTGGTGGGGCCACGTCTTGGCTGTCTGTGTTTGAGGGGAAGGAGAAAACCCCAAAAGCCCACAGGAAATGCAGAGTGTCCCATTCCTGCTGGAACTGTGCCCTGCCTGCTCCCAGGGGCTGTGCTTGTGGCTGTGCTGGGGGCTGGGGGAGGTGGTGAATGACTCAGGGTCTCTGAGCTGGAGCTGGGAGGAGGAGGAGGAGGAGGTGGTGGTGGTGGTAGGTGTGCAGCTGCAGAGGCCTGCAGGAGGCTGTGAGCTGAGGCCAGCTGTGGCTGTTTGCAGGGATCCTCAGCATGATCATCATCCGCACGCTGCGCAAGGACATCGCCAACTACAACAAGGAGGACGACATCGTAGGTGCTGGGGCCTGGGCTGGGCACAGGGAGGGGGCCAGCAGGGGTGGGGAGGAGGCTGGGATGTGGTGCCTCTTCCTTGGCTCTTGTTTTGTTTGAGCCCTGAGGGTGGGAGAGGTAGTTGTGACTCTCTGGGTGCAGTGGCAGATCAGATGTCCTCAGACCGAAGTGATGGCTGCAAGTGGTGCCCTCCAAGTGTGCCCTGGCACTGGCAGTTCAGGTCTGAGCTGTTTGAAGCCCAAGGGGAAAGAAGCTTCTTAAGTGGAGAGACAGAATTCTGTAGAAATGGGTCCAGGGAGAGGAACCTCTTGGGCTGGCTGTGGTAGGACCTTCACTGTGCCTGGAAATGGGTCCAGGGAGAGGGACCTCTTGGGCTGGCTGTGGTAGGACCTTCACTGTGCCTAGAAATGGGTCCAGGGAGAGGAACCTCTTGGGCTGGCTGTGGTAGGACCTTCACTGTGCCTGGAAATGGGTCCAGGGAGAGGAACCTCTTGGGCTGGCTGTGGTAAGACCTTCACTGTGCCTAGAAATGGGTCCAGGGAGAGTGACCTCTTGGGCTGGCTGTGGTAAGACCTTCACTGTGCCTAGAAATGGGTCCAGGGAGAGTGACCTCTTGGGCTGGCTGTGGTAAGACCTTCACTGTGCCTGGAAATGGGTCCAGGGAGAGGAACCTCTTGGGCTGGCTGTGGTAGGACCTTCACTGTACCCAAATAACCTTCTCTTGGATTTGCAGGAAGATACCATGGAGGAATCTGGTTGGAAACTTGTGCATGGAGATGTCTTCAGACCTCCTCAGTATCCTATGATCCTCAGCTCTCTCCTGGGTTCTGGAATTCAGCTCTTCTGTATGATCCTGATTGTCATCTGTAAGTGGCACATGTTGGCCTGGGCTGGTGTCCTGCTGGCAGCTGGGCCAGACAGAGCTCATTTTTCCCTCCTCTCTATCCCAAGAGGAGGGACAGTACTGGAGGGCCTTTGTGGCTTCTGTTGACTTCAGCCTGTGCTCAGCTTGGCTTGGGTGAGGTCACCCAAGGCTGAGGCAGGGGACAGGCCTGTGCTCAGCACTCCTGGGCTCCTAGAGAGCATCTCCCAACTGAGGGAACCTTCCTGTGCTATTGTAAGCTGCAGCACAGGAGGTTCCAGCTCAACACAAGGGGGAACTTCTTTACTATAAGGGTCTCAGAGCCCTGGCACAGGCTGCCCAGAGAGGTTGTGGAGTCTCCTTCTCTGGAGCCTTTCCAGGCCTGTCTGGGTGTGTTCTGTGTGCCCTGAGCTAGGTTGTCTGGTCCTGCTCTGGCAGGGGGGTTAGACTGGATGAGCTCTTTGGGTCCCTTCCAACCCCTGACACCCTGTGAGCTGTGATATTTCCTGTTCTCAAGATGCAGGCCCTGGGTGGGGGCCAACCCCTGGACCCCTGCAGGTTTGAAGAAGCTTCTGAGCTGCACCTGCTTGAATCTCAGGGGAAACTGAGGCTGGACATGATCTGTGGCTTGAGATCAAAGCTGAGCCTTCCTCTCCTGGAGGCTGTGGGTGTGGGCAGGCTTTGGGGGCCAGGAGGTGTGTGCAGGAGCAGGCAGCAGTGGGCAGGTCCTGGCTGTCACCTCTCCAGCAGAGCTGCTCTGTGTCCTTCCCCTGCAGTTGTGGCCATGCTGGGGATGCTGTCACCTTCCAGCCGGGGAGCCTTGATGACCACTGCCTGCTTCCTCTTCATGTTCATGGGGTAGGTGTCTGTCTCCATTGCTGCCCAGCCCTCCTCATCCTCCCACCAGGGGTCAGAGCTCACTTCCTTGGCTTGTTTCTCCCCAGGGTTTTTGGTGGGTTCTTTGCTGGCCGCTTGTACCGGACCCTGAAGGGACACCGATGGAAGAAGGGAGCCTTCTGTGTGAGTCTGCTGCTGGCCTCTGCTGGGCTCCTTACTCCAGCAAGGACACTGAGGGGCTGGAGCAGGCCCAGAGAAGGGCAAGGAAGCTGGGGAGGAGCAGCTGGGGGTGTGCAGTGTGGAGCAAAGGAGCCTGAGAGGGAGACCTCATTGGTCTCTGCGACTCGCTGGAAGGAGGCTGGAGGCAGGTGGGGATTGGTCTCCTCCTAAGGAAGAAGCAACAGGACAAGAGAAAATGGCCCCAGGTTGGACATGAGGAACAATTTCTTCCCCTTGAGAGTTGCCAAGGCCTGGCCCAGGCTGCCCAGGGCAGTGGTGCAGTCCCTACCCCTGGAGGGGTGTCAAAGCTGTGCAGCTGTGGTGCTGAGGGCCCTGGCTTGGTGGTGCCCTGGCACTGCTGGGGTAAGGCTTGGACTCTGTGATCTTAAAGGTCTCTTCCAGCCTCAAAATGCTGTGATCCATCCAGGTTTGCTCATGGCAGATGTGGGGGAGTTCAGCCTGGCAGAGACTGGACGTGGGTTGAGTCCTTGCAACGAGGGCAAACCCCAGAGTGGATTGGCTGAGATCCTGCCCGGAGCCCCCTCCTGGTGCCTCAGTGCTCCACGGGTGCCAGGGCCGGCAGTGCAGCCAGCAGAGGAAGCTCTGCTGGGTGCTGAGAGGTCTCTTCCCCTGTGCTTGCTCTTGCAGACAGCTACCCTGTACCCGGGGGTCGTCTTCGGGATCTGCTTCGTGCTCAACTGTTTCATCTGGGGGAAACACTCCTCTGGAGCGGTGGGTGCCAGCCTCGCCCGGGCTGCTGCTGCCCATGGGCTGATGGGAATGACAGGGCCTCCTGGGGGGGGGGTTTCGTCTCGATGGCGCCCTCCTGGGGGGGGTGTCGATGGCGCCCTCTTGTGGTGTCGCGGTATCATCCTCCTGGGGGGGGTCTCGGTGGCGCCCTCCTGTGGGAGTCGCGGTGACATCCTCCTGTGGGGGTGGCATCGCTGCGGTTGAGTGTAGGAGTTGGTCTGTCTGGTGCCAGCAGGGCAGGTGGGCAGGCAGAGCTGACCTGGTGGCTGTGGGTGTGCTGCAGGTGCCTTTCCCTACCATGGTGGCCTTGCTCTGCATGTGGTTTGGTATCTCCTTGCCCTTGGTCTACCTGGGCTACTACTTTGGCTTTCGGAAGCAGCCCTACGACAACCCCGTGAGGACCAACCAGATCCCCAGGCAGATCCCAGAGCAGAGGTGGTACATGAATAAATTCGTGGGGTAAGTGCCCTCCCCCCCCAAAAAAACCCTTGCTGTGACCTCCACACACCCCTTGCTTAGCCCCTCCGCTCCCGGGCCCACCGGACATCATCTCCTGCTGCTCTCTGGGGCAGAGGCAGCCTGGGCAGTGTTGGTGCCCAGCACTGGGGGGCAGCTGAGCCTCACAGCGAGCTGCAGAGCTGCTGCCAGGAGGGTGCCAGAGGGCTTGTGGTGGGCAGGCAGTTGGCTCCTGCTGCTCCTGGCATTGTCCCTTCTCACTCTGCAGGATTCTGATGGCTGGGATCCTGCCCTTTGGAGCTATGTTCATTGAGCTCTTCTTCATCTTCAGTGTAAGCATCTGACCCTCCTTGCTCCTGAGGAGGATTCCTCTCGTGCCAGAGCTTCCCAAGGCTTCCTCCAGAGCAGCCTCCACTTCCTGTACCTGCTGGAGGGGCTGGGAGGTTCCTTGCAGGCTGCCCAATGTTGATTCAAGTGGGAGCTGGGCTGAAGGCACCTGGAGATGTCTGTGGGGTGCTCCGTGGTGGTACAGAGGGAAGCTTCCAGGGATGTTGTGTGTTCACTGAGCCATTCCAGCAGGCTCCCATCTGTCACCTTCCTTCTGTGGGGAGGAATTTGCTGTTCCCTTGCTGTGGGTTGAACAAGCTACTGCAGAGCTGGGCCCTGGGCACCTTTTTGCAACCAGACTCCTCTGCAGGAAGGCTGCTGAAAGGCAGCAGATTGGTGGTTTGATCCCCACGGGGCTGAGGGCCTCCTCGTTTTGCTTTTGGGGTTGTGCTGTGCTTGCCTGGTGAGGCCAAGAGCATGAGGACAGACCTGAGCTGTGTCTTTGTTGCAGGCAATCTGGGAGAACCAATTCTATTACCTCTTTGGCTTTCTCTTCCTGGTCTTCATCATCCTGGTGGTGTCCTGCTCCCAGATCAGCATCGTCATGGTCTACTTCCAGCTCTGTGCTGAGGTGAGGAGGCCACAGGTGGTTGTTTTAGGGAGCTTGCTCCTGGAGAAGCAGTGGTGAGGTTGCTGCTGCCCAGCAGAAATCTTGTGTGGCTCAGCTCCAGGAGTGTGGCTGCTCCCCAGTACCTTTTGACTTGAAGGAGCAGCTGGAAGCTACCTGCTGAGCTGGGAACTGTGGTTTCAGAGCAGGAATTCTGTTGGGAGCAGGACGTTTGGAAGTGACATTTTGATTTGCACTGGAGATGAGGAAGGAATCCTTTCCAGTGAGGGTGGGGAGACACTGGCACAGGTTGCCCAGGGAGGTTGTGGAGCACAGAATCACCCAACGTGATCAAAGATCACGTTGGGTGATTCTGTGCTCCACAACCTCCCTGGAGGTCTTCTGTGCTCCACAACCTCCCTGGAGGTGTTCAAGGCCAGGTTGGATGAGGCCTTGAGCAACCTGGGGTGATGAGAGGTGTCCCTGCCTGTGGCAGGGGAGTTGGAACTGGATGAGCTTTGAGGTCCAACCTATTCCATGAATCTCCCAAGGCCACAGTTACCCTCCAAGAGGCAGGAGCAGAGGTGTGGGCCCTGCTCTTTGGCAGCAGGAGCTGTGCCTGGCTCTGCTGTCAGCTCTTTGCCTTCTTGCTTTGTTTCACACAGCAGCTGCCCAGCCCCACTGAAGGGTCTCCCTGTGCCAGAAGGGGCAGAGCTGCCCTGGGGCAGTGGCAGAGGCAGGCTGTGGGATAATGAAGCTTTTCACCCCGGCAGGATTACCGCTGGTGGTGGAGAACCTTCCTGGTGTCTGGAGGCTCTGCCTTCTACGTCCTCATCTATGCTGTCTTCTACTTTGTCAACAAGGTACTGCTGCTGGTGCTGTCTGAAAGTGATGCCAGTCTGGGGGGGAGAGGGGGATTGGAGTTGGGAAAGGAAAGAATGGAACTGCCCAGTCCTGGTCTGTGCCTGTGCTCCACCAAGGCAGCTCCCCACAGCCCTTCCAGGGAGGAGTGGAGGTGCCCAGGACCCTGGGACCTTGCCCATCTTACCTGGGCAATAGCATTCCCTAACTCCACCTTGGAATCCCAGCATGGGAGCCCTCTGGAGATCATCCAGTCCCTGCTAAAGCAGGGCACCCACAGCAGCTTGCCCAGGAGCACAGTGCCCAGCTGGGATTGGAAGCTCTGCAGAGGAGGAGACTCCACAACCTCTCTGGGCAGCCTGCTCCAGGGCTCTGCACCCTCACACCAAATAAATTTCTCTTCAGGGAACCTCCTGAGTCCCAGTTTGTGCCCATTTGTCCTGTCTCTGGGCACCACTGATGAAGCCTGGGCCCAGCCTCTTGCCCCCCACAGCTCCTTCAGCTCCCCTCTGGGACTGCTCTCTGCAGGCTCTCAGCCCCAGGGCTCTCAACCTTTGCTCCTCACAGAGCTGCTCCAGGCCCCTCAGCAGCTCTGCAGCCTCTGCTGGACTCTCCCCAGCTGTTCCCTGTCCCTCTGGAGCTGAGGAGCCCAGAACTGGATGCAGGACTCCAGCTGTGGCTTCACCATGGCAGAATAGAGAGGCAGGAGAACCTCCTTTGCCCTGCTGCCCACACTCTTCTTCATGCACCCCAGGAGACCATTTGCCTCCTTGGCCCCACGGGCACACTGCTGGCTCATGGGCAGCCTGTTGTGCCCCAGCACCCCTAGATCCTGCCCAGCAGCTGGCAAGGGCTCTCCTTTCAGCTGGCAAACAGAACTGGGTGGGAGTTTTGCTGGAGGGACCTCTCTGCTCAGCTCTCTGCCTGATTCTGTTTGGTTTTCCCTGCCCTCTTCCAGCTGGATATTGTGGAATTCATCCCCTCCCTGCTCTACTTTGGCTACACTGCCCTCATGGTCCTGTCCTTCTGGCTCCTCACTGGCACCATTGGCTTCTATGCAGCCTACATGTTCGTGAGGAAGATTTACGCTGCCGTCAAGATCGACTGAGGGTGCAGAGACCCCAGCAGGACTCTGATGCCTCCCAGGGGGGTGTCCTCCCAGCAGCCAAGGGGACAGCTTCTCCCAGCTCTTTTGTTTGGTTTTGTTTGGGTTTTGTTTTTTTTTTTTGTTTTGTTTTGGTTTTTTGTTTGTTTTTTTTTTTTTTAAAGGAAACAAAAACTCCAATGGGAGAGCAGCAAGAGGAAAAAAAAAGAAACAAAGCAGCAAACTCCTGGTTCTGGACTGTAACCTGGGCACAGTGTCCATCAACTCTGGGCTACTTCTGGGGGGAAAGGGGACTGTAGATACCCCACAGCTGGACTTGATTCTCCTGTTCCATGTTTGAGGGAGTTTTTTTTTTTTAGCAGAGAACAATCCCTCTGAGTCACTAAAAACCCTTTTTGCTAATTCATCTTTTTTTTTTTTTTTGGTTGCTTGGTTGGTTTTGTTTGGTTTAATGCTGATGAGGAATTGGATTGGAGGCAGCAGTGGAAACTCTCCTGTGAAAATGTTTTCTTGCAGCCCCTGGGGTGCTCTGGGATTTAGGGAGAGACTCTTCAGATGGATCCTGGACTTTGGGGAGTTCCTTCCTGCCCTCGGTGTCTGCACAGAAGAGGGAGCTTGGCTGTGGCAAACCCAGAGCAGCAGGAAGGCTTCACCCAGCTGGAGCCTGGAGGGCTCTGCCTGCAGAATTCCTGCCTTGGGCTCATTTAAACTCGGATGGAGCTGCCCTTTGAAGCCTGGAAAGTGCAATTTCACCTTGAGAGCCTGAGAACTTCAACCTCTCTCCAGCATCACCTCTGCTTCCCTCCAGCCTCCGGGGAGGGATTCCCTCCCTTTGGGAATGCCGCAGCAGGAGGTGGATGTGTGTGAGGTAACTGCAAGGCTGTGTCGTGTCCGTGGCTCTGCTCCAGCTGCCTGAGGAGCCAGGGCAGGATTCCTGCTGGGAGCAGCTCCGGGAGCCTGCGGAGCCCCGCGGGGAGGCGACTGCGCTGCCACCGCTCCAGTGCCAACTGCCCCCATGCAGCCTGGGGCCAGGGCTGCCCTCGGCTCTTGGCAGGGGGGTCCTGCAGAAGGGGCTGGGGACAGAGGGAGCAGCCCCCCCAGCAGCTCCCCCACGGCCAGGAGCTGCCACTGCTTGTGCTGCTCTTCTCTGAGACTCTACCTCCAGGGAACAGAAAAGGTTCACACCCTCAGGGCTGCCTGCTCCACAAAGTGGTCCAAGGTGCCCCCCGGGGGTGGCTGCTTGGGGGCTCTGCTGCAGCAGCTTCCACTGCTTCTGTGGCTCAATACCTCGAGCAGCCCAGGGGAAGCTCTTGGGAAGAGGCTAAAGGTGGATTTATTGTGATCACTTAGCAGGAAGAGGGTTCCCTGCTGCGGTGCAGGCTCCCTGGGTCCCCTCAGCAGCAGGGCTCAGTCAGGGCTGCAGGAAGAGGTTTTGGTGGTGGGTTTGGGTTTTTTGTACTGACAATTGTGCTTTTTTTTTCTTTTGCTTCTTGCTGTGGCAAGCAGCAAGGTCTCTGAGGAGCAGCTGCCAGCCTGCCAACCCAAGCACTGTCCAAAGCCCTCCCTGGGACCAGCACTGATCTCTGCACCCTTTGAGGGGGTCAGGAGGGGCTTTGTTTTTAACCTCAATTGCCATAAGTTTCCACCAGGTCCTGTGGCTCTTCCCCCTCCTGGGGCAGGGGCTTCTGGGGGGGCTCAACTCTTGAGTCCCTGCAGCCTTGCCTCAGCAGCTTTGTCACCCTCCCTCCCATCACACCAAAGTCTTAATAATCAGCCAGGCATCTAGGATGGCAGAAGGGCAGCAGTGGGAGCCAAGCTGTGCTGTGGAGTGTGGCAGTGCTGATTTTCTGAGGTCACTTTCTGAGATTTTGGTTGATTTATTGGTTTGGTTTTTGGTTTGGTTTGGTTGGGTTTTTTTTTTTAGCTCTCTTCCCTTTTCCTGCCCCTGCCCCAGCAGAGTGGCTCAGCCAGCATTGATTTCTCTCCCTTCCCCCAAGTGTCTTCTCTGTATTCTTTGTAATTTTTAATTAATTAATGTATTCCTGGTGTCCTACTGTAAATAAATCTGCCAATGTCCTCTTGTCCTGCTCCCCTGCTTCCTCCTCAGCCACCTCTTGGGTTTTCCTCTCTGTGACATTCTGAACCTCCTCAACACCCCCAGGGTGGCCTTTGCTGGGTGGATTCCACAGCAGCAGAGCTTGGAACAGGCTGAGGTTTCCCTTGGGATGTTTTTCTTCCTGGTGAACTGGACTGGGCAGAGGTTTCCTCCTCCAGTGTGGTGTCCTGGGGGTTGTAGAGAAGTGGTTCTGCCACTTTGCCCTGGTAAGACCTTGCTGTTGTCACTCCAGCTGCCAACCTGGGGCAGGAGCAGTGTGCAACAGGCTGGAAGTCTTCAACCTGCCCTGATTGAGTGCTGTGTCCAGCTCTGGACTCAGGAAGGATGTGGAGTTGATGGAGAGGGTCCAGAGGAGGCCATGGAAATGCTCAGGAGCTGGAGAACCTCTGTTAGGACAGGCTGAGGGAGCTGGGGGTGTGCAGCCTGGAGAAGGCTGCAGGCAGAGCTCAGAGCAGCCTGCCAGGACCTGAAGGGACTGCAAGCAGGCTGCAGAGGGACTGCTCCCAAAGGCCTGCAGGGACAGGATGAGGGCGATGGTTTGAAATGAGAGCAGAGCAGCCTGAGAGTGGAGGTGAGGAACAAGTTCTGCACCAGGAGGCTGCTGGAGCACTGCCACAGGTTGCCCAGGGAGGGAGCTGAGGCCTCCTGGCTGGAGCTGTTCCAGGTGAGGCTGGAGAAGGCTGTGAGCAAGCTGCTGTAGGGGAGGATGTCCCTGCTGGCTGCAGGGGGTGGCACTGGGAGGCCTCTGGAGGTCCTTTCCCACCCAACCTACTCTAGGATTTCCATTAAATCCCTGTGGGATCAGTTTCTTGCTGTGCTCTCTCGTGCTGTGAGGCAAGATCCCAGCAGCTCCCTGGTGTATGAAAGGCATCTTGGATCTGGGTACTGCTGGGATCAAGCAGGGCTGAGGGCCCTGGGGAGCAGCAGAGGTGAGAGCAGAGCATTTCCTTCCTTAGGGTGGGTAGCCTGCAGGTGTTGGTGCTGTGGGAGAGGAGCCCTCAGGGCCAGCATCCAGCTCGGTGTTGTTCTGGGTAGATGTGGCAGGAGGGCAACAAGTGCCAGCTGGAGCTGCTGAGGGAGGCTGAATCCCCTTCTCCTACAGTGTTTGCCCAGCAGAGCACTGGGCATGGGTCAGAGGAGTGCCAGAGGCTGCTGAGTGTCCATGGCCCTGTTCAGCTGCTGAGACCAGAGCAGGCAAATCAGAGTCACCCTTACAGTGTGGCAGGTTGAACACCAAGAGTCTCATCAGCAGGAGCTTGGCCAGGCTGAGCTCTGAGTTCCATGGCAGCTTGGGGCATAGCTCCTAAGGAATCTGAATTCCCAAGTGATGGAGCTCAGGTGCTCCAACGGTTTGGGTTACACAGAGGTGAGAACTGTTCACTAATTAGCTTCAGAGATGCTTTTGTGAGTAGGTGTTTTGTGAGAACAGGGCTGGTGAGGAGCACCTGAGGGAACTGGGAGTGTTCAGCTTGGAGGGGGCTGAGGGGAGACCCTTCTGGCTCTTTACAGCTCCCTGAAAGGAGGCTGTGGTCAGGTGGGGTTGGGCTCTTCTCCCTAGTCTCAGGTGATAGGAGAGGAAATGGCCTGAAATTGTGCCCCAGGGGAGGCTCAGGTTGCAGATGAGGAAAGGTTTCTTTGCTGACAGAGGGGGCAGGGATTGGAACAGGCTGCCCAGGGAGGTGGTGGAGTGCCCATCCCCGGAGGTGTTCAAGAAAGATGTGCCCATGGCATCTGGGGCCACGGTGGTGCTGGGCTGCTGCTTGGCCTGGCTGATCTCAGAGGCCTTTTCCAACCCAAACAACTCTGTGATTCTGTGAGTTGTGTCCTTTACACCCTCAGCAGCTTAGTTAGTTCCAGCCTGGCTGAACACTTGCAGGTTGCAAGCTCTGTTGGAGAAGGGGCCCTGGGAATCCATTCCCCAGTAAACAGCTGAGACTGGTTCCAGTTTCACCTCTGAGCTGGGTTGGACTCTGTGCAGTTGTGCTGGTGAGGGGTGGCTGTGGGAAGCAAATCACAGGTCAGAGTCATAGCAAAATGAATCCATTTATTCTTTGACTACTGGCAGGAAAGAGAGGCCTGGCTCTAAGTCCAGCTACTGCTGCTAAAGGGCTCCAGTGATGGCATCTGCTGGGGGGGTACAAGGCAGGCGAGAAGGGGCAAACGGAGCAGGAGGAGGTGTGGGTTGGCTTCCATCTGCTAATCCTACTTGCAAGGGACCACTTCTGACCCTTTTATTGCTCAGAAGGAAAAAGGAAAAGAAAAAAAAAAAAAGACAAGAAAAAAAGAAGAGAACTCCTCTGAAGTGAGGGCAGGGCTAAGGCTGCAGGGAGCTGGCAGCAGTGTGAAACTCCTTTCACTAAGACCCAGAAGACAAGGCTGAGGTATTCCATGGGGGTAAAGAGGAGAGGAGCTGAGCCACCCTCCCCTCCCCTTTTCCCTTTGCTGTGTAAGAGAAGAAGGCACTCGTTGAAGGTCAGAAGGCCACCAGGTTTCACAGTGGAGAGAAGGAAGTACTGCATCCAAGTGGGGAGGTCACTGCCACAGGGCATGGCTGAGGTAAAATAAATCTTATATTACATTTTGATACAAAAGTCTTGGCTGCAGCAGGGCTGCCTAAGCTTAACCCCACTGATCTAGCTGCTGGAGAATCAACACAGCTCTACAGAGTCGTTCTGGGAGGGATCACTACAGCTAAGATTAACAAAATCCTGGAGGCAAAAGGGGGTTGGGGGGGGTTGGAGGAGAAGCCTGTGAGCAGCCAAGGCACAGCTCTGGCACGCCATGGGGTGGGTGGCTCAGCAGGTGACGTGCACTGGGCTGAGCTGGCAGAGCAGGGAGGGTGGTGTCTGGAGCTGGGAGACTGATCAGAGGTAGATTGGCATCTTCTAGCTTGGTGGAGA
This sequence comes from Ramphastos sulfuratus, assembly GCA_013399055.1. Lineage (NCBI taxonomy): Eukaryota > Metazoa > Chordata > Aves > Piciformes > Ramphastidae > Ramphastos > Ramphastos sulfuratus. The sequence goes on along the minus strand of WBNM01045424.1, from coordinate 201,492 downwards.
ACAGCTGGGATGGATTTCCTGGGTTCTGCTGGCCTAGAAGGGCTGCTCCAGGCTTGAGGTACGGAGAGCTGTGGGTCTGTGTTCACAGACAGGCTGAGATTGAGCTCTGCTTGTGCCAGCACCCAGGAAATTAGAGCAGGAGCCAACACAGCTGCTAAATGGTGCCACTTTACCAGTGCCACCCCTCTGCCCTCGGCAGGCAGACAGTCCATGAGGGAGTCTGAGTGGGGCAGGGAGCAGGGGAAGCAGGACTTTAACTGCAGCAGGCAAGGCTTGAGGAGGAGAGAAGAGAGAGGGCAGTGGGACCAAATCCTCAGGGGCTGGCTGGCTGCAGGCCCAAGCTCTCTGTGCCTGTTGGAGCTGTTAGTGTTGGGGGAGAAGCTCCTGATGCACTGCTGGAGAGCACGTGAAGCTGGCACCACTTTTTCCTCCCAGTTCCTGGCTATTACCCCCTCTGGACTGAGGTAAAACCATACCTCTTGAGGCTGCTCCATGGCTAAGCCAAAAAGGTACTGAGCTCGCCAGGCTTTTGTGGCAAAACACTGCCAGGAACTCCTCCTCTGCCCTCTTCTCAAGGGAAGCCACAGAGTGGGGCCTGCAGCCTGCTCTCACCCCTCCCTGGCACAAGGGGACTTGGTGCCACCAGCCCTGAGCTCCTCACCTTGCTTCTTCACACGCTTTGGTTTCCAGCACTGATGGGAGAACCTGGGGGAGGTGGTTCCCAGGGCTCCACCTGCACAGCACAGAACCAAGCAAAGCTGCCAGAGCTGCTCCTTCCCCTTGACACGTGGAGAGGAAAGCCAGAGAGGAAAGGTTGGAAGCTGCTGAAGTGGTCCAAGAGCAGAGCATTTCCCCATGGGGGAAGATCATGGTGAGTGAGGAGAAATCAGTGCAACCTGACTTGGTTGTGTAAACAGTGTTCCAGCTGCCCCAGCCAGCAACCCAGGGCCTGCTGGTGCCTCCTGGTTCTGTAATGGCAGAGAGAGGTTTGGGTTGTGTAAACAATGGTCACTGTGATGAGCTTCACCTGGTGGTTCCCCCAGGAGAGGGAGGTGACACCTCTGAATTCACAGTGTAAACGGTCTCGTGGCGTAACACTGGTGCGGAGGAAGTGGTGTGAGGTGGTGATGGGGGAGAGGTAGAGGGGAAGGCTTCAGCCTCTTCCCTGTTGGGCTTCAGCAGGGATCCTGACTGCTCCTCCTGGAGGTGCTGGCTGCTTGGCCAGGACTGCAGTGTGGTGAGGTGAAACGGGAGCTGGACCCCTCAAACGTTTAGCCCAAGGTGAAAGAGTCTCAGCTCCTTCCGAGGGACAGTCCCTTCCCGAGGAGGACCTCCAGGGGCTGGGGGAAGGGCACTGCTCAGCCTGGCTCCCGACTCCCAGGTGGAAAACGGCATTAAAATCTCTCCAGTCTCAGCTGCAAGCTGATGGTCAGGACTGGGACTTGGCATGGGGACAAGCTGCTGGTCCAGTCTCCAAGCGCTCTCCCTGCAGAGGTCAGGAACTTCCTGTCTGCAACAGCTCGGCAAAAGCTTTCCCACCCCCGGGGCGGTTGAGAGTTGTGCGTTTTTAAGGCTCTCCACAGCAGGGGGCTGCAAGGTTCTGAGCTGCAGCTCACTGGAAGGCCTGGTGGAAACGCGGCAGGGTGGTGGTGCTGAGGCTGGAGGTGAAGACAGGAGGCAGCGAGTGGAGGGGCCCAAAGTTCAGCGAGGCCCCAGCCCCGGGAGACTCTTGAGGCTGATGTTGCAAAGTGGTGAGCAGTGGCTGAGTTTCCCCCTGCGAGTAGCCCATGACCAGGCCCCCTGACGATCCTGGGGGGTTGCAAGGGGGGAGGTTGAGGGGGAGGAAGCCGAGGAGGTGAGAGAAGTCCATGTTAGCAGCACAGAGAGCCTCCGAGAGGTTAGCAGGGCTCTTGGAAAGCAAAGCCTCGTCCAGGGCGGGTGGCTGAGGCGAGGAGGACTGAGGCTCACCAGATGAGAGTGCCAGGCTGCCAGGGAAGTCTGGCAGGAAGCTCTCCACCTCTGCTTTGGGTAGTTTCTCAGGCAGGTATGAGGTAGATCCAAGCTGATACTTTGGAGGAGGTTGCGGCGGGGAGGAGATGGGAGAAGAAGATTCCAGAGGGTAGCTCATTCCCATCGGAAGAGAACTAGGAACCAAGGAATGGGGCATCCCTGAGCTCGGCATGGTTTGGAGATGGGTGCTGTACATGCCCACGGGCAGCATGCCAGGGAAGCTCTTGCCACCTATCATGTCTCTGGATGCCATGCACAGGACGGGGCTCAGCTCTTCCTTCACGGCCACGGAGGAGCTGCAGCTCAGCAGACCCAGCATGTCCACCGGCTCCGTTTTGATCTTCAGCAGCTCCTGGGAGTGGCTTTTCTTCATGTGCCTGGTCAGATGATCCTTCCTCCCGAACCTCTGGGCACAGTACTGGCACAAGAAGTCCTTCCTCCCCGTATGCACCACCAGGTGCCTGCGCACGTCCTTGCGGGTGTAGAAGCGCCTGTCGCAGTGGTCGCAGGGATGCTTCTTCTCCTTGGCTCCCCCAGAGGCCCTCCTCGAGTGAGCTTTGAGGTGCTCCAGCAGGACCTGGGTGCTCTCGAAGGTCTGCAGGCACACCTTGCAGCTGAGGTCCCCGCTGGCGGCGGCGTGCATGGCCAGGTGCCTCCTGAAGCCCAGCTTGGTGTTGTAGCTCTTGCCGCAGTCGGGGCAGTGCAGCGCCTCCTTGTGGGGGTCGTGAGTCTGCAGGTGGTTGCGCAGGTGGTCCTTGCGGTGGAACATCTTCTCGCAGTACATGCACTGGTGAGGCTTCTGGGCAGAGTGCGTGGCCATGTGCCTGCGGGGAGGAAAGCAGCCAGCTGAGACCAGGGACCGACCCCTCCCCGCCCCCTGCCACGCCGTGGTTCGAGGGGTTCCAGGTTATCCCAGATCTCCTGAGGGAAAACACTACAGAGATCCAAGATCCGGTCCCAGGGGATGAACTGCAGCCCCCCCAGATAATGTCATTATGTTATTCAATCCCACAACCCTGCAGCTCTGCAGCCACCAACACAAGGAGGATGTGGAACTGTTGGAGTGAGTCCAGAGGAGGTCACCAAGATGCTCTGAGGGCTGCAGCAGCTCTGCTCTGAGGACAGGCTGAGAGAGTTGGGGCTCTGCAGCCTGGAGAAGGCTTCAAGGACATCTTGGAGTGGCCTTCCAGGATCTGAAAGGGGCTAAAGGAGANCTGGCAGGGGTTGCCCAGGGAGGTGGTGGAAGCCTCATCCCTGGAGGTGTTTAAGGCCAGGCTGGATGAGGCTGTGGCCAGCCTGAGCTAGTGTGAGGTGTCCCTGGGCATGGCAGGGGGTTGGCACTGGCTGATCCTTGTGGTCCCTTCCAGCCCTGCCTGATTCTCTGACTCTATGAAGTGCTTTCAAAGGAAGCAGCAGGGTCAGTTTGCTCTCTTTTCTCCCTGCCTTTCCAGCTCTCCAGAGGGATCCTTATCTGGGTAACTAAGTAACTATGTAAGCAGTACCCTGTAGGCTGCAGTGAATTTGGCCTGCTTGGTCATGATGGGAGACTATGGGGGATGGGAGAAAATGAGCAGTGGGGGTTTGGTGGTTTAGGTTTGCTCAGGGGGAAGGTTTCTTGGGGAATTCTTGTGTGTCCTGTATGTGTGTTAGGGGTAAGGATTCCTGCATGCCCTATCTTTTCTTCCACATCTTTAAATAGAACCTTTCTGTATTTTCTTCTCCAATTCAGCTAGAGCCTTATTATTTTACTGCCCTTTTTCCTTAAAGTAGAATAATCTCAGTCTGTCCTGCTCTTAACCAAACCCCCCCAGGAGAGCTCTCACTGCTGCTTCAGCCTCCTCCTGCTGTTCCACACCCCTGGAATGCCTCCGTGGCTGAGCTCTGCAGCTGGCACTCTGCACACTGCCTGCACTCCCTGCAGGGCACCACCTCCACACCACTGCCCTGGTTGTCTCCTCCTGATCTCTGCCGGGGCTATCAAGGGGGAAATGAGAAAGAAAAGCTTGGGTGATGAGTTCACTCCATCAGGAGGCAGCAGAGTGTGGCAGTGCCTGTGGGCAGCCACCAGGGACTGATTTGGCCTCCTTGCATCTTGCACTCTGATGCTGTGCTTCACCTAGTTCCAAGTTAGAGCCATCCTGGCTTGAAGCTGCAGTAGTGTGGCCAGCAGGAGCATGGCAGGGGTTGACCCTCTCTGCTGAGCACTGGTGAGGCCACACCTCCAATCCTGGGGTCAGCTTCAGGACACTCACTCCAAGGAGGATATTGAGGGGCTGGAGCAGGTCCAGAGATGGGTAACAAAGCTGGGGAAGGGCCTGGAGAACAGGGCTGGGGAGGAACAGCTGAGGGAGCTGGGGGTGTGCAGCCTGCAGAAGAGGAGGCTGAGGGGAGACCTTCTGGGGCTCTACATCTCCCTGAAAGGAGGCTGGAGCCAGCTGGGGGTTGAGCTCTGCTCCCAGGGAAGAAGCAACAGGACAAGAGGAAATGGTCTCAGGTTGCCCCAGGGGCGGTTCAGGTTGGACATGAGGAACAATTTCTTCCCTTTGAGGGCTGTCAAGGCCTGTCCCAAGCTGCCCAGGGCAGTGGTGGAGTCCTCATCCCTGGAGGTGTTTCAGAGCCCTGGAGCTGTGGTGCTGAGGGCCATGGCTTGGTGGTGCCCTGGCAGTGCTGGGGCAAGGCTTGGACTCATCTTAAAGGACTTTCCCAACCGAAATGATTCTGGGGGTCCATGATTCTAACTTCCTGGTGATCAATTACTGAATCATTCCCTGCTCTGATTTAGTACAGAAACAAGAACTCTGCATCCTGCTGGGACAGAGCTGCCCTTGGAAACCCTCCTGTGAGCCAAGGCTCACCAAAAGGGAGCTCTGCTCTTGCTTCTCATTTTGTTTTTCAAACTCTGACCTTCATTTTCTGCTTCAATTTCCTCCTTAGTAAAACAGAAAGCAGCCAGAGCTCAGGACAAAGTTTGATCTGAGGTTCTCTAGAAGGTGCTTTGAGAGATGCCAGCTACGGTAAGGTCTGGGACTGAACCTGCTGTGAGGCAGGAGGGGCATTCCCCCTCCTCCACCTTCTCAGAAATTGAAGTCATAAACAGGAGGGAGGGGTTTTCCCCTCTGCCCTGGCAGGGGCACTCAGCAGGTACCTACCTGTAGAGCTTGTACTTGGAGGCAAAGGCTTTGCCACAGTGCAGCTGGGGGCAGTTGTAGGGCCTCTGCTCGCTGTGGGGGAGCGCGTGGGCCCTCAGCTTGTCCACGGGGCTGAAGGAGGTCTCAGATAGGTCACACTGGCATTTTCCCTGACTTTCAGTCTCTTCTCCTCTTGGTCTGGGGACTAATTTCCAGCCTGTCTCTTCCTCCTCCTGCTTTGCATCTTGAATCCAGTTGGGAACACTGGGGAAGAGTGCTGTCATGGCAGGGCTAGTGGAACAGGGCCATGTCAAGCACAACTGGAGCCTGCCCGCGCCCTGCCACGGTGCTGTCCCGCTGCAGCCTTCCACTGGAGATCTCTGTGACCAGACTGCTTCAGGAGCAAGACATCTTCACCTGAAATCACAGCAGGCTTTGCTGTTAAGAGCCCCTGCACCTTGCACCCAGGCACCCAGAGCAGGTGAGCAGGCAGGCAGCATGGTGAGCGCCCGGAGCTGCGTTCGCGGACACGGAAACTCCCCTCTGCAGAGCAGGTTTTGTTCTCCCTCAAGCTGTTCCCTGAACTAAATGATGTCAAACTTCCTTTGAGTTACCTTTTTGGCAGCTACTAAGAGGCAGCATCACCCCCTCACCTCCACTTTCTCCTGACATACTAGCACTGAGTGTCTCTGTGTGGCTCCAAACACCTCACCCTTCCCGCTGTGCTCTGTGGCTCACCTCTCATCCCCTTCTTCCAAGTCTCTTCTCACTTGCTCTTGAGCCTTGCTCCCACAGAATTCCCTTCCAGAGCTTCTCAGAGAAACTAAGGCTCTCTTGGAAGCTTTTTTCCCACCCTCTCTGCTACCAACCTGGTGCCACTAGCAAGGCCATCCCGTAGCAAACCACTCTGAGTTACCACACACAGGTCAAGAGGGCCAGGAAAGAAAAGTTGCTGCTATCAGCACCAGAAACCCTTGCTGTGGAAGGTGAGAGATGCTGCCTCCCAGCAGGCTGTGGTTAGCCACTTGTCTGCTCCAGGGTTAGACTCAGCCTCTCCTGATTAGCAAATTTCCTCCAGTGATGAGCAATTTTTAGCTATTTTCTTCCTTTCATGCTCTCATCCAGTGCTAATGGAAGCTCAGTTTCCTGTTCAACAAAAGGCAGCTCCTGGGTTCCTGTCTGGCTTTCAGCTCAGTGAAAACCTGCACTGCTCTCTCTTGGCAGGTGACTGAGTTGTGGTTTTTGTCTTGTTGGTAAGGCACCAGGATTGGCATCTCACTCTGAGGGCACTGAGGGGCTGGAGTGGATCCAAGAAAGTGGGGGAGGGTCTGGAGAACAGGGCTGGGGAGGAGCAGCTGAGGGAGCTGGGGGTGTGCAGCCTGGAGAAAAGGAGGCTGAGGGGAGAGCCTCAGGCTCTCCACAGCTCCCTGAAAGGAGGCTGGAGCCAGGTGGGGGTTGGGCTGTTTTCCCAAGGAAGAAGTGACAGGACAAGAGGAAATGGCCTCGAGTTGCCCCAGGGGAGGTTTGGGTTGGACAACAGAAGAAACCTCTTGTGGAAGACCCTCAAAGCCTGGCACAGGCTGCCCAGGGAGGTGCTTGAATCCTCATCCCTGGAGGTGTTTCTAAGCCACAGAGATGTGGTGCTGAGGGCCATGGTTTTAGCACCAGCCCTGGCAGAGTTAGAGAAGGGCTGGGCTGGATAATCCCAGAAGTCTTTTCCAACCAAACTGATTCTGTCATTCTCTGAGTTTTCTATGGTTCTACCAACACCTGAACTGGTGCCCAGAGCCCTGGAGTGACACCCTCAGGACAAAGCTCTTTCAGTGAATTCAACTGCCTGAGAAACTCTTCTTAAAATAGCATCAAAGCCTCAAGCTCTCTCTGCCTCCAGGATTGCTTCAGAGGGAGGAAGTTCCTGCCTGCACACCAACACCAGTGCCAGTTGTGGGCAGGATGTGCAACCCTGAGGGACCCAAGCAGCCCTGCTGAGCGTTGTGAGCAGCTCAAACGGCAGCAACTGCAACCACACCATGGCTGCCAGCACCAGCCTCAGGGTGGGAACCACTGGCAAACAGCTGCTCCTGCCCAGCCTGGCACTGGCAGCTATGGAATGTCCATCAAGGACAGGATTCAGCCTTGTGGGGGTTCAATCTGCTCAGGCAGAGCAGAAGGGCGAAGGACTGGAAGTGCTGATCATAGAATGGGAAGGTTGGAAGGGACCTCAAGGATCATCCAGTTCCAACCCACTAGTACAGGGCACTCAAGGCCTCATCCAACCTGGCCTTGAACACCTCCAGGGAGGTTGTGGAGCACAGAAGACCTCCAGGGAGGTTGTGGAGCACAGAATCACCCAACGTGATCAAAGATCACGTTGGGTGATTCTGTGCTCCACAACCTCCCTGGGCAACCTGTGCCAGTGTCTCACCACCCTCTCTGCAAACAACTTCCTCCTAACATCCACTTTCAATCTCCCCTCTGCCACTTCAAACCCATTCCCCTTGTCCTGGCATTACCAGACCTTGTCAATAGTCCGTCCCCAGCCTTCCTGTAGCCCTCTTCAGAAACTTGAAGGCTACTCTAAGGTCTCCTGGAAGCCTTCTCCAGGCTGCAGAGCCCCAACTCTCTCAGCCTGTCCTCAGAGCAGAGCTGCTGATGTGTGCCACTTTGGCACAGCCTGGTGCCATGTGGTGGCTGCTCCTGCCCTGGGGCAGGAGGAGTCCTGTGGTTCAGAGTAGTCATCACAGGATGCCAGAGGTTGGAAGGAACCTCAGGAAGTTGAGTCCAACCACCCCTGCTAAGGCAGGGTCAGCTGGAGAAGGTCACACAGGAACACCTGCAGGTGGGTTGGGAATGGCTCCAGAGATGGAGACTCCACCACCTCTCTGGGCAGCCTGCTCCAGGGCTCCAGCAGCCTTCAATTACAGAAGTTGCTCCTCACACTCAGATGGAACTTCAGGTTCAAGCTGGTGCCCCTTACGCTTTTCCCTGTCGCTGGGCACCACTGAGCAAAGCCTGGTCCCATCCTCCTGCCACCCACCCTTCAAGTATTGATGAGGATTGCTGAGATCCCCCTCAGGCTGCTCTTCTCCACACTGAACAGCCTCAGGTCCCTCAGCCTTTCCTCACAGAAAGGTTCCAATCCCCTCACTGATGTCTCAGACCATGAACCTTCCACCTCTGCAGGAGATGTGTGCTAGAAGAGATGAGTGTTGGCTACCTGCTGCTTCAGAGCTGCATGTGTGTGCCAGGAGCCTCTGCCACCTTCACCAGGGGGTTGCTGCTCTCCCTCTGAACCAGCTCAGCCATCGGTGCCAGTTTCACAGCTACCTGCAAGAAGACAGACTTTGAGTTTTCCTGTTGTTGAGAGTGAGGTGCAGAGCAGAAAGCCAACTACAAAAGAGTAAAGATATGGCAATCTCTGTGGTTGGTATAAACTGTCATCAGTTTCCTTTAAAATCATAAAGGTTTGGCAAGAAAAAGAACTCTGCCTGGGTGGGTCTGGCTGGAAATTCACCTCCTAGGACACTTGCAGCTGTGGATCAAAAGAAACAAGCTGAGGATCTTGCATGGTACCAGTGAAACACAGCAGCTGTGGGAAGTCCTGGAATGGTTTGGGTGCTGTGTGCAGTCCTGGAATGGTTTGGGTGGGAAGAGACCTCCCAAAGGCCTCCCAGTGCCACCCCCTGCAGCCAGCAGGGACATCCTCCCCTACAGCAGCTTGCTCACAGCCTTCTCCAGCCTCACCTGGAACAGCTCCAGCCAGGAGGCCTCAGCTCCCTCCCTGGGCAACCTGTGGCAGTGCTCCAGCAGCCTCCTGGTGCAGAACTTGTTCCTCACCTCCACTCTCAAGCTGCTCTGCTCTCATTTCAAACCACTGTCCTCATCTTGTCCCTGCAGGCCTTTGGGAGCAGTCCCTCTGCAGCCTGCTTGTGGCCCCTTCAGATACTGCAAGGTTGCCCTAAGGTCTCCCCAGAGCCTTCTCTTCTTCTCTTCCCCTGCTTGGCTAGAAAACCCCCTCCAGATACTTAATCATAGAATGGTAAGGTTGGAAGGGACCTCAAGGATCATTCAGTTCCAACCCCCTGCCATAGGCAGGGACACCTCCCACTAGCACAGGTCACTCAAGGCCTCATCCAACCTGGCCCTGAACACCTCCAGGGAGGTTGTGGAGCACAGAAGCACCCAACGTGATCAAAGATCACATTGGGTGCTTCTGTGCTCCACAACCTCCCTGGGCAACCTGTGCCAGTGTCTCACCACCCTCACTGCAAACAACTTCCTCCTAACATCCACTTTCAATCTCCCCTCTGCCAGTTCAAACCCTTCCCCTTGTCCTGTCATTCCCAGACCTTGTCAGTAGTCCCTCCCCAGCCTTCCTGTGGCCCCTTTCAGATACTGGAAGGCTACTCTAAGGTCTCCTTGAAGCCTTCTTGATGGTTTTAAACTCAGTTCTTAGTAACATTTCCCCCAGGAAGGTTTCCAAGGTGCTCCCTGTTCCCTTTAATTCTGTAGGTACCAAAGAAAGGGTCACTGCTGTCTGGAAACCACCAGCACCTGTTCAGAGAACACTCACACTGGTGAGTTGGGAAAGGTTTGTACTAGTCCTGGAAAGGTATCTCCAGCCTACAGAGCTCCAGAAATCTCAGTAAGTCACTCACAGAAAGCCCCATTGAGGAGGAATCTTCCCCTGCTTTAATTCTACAGTGGTTAGGAGGCTGGTGGAGCAAACAAGGAGCTGGGAAATGACACAACCCACCCTCTAAAGAAGGAGAAGTGAATACCAGACCCAGATGCACAGTGCCAGCCTTGCCAATGGCACACTTGGAGGTAAAAATCACTTTCCCACCTCCCTGCACATCTCCTGTTGACCCTTTTCCCAGGGTTTTCCTGCAGTCACAAACACAACTCTCATGTCATTACAATTCCATTGGGAAAAACATTATTTTCTTGCAGTAAGTGGCTTTGTCTCTTTCTAGAGACATAGATTTCACACCCAGACTAATTTTTCTAGCTGAGCTGCTCCATTTTCTCCCACTTACTCACAGATCTTGGACAAGCTCAGCAAAAAAATGTGCATTCACTTTCAAAATCCTCCCCAAAAACCCTACTGCACCTTTCACATCAGGATCCAACCACCCACCAGCTCCTCTTTCATTACCTATTTCCCTGACATGACAACAGACAGAATTTTTAAAGCCCTGAGCCTCCGGGAAAGCCCCCCACGGGGCGGTGTGGTTGATTGATGATACAAACTCTCATTTCATCCATTCAGCCCTGGGACGGAACACAGAGTGCTGCTTACAACCGACTTGCAAACAGCGGCACCGCCTGGGCACAGCGCTCCGGCACCCCTGCCGCTTGCAGAGGGAAGGAATCGTAGAGTGATAAAGGTTGGAAGGGACCTCAAGGATCATCAAGTTCCAACCCCCTGCCATAGGCAGGGACACGTCCCACTAGCACAGGTCACTCAAGGGCTCATCCAACCTGGCCTTGAACACCTCCCTGGGCAACCTGTGCCAGTGTCTCACCACCCTCACTGTAAAGAACTTCCTCCTAACATCCACTTTCAATCTCTCCTTTGGCACTTCAAACCCATTGCCCCTTGTCCTGATACTGCAAACTCTTGTCAATAGTCCCTCCCTAGCCTTCCTGTAGCCCCCTTCACATCCTGGAAGGCTACTCTAAGGTCTCCTGGAAGCCTTCTCTTCTCCAGGCTGCAGAGCCCCAACTCTCTCAGCCTGTCCTCACAGCAGAGCTGCTGAAGCCCTCTGAGCATCTTCATGGCCTCCTCTGGACTGGCTCAAACAGTTCCATGTCCTTCCTGTGCTGGGGGCTCCAGAACTGCACACAGGACTGCAGGTGGGGTCTGAGGAGAGCAGAGCAAAGGGGCACAATCCCCTCCCTTGCCCTGCTGCCCACACTGCTCTTGCTGCAGCCCAGCACACAGTTGCTGTCTGGGCTGCACTCACACTGCAGCCTCATCTTGAGCTTTTCATCACCCCAGAGCCCCAGGGCCTGTTCCTCAGGGCTGCTCTCAGCCATTCCCTACCCAGCCTGGAGTTGTACTTAGGATTGTGCCTACCCAGGAAACGGCAGCACCAGTGGATGCGGTGCCAGGGGACACACACGTGCCCGTGCCCACCCCCACCTCCCCGTTACCACGGCGCAGCCTTGAGGGGAGGGAAGGGGAGAGGCGGGCCTGGCCTACGCCCCCTCTTCCTCCTGCTCCCACGCCCCCTGCCCCCTGAGGGGGCCGTGACACCGCCCCACACACGTCCCCGCTCTTCGCCGGTGCCACCTCTCTTCCTCCCCGCCCCGTACTCACCCCGTTCCCCCGGGCCCCGCCAGGCGCGGCTCCGGCCCAGGCCTCGGCGGCCCCATTGTGCGGGGCATTGTGGGAGTGACGTCACCGCCCCACTTCCGTCCCGAGTGCGGCCACTTCCGGGCCGCGGGGTCCGACGGGATGGGGTCGCCTTTGGCTGTGCTCCGCCGAGCAGCCATGGTGGGGTCTGGGGGCTTTGTTGTGCTCCTTCCGTTCTCGGTGTCCGTCGTGCTGGCGGCGGGAGGCGACGCCGCGCCAGGCTGGGACGCGGCAGGGTACCTGCTCTACTGCCCCTGCATGGGTGAGGCCGGCCCGCCGCGGCGGCAGCGGTGCGGAGCGCTCGGCTGAGCCTCCGCTGGGAGGAGGCCCCGGTGGAGGAGCCCTTCGTGGGAGGATGCTTCGGCCGAGGCTGCTCTGGCTGAGTGCCCCGATGGAACCCCAAGTGAAGCTCCCAGGAGGAGGCCCCGGCTGAGGCCCTGGTGGAGCCCACGGTGGGTTCCCGGTGGAGCCCCCGGTTCAGCCCTGCGCTCGCCTCTTTTGCAGGCCGGTTCGGGAACCAGGCTGAGCACTTCCTGGGAGCCCTCGCTTTCGCTCGAGCTCTCAACCGGACCTTAGCCGTGCCACCGTGGATCGAGTACCGCCACCACCGCCCGCCCTACACCAACGTGAGCCCCCGGGGCAGGGAGGGGAGGGTAGGGGCTGGGCTGTGGACTGTCTCCGGGTGAGGAGGCTCGATCCCGAGCAGGGGAGGGACGGGGCACTGCCAGCGCTCCGTGAGTGAGGCTGGTCTGGTCGCTGTGGTTCTCAGCTGCACGTTCCCTACACGGAGCACTTCAAGCTGGAGCCACTGCTGCAGTACCACCGCGTTATCCCCTTGGAGGAGTTCATGGAGAAGCTGGCACCCGTGCACTGGCCTCCTGGCAAGAGGGTGGCTTACTGCTTTGAAGCAGCAGCCCAGAGGAGTGCAGACAAGAGCACCTGTCCCATGAAGGTCAGTTCTTTCTGTGTGTCCCCAAGCATGGTGTAGTTCTGCTGCCGTTCCAGAAAGAGTTGCTGACCCAGTGAGGATCATGTGGATTTGATTTGCTGAGCCAGGAGAGATCTATCCCAAACCAGTCTGAGGGGGATCCCCTTTGCCCTTCACCAGGTGTGACATCCCTTTTGCCCCTTGTCAGTGGGGCTTCCTGACCTTCATGCTTTTCTTTGTCAGCAGATACTTAAGGTTCAGGAGGATTATCTGTGTGAGGTTTGATCCCTTAAGGCTTGGTTGTGACAGTAAGAAGAGCAGATCTGTAGCTCCTCTCCTGGTCTGTGCTGGTTTCCCATCTGTGGTACAGTTGTCCACCTGCTTTTAGAACAGCCTCTCCTAAATGTAATTTTCAGAGCTGTGGAGTTCCTGTTCTTTTAGTTCTCAGGTAACTTTATTTAACAGCCTTCCTTCTCCTTCCTGTGCAGCCCACATGCCATTGTGTGTCCTCTGCTCTCCTCCCATAACAGAAAAGCTCTCAGCTGTGCAGCCCAGGATCTTGCTAGCTCTACCTTTCAGCTCACTTCATGCACCAGATGAACATTTGCCTTTCCTTTTGCAGGATGGAAATCCCTTTGGTCCCTTCTGGGATCAGTTCCAGGTGGATTTTGATAAGTCTGAGCTCTTTAAGGGAATCTCCTTTAATTCTGCCTACACAGACCACTGGATCCAAAGGTAGGGTGAAGCAGGAAAGGTGTCAGCATGCTGCTGGAGGAGTATGCTGCTCACTCTCTAAAGCCTTTGCTTTTTGGGGAGAGACTCAAGCGATTCATTAGCAAGATAATTAAAAGCTTAAAGCCTTTTCCAGTCCATGTTTGCTGGGCACTGCTGGGTGTGGGCTCTTGTTGGGCTGATTTCTGAGGCAGTGATGTTTAGTTGCAGGATTATTTAGTGCTCATCTGCCTCTTGCTGCTCACCTCATGTTGTCAGATCCACTTCAGTCACCTCAGGATTGTTCTAGTCTGGGTTTTGTAAAAGCCTCATCTCTCATTGCTGTGTGGGAGATTCTTCTCTTTCACCTCTCAGATAATCCCAGTTGAGTTATTGCCAGGTTTGAAGCACCTGAGTGTAGCTTTGATGTTTTGAGCAGGTGGCAGAATGGTTGAGGTTCATCTTGAGTCAGTTTGGAGCAGCAGGTGCTGCATATTTCAGGGTGTTCAGAGTTTCCCTTCTATGCTGCAGGACATTCATGCACAGGTGAGGTTATGACACTGGCTCTTTTCCCTTACAGATTTCCCCCCTCTGAGCACCCTGTACTTGCCCTGCCTGGAGCTCCAGCCCAGTTTCCAGTCCTAGAGGAGCACCGACCCCTCCATAAGTACATTGTGTGGTCTGAGGCCATGGTGAAGAAAGGAGAAGCCTACATTGATTCTCTGCTGCTCAGGCCCTATGTGGGAATTCATCTGAGGATTGGCTCAGACTGGGTATGGCTCCTGAATGTGGCTGGGTGCTGTCAGCTGGTAGCTGTGCTGGGTTAGTCCTTGGAATTAATGATCTTAGAAGGCTCCTCCTCTCCAGAATCATTTTGATTAGGACTTTTCATCAGAGTGTCTAGAGATAGGACAGGAGGGAATGGTTTGAATCATAGAATGGTAAGGTTGGAAGGTACCTCAAGGATCATCCAGTTCCAACCCCCTGCCATAGGCAGGGACACCTCCCACTAGTACAGGTCACTCAAGGCCTCATCTAACCTGGCCTTGAACACCTCCAGGGAGGTTGTGGAGCACAGAATCACCCAATGTGATCAAAGATCACGTGATTCTGTGCTCCACAACCTCCCTGG
>WBNM01045424.1:166885-179148 GCA_013399055.1 Ramphastos sulfuratus | reverse complement strand
AGACAGGAATAGTTACAGACATAGACAAGTTAAAGGTGATACAGAAACACAATTCCCCTCCCAGCAATCAGAGACCCCAGGAGGGGCTCCCAACCACCCTTCCACCTTCTCCCCACCCCTCTGCCTTACCCCAGGGTTTGGCTTACACACAAGGTGAGTTTGGAGGATGGGCCAGGGGGGTTAGAAGGAAAGTGGTTAGTGAGGTTACTTGGCAGAGAGGAGAAAAGCCAGAAGCTAGACAGCCTGAGAGTCTCTTATCTTTGTTTTGTATTCCTTTCTTACCCATCCCAGCAAGGCTCTGAGTGCAGCAGACATCACCACTGTTTCCTTTTCACAGCCTGGAGTATAATTTTCTCCATTAAGATATTCCAATTAGCCTCAAACCGGCACAGGGGGGTTGGACTGGATGAGCTCTTTGGGTCCCTTCCAACCCCTGCCATCCTGTGAGCCTGCCCTGACGCCTCCCTCCCGTGTTTGTGTTGCAGGTTGGTGGCAGGGACCCATCCGGCAGCGAGGTGACAGCAGCCCCGGCCCCTGCCCTGCCGCCATGTCTAAGCCGAAGAGCTCCGAGTCGGTGCGGGTGGTGGTGCGGTGCCGGCCCATGAACAGCAAGGAGAAGACAGCTTCCTACGAGAGGGTGGTCAACGTGGACGTGAAGCTGGGGCAGGTCTCGGTGAAGAACCCCCGGGGAACCGCTCACGAGCTGCCTAAGACCTTCACCTTCGACGCGGTGTACGACTGGAACTCCAAGCAGGTGGAGCTCTACGATGAGACCTTCAGGCCCCTGGTGGACTCCGTTCTGCAGGGCTTTAACGGGACAATCTTTGCCTACGGGCAGACGGGGACGGGCAAAACCTACACGATGGAAGGGGTGCGTGGGGACCCCGAGAAGAGAGGAGTCATCCCCAACTCCTTCGACCACATCTTCACCCACATCTCCCGATCTCAAAATCAGCAGTACCTGGTTCGGGCCTCTTACCTGGAGATCTACCAAGAGGAAATCAGAGACTTGTTGTCCAAGGATCAGTCCAAGAGGCTGGAGCTGAAGGAGAGGCCGGACACGGGCGTGTACGTGAAGGACCTGTCCTCCTTCGTCACCAAGAGCGTCAAGGAGATCGAGCACGTCATGAACGTGGGCAACCAGAACCGCTCGGTGGGGGCCACCAACATGAACGAGCACAGCTCCCGCTCCCACGCCATCTTCGTCATCACCATCGAGTGCAGCCAGCTGGGGCTGGACGGGGAGAACCACATCCGCGTGGGCAAGCTCAACCTGGTCGACCTGGCGGGCAGCGAGCGGCAGGCCAAGACCGGAGCCCAGGGCGAGAGGCTGAAGGAAGCTACCAAGATCAACCTCTCGCTCTCGGCCCTGGGCAACGTCATCTCGGCACTAGTAGATGGCAAAAGCACTCACATCCCCTACAGGGACTCCAAGCTGACCAGGCTGCTGCAGGACTCTTTAGGTGGCAATGCCAAAACGGTGATGGTGGCCAATATAGGCCCTGCCTCTTACAACGTGGAGGAGACTCTGACCACCCTGAGGTATGCCAACCGTGCCAAGAACATCAAGAACAAGCCGAGGGTCAACGAGGATCCCAAGGATGCTCTGCTGCGAGAATTCCAGGAGGAGATTGCTCGGCTCAAGGCCCAGCTGGAGAAACGGTCTATTGGGAAAAGAAAGAGGAAGGAGAGGAGGAGAGATGGTGGGGAGGAGGAGGAGGACACTGAAGAGGGTGAGGATGAAGGAGATGACAAAGATGACTATTGGAGGGAGCAGCAAGAGAAGCTGGAGATCGAGAAGAAAGCCATAGTGGAGGATCACAGCTTGGTGGCAGAGGAGAAGATGCGGCTGCTGAAGGAGAAGGAGAAGAAGATGGAGGACTTGAGGAGAGAGAAGGAAGCAACAGAAATGCTGAGTGCTAAAATCAAGGTAGAGTTCCTCCTTGTCATGCTTCCTGAAAGCAGCTTGCTGGGGCTAAGGGGGAGGAGAGGGTGTCCCAGTTTGGGAAGGTTCATGGAATGGGTTGAGTTGGAAGGGACCTCAAAGCTCAGCCCATGCCAATCCCCTGCAGGCAGGGACACCTCCCACCAGCACAGGTTGACCAAGGCCTCATCCAACCTGGCCTTGTAACAGCTCCAGAGAGGGCATTCACAACCTCTCTGGGCAACCTGTGCCAGTGTCTCTTGCCCCAGGTTGCTCAAAGCCCCATCCAACCTGACCTTGAACACCTCCAGGGAGGGGGCATTCACAACCTCCCTGGTGCCAGTGTCTCTTGCCCCAGGTTGCTCAAGGTCCCATCCAGCCTAGCCTTGAGCACCTCCAGGGAGGGGGCATTCACAGCCTCCCTGGGCAACCTGTGCCAGTGTCTGCCCAGCTTCACCGTGAGGGTATTTCAGAGAAGTTTCCAGGACAGTGATTTGTGCTTAGATTGGAAGGTTGCTAGGCAGAAGGTGACATTCCCACCACTTAGTGACACATTTCAGTCACAGCTCTGATGTGCTGAGCTGGTAGGACCTTAAGCAGTCAGCACAGCACAATGTTGGTGATGCATCTCTGCACAAGCTGTGGCACCAGGAGCACTTCACTCTGTCACAGATCATTCCTAAGTTCTTCTCAGGAGAGCACAGCTTGGTTCTGCAGCTTTGCCACACACTGCAGCACTCACAGCATGGCAGTGGTGGGAGGGGACCCCTGGAGATCATCCAGCCCAACCCCCTGCCAGAGCAGGGCACCCAGGGCAGGGCACACAGAACACATCCAGGTGGGGTTGGATGTCTCCAGAGCAGGAGACACCACAGCTCCTCTGGCAGCCTGCTCCAGGGCTCTGCACCCTCACAGGACAAAGTTTTCCCTCCTGTTCCCTTGGCACCTCCTCTGCTCCAGCTGGCACCCAGTGCCCCTTGTGCTGGCATTGGCCATCCCTGAGCAGATCCTGGCTGAGTCCTGCCCACACTGCCCTGCACATCTTTAGCACAGCAGTGAGGGCAGCCCTCAGGCTCCTCTGCTGCCAGCTCCCTCAGCCTGTGCTCACAGGAGATGTTCACTGCCCTCAGCAGCTTTGTGGCTCTGGGCTGGGCTCTTTCCAGCAGTTCCCTGAGGTCCTTCTTGAACTGAGGGGCTCAGAACTGGACACAATATTCCAGATGTGGCCTCAGCAGAGTAGAGGGAGAGGAGAACCTCTCTGAGTTACCACCTCCCTTCTAATCCACCCCAGGACAGAAGGATTAGCCTCAGGTAGAACTCAGATAGTTTCCTACCCTCTCTGCATCAACCAGGAGACCTCAGGCTCCTCTGATCCAACTGAAGAGCCTCACTTCCCTCAGCCTGTCCTCACAGGGAGATGTTCCACTGCCTGCAGCAGCTTTGTGCCTTTGCACTGGACTCCTCCAAGGTCAATGCCTGATTCTAAGCAGGTTCCCATCTCCTAATGCCCCCAGATTTAGAGGAAAATTGATGAGATGATCATTCCTGTAGCAGCTGACCTCAAAGGCAACATGAAATGAGGGAGCAGCCAGAAAGAAACTGTAGGAACAGGAGAGAAAGTTACATTGTGTGGGCACTGAGAGAAGCTTCTGACCTTGGTTTGTTTCCTTCCAGGCCATGGAAAGCAAACTTCTGGTGGGAGGGAAAAACATTGTGGACCACACAAATGAACAGCAGAAAATCCTGGAGCAGAAACGACAGGAAATTGCAGAACAGGTACAGGGGGGGAACATTTCTTATCCTGTACAAAAAGCCTGGGGCAGAACTTTGGTAAAGTCCTGTAGAATCCTCGAATGGTTTGGGTTGGAAGGGACCTCCCAAAGGCCCACCCAGTGCCACCCCACCCTGCAGCCAGCAGGGACATCCTCCCCTACAGCAGCTTGCTCACAGCCTTGCCCAGCCTCACCTCCAGGCATGAGGCCTCAGCTCTCTCCCTGGGCAACCTCTTGCAGTGTTGCAGCAGCCTCCTGGTGCAGAACTTGTTCCTCACCTCCACTCTCAAGCTGCTCTGCTCTCATTTCAAACCATTGCCCTCAGCCTGTCCCTGCAGGCCTTTGGGAGCAGTCCCTCTGCAGCCTGCTTGGAGCCCTTCAGGTCCTACCAGGCTGCTCTGAGCTCTGCCTGCAGCCTTCTCTTCTCCAGGCTGAACGAGCTCAACTCTCCCAGCCTGGAGGGGCTGTGGCCTCCTCTGGCCCCACTCCAGCAGGCTCTCTGTGGTCACTGGCACTGTCACCCTCTCCAGAAACGCCGCGAGCGAGAGATGCAGCAGCAGATGGAGAGCAGGGACGAGGAGACGCTGGAGCTGAAGGAGACCTACAGCTCCCTTCAGCAAGAGGTGGACATAAAGACCAAAAAACTCAAAAAGGTAAAAATGATTTCCATGTGCCAGGGGGCTCAGCTTGTGGGGGAAGTGCCAGGAGCCTTGGCAAGTTGTGACTTTGGCTCTCGTGTGCTGCAGTTGTTCTCCAAGCTGCAAGCCGTGAAGGCAGAGATCCATGATCTCCAAGAAGAGCACATCAAGGAGCGCCAGGAGCTGGAACAGACCCAGAATGAACTTACCAGGGAATTAAAGCTGAAGTAGGTCCTATCACTTCATCACCTGCTGTTAGAGAAACCATGGAATCCTGGAATGGCTCAGCTTGGAAGGGACCTCAGAGCTCATCTGCTCCAACCCCGCCCCCACCGCAAGCAGGGACACCTCTCAACTAGATTCAGCCGCTCAAGGCCTCGTCCAACCTGGCCCTGAACACCCCCCAGGGAGGAGCCATCCACAACCTCCCTGGGCAGCCCATTCCAGAGTCCCATGGTTCCTTTGGGTAGGCACTGGAGGAGCTGCTTTGCATGTGCTTGGGGAACAAGATTTAAACAGGAGAAAACCAAAACCTTCCTCCTTTTCCAGGGCTGTTTGAAGTCAATGGGAGGGGAGCAGGGGAGAAAAGGCATCTGCTAATTGTGGCTTTGGTCTCTTTTCATTTTTTGTGGTTGCATCCAGGCACCTGATCATTGAAAATTTTATTCCCTTGGAAGAGAAGAATAAGATAATGAACAGATCATTCTTTGATGAAGAGGAGGATCAGTGGAAACTGCATCCCATAAGCCGCCTGGAGTAAGTCTGCCTCAGATCTTTTCTTGGGATGGGATTACAGGGGCGTGGGAAAACCTCCCAGGAACAAGAACCCCTCAAAAAAAAGAGGGGATTGAAGTGGGGATTTAAAGCAGCCCTCCAGAGCTTGTGGCTTCCTGCTGCATGAGAAAGTAAAGAAAGCTCTTAGTGGGTTTGAGGAAAGCAGGAATGCACAGCTAGGGGAATTCTGGCAAGATGGGGGTTGGCTTGTAGGTAAGCCAATGAATTCTGTGTGAAATATGCCTGACAGTGGATTCACCAGGAAAATAGCAGCAAATCCCTGTCCTGTGAGGGTACACAAACTGGCACCCAGGAGCTGCCATCTGAATGGGAGGAGAAACTTGTTTGGTGTGAGGGTGTAGAGCCCTGGAGCAGGCTGCCCAGAGAGGTTGTGGAGTCTCCTCCTCTGCAGAGCTTCCAGCCTCCCCTGGGCATTGTGCTGCTGGGGGTGCCCTACTTTATGAGGGGGATTGGATTGGATGATCTCCAGACGTCCCTTCCAACTCCACCATGCTGGAATTGAGGGATTCTGTCCTGTTCCAGATAGGGAAGCTCTTGTAAATAACTACAATGAGAGCTGTGGCTAGGTCCTGCCTCCCTACACAGGAAGTTCTCTGCGGCAGGTTTAGAAAGGTGAGTGCAGCTGTGGTCTGTAGAGTGAGAAGGTGCAGAAGTCCTTCCCTGTGTGCAGGGAGGAGGTGACACAGGGCAACTGTCTCCTCTCCTTGCCTCTGCCTGCAGAGAGCTGTTCCTGCAAATGCAGCCTTGGCCATTTCCGCTCCTCTGCGACATCCTTCTCTGTGCAGTTTGCAGATGTCTGAGCTCATAGACTCCAGGAGGAATCTGCTTTTGGTGTATAATAGCCCACATCTTTTTCTCTAGGAACCAGCAGATGATGAAGAGACCAGTGTCTGCTGTGGGCTACAAGAGGCCCCTGAGCCAGCACGCCAGGACCTCCATGATGATCCGGCCAGAGACTCGCTACAGAGTGAGCCTGGCTGGGGTTGGACCCTTCATGCCTTCACCCTCCTGACCTGGGCAATGGAGCAGCATTACTTGTTCTCTGGGGTGGGAATTGCTGCAAAGGGTCCAGAGGAGGCCACAAAGATGATCAGGGGGCTGGAGAACCTCCCCTATGGAGGCAGGCTGGGAGAGCTGGGGCTGTTCAGTGTGGAGAAGAGAAGGTTCCAGCGAGACCTTAAAGCAGCCTTCCAGTACCTGAAGGAGGCTAAAAGAAAGCTGGAGAGGGACTTTTTACAGGGGCTTGGAGTGAGAGGAAATGGGTTGAAGCTTGTGGAGAGGAAATTTAGACTGGATATGAGGAAGAAATTCTTTCCAGTGAGAGTGGGGAGAGACTGCCACAGGCTGCCCAGGGAGGTTGTGGATGTTCCCTCCCTGGAGGTGTTCCATGTGAGGCTGGATGGGACCTTGAGCAGCCTGGGCTAGTGGAAGGGCTGAAACTAGATGATCTTTAAGGTCCCTTCCAACCCAACCCATTCTGTGAGTTTATGCATCTAGGAATTTTTACAGTGCCCTGCATACATTTATGAATTACAGGACAAGAAGAAATGGGACTCAAGTTGCCCCCAGGAGAGGTTTAGGTTGGATATTAGGAAAAATTTCTTCACTGAAAGCATCATCAGGCTCTGGCCCAGGCTGTCCAGGGCAGTAGCAGAGTCCCCATTCCCAGAGAGGTTTCAAAGCCCTTTGGATGAGGAGCTCAGGACCTAACAGTGATGTACAGGGAGATGTCACTTATGGTTGGACTCCACGACCTTAAGGTCTTTTCCAACCAGGCCATTCTGTCATTCTGTGATCACTTCAGACAGAGCTTCTGGAGGGGAAAGGAACAATTGATATGAAAAAGAGCAGACTTGGATCCTGCTTTTGCTGTCTCAGGCAGAGAACATTGTGCTGCTGGAGCTGGACATGCCCAGCCGAACGACGAGGGACTACGAAGGGCCAGCCATAGCTCCCAAAGTCCAGGCAGCTCTGGAAGCAGCTCTGCAGGATGAGGATGAGATCCAAGTAGATGCTTCAACCTTTGAGAGCACTTCCAATAAAAAAACAAAGCCCAGGTGAGTTGGACTCAGAGGAAAGAAGGTAAACAGTAGAGGTGGGAGTAGAGCTGCTGTGTGTCACTGTTTCTCCTTGGGGATGTCAAAGGGAGCTGAGGAGAAAGAAATGAGGCAGAGAAAAGAAAGCTGAGAGTGGGCAGAGAGTAAATGAAGGGGAAAAAAAGTTCAGCTTTTGGAAGGTGAATTTTGATGTGTAGCAGGTGACTTTAGACTGGAGATAAGGAAGAAATTCTTGCCAGTGAGGGTGGGGAGGCACTGGCACAGGTTGCCCAGGGAGGTTGTGGACATCCCCTCCCTGGAGGTGTTCAAGGCCAAGTTGGATGAGGCCTTGAGCAGCCTGTGCTGGTGGGAGGGGTCCATGCCCATGGCAGGGGGCTTGGATCTGGATGGTATTTAAGGTCCCTTGCAAGCCAAACTACCCTGTGATTCTGTGGCTTTGTGGGGGCTTTTTGCTTATTTTTTTCCCATTTCTTCTTCTTCAGGCCTAAAACTGGAAGGAAATCAGGGGCATCCTCTGCAGCAGGCACCCACAGTTCCCAGCTCTACCCACAGCCCCGAGGGCTGGTTCCAAAGTAAAACCAGCAAGTTCCTCTCCAGGGCATGGACAACCTTTGCCTTCCGAGAGCAGAGACAAGAACAAACCTGCAGAGAGCTCTCCCAGCCCCTTCCCTGGAGATGGCCTCTGCTCTTTGACTGACCTGTGCTGGCCAGGGTGCAGCAGGCTCAGTGCTCTGCCACTCAGCCTCTGGCCCCCGTGGGAAACAGCTTTTAGTTAGGAAATGAGAAATGCATGAGGTACGTTCAAGTGTGTTAGAAGCAACGGGAAGCATGGGGATCACCTCACACCATCACCATCTCTCCTCCTGCACTGCCCCTCTTGCTGCTCTGGGCTGCTTCTCTTGCTGCTGGGCAATGAGAAGAGTTGGAGGTCATCTCAACTGCACCACTGCTTCAGAGCTCCACGGTGAGAACCAAGCAAGGATCTGTTCAAACTTGACTGGGTGCTTACTTTTGCCTCTTCCTGCTCCAAAGCCTGGCATCATCGTGTGGGGTGAATAGGTGCATCTGACAGGCAGGCTCAGCAGTTAGTGTGCACTCACAGCAGGCAGCTGTGCCTCCCTCTCCAGCTGTGGGACATGAAAGGGTCTGGAAAGCAACTTTGTGCTCTCTGGAAAGGCAGCAGCAGGAGCTGAAGGCCTTTCTTTGTTTACAAGCATAAGGAAGAGCTTCTCTAAAGTGACCTCCTGCAGACCTCACCTGTACCAAGAGGAAGCACCTTGGCAAGGAACACACCTGCACACCAATGCCAGCTCCACCACTTTCTTCCCCTCTCTTGCCTCCATCTTTGCCCCTGGCATTTGAAACTGGTGGCCACATGAAGCCTTTCAGCCACGGGCTGCTGTGTGGCCATTCTCTCACCTCTCCCACTGCTCAAATGTAGCACTGGCTCAGAGCCTTCGTCCTGGCAGGCTCCTGGGGCTGGCTCTGCTCTCCCCTGTGTGCTGGGCATAGGGTAGAGCAGTGCCAGGTGGAGCTGCCTCTTGAGTGCACTTGGCTGGGCCCTTCCCTTGCTGTGGAGAGGGGTTCAGCATTTGGTACCTTTTGTGCCTCGCCTGTTCCACTTTGGGAGCTTTCCCTTTGCACCTCCCAGCCTGTGCAGAGCCTGCTGGGAGGGAAAGCTCATGTAGCTGAGGCTGGGTGATGGAATCTGGTATCAATTCCAGGGGCTTTACTTGGAAAACAAGGGAGGAAGAACTCCTGCTTTTGACAGTCTCATTGCCAAGCTGCCCTAAGACTAAAGCAGGCTCCTGTGATGCTGCAGGCTTGTGTGGCAGGGTGGAGGGAGGTGGAACTGCCACGCTGAGGACAGTAAGGTGTCCCTGTCTGGTGTCTCACTGCTCATTCATAAGTTTTAGTTCACTGTATATTGAGATTTGGGGTTTTACTCTTTCTGGTTGCTGTTGGCTGTCCCCTGTGGACTTTTTAACCCATTTCTCTCCCTGCTGACTCCCTCCAGCCTGCCCTGTGCAAGTGAACAAAGACTTGCCTGCTTTTAGAAATGCTTTCACACCTGGGCTCTGCCTTGTGAGCTCCCTAAGTGAAGTCACCCAGGCTGGAGAACTCTGTCCTGTGTGACCCTCACGAGCAGAAGGAACAGAACAGGAGGTTGGGCACAGCACAGCTCAGCTCAGCCCTGCATCCTGCGGGCACGGTGCCTGGGTGAGCTGGCTGGGCCTGCTTAAACCCTAACCCAGCTGCTCCAGTTCATGGAGTGCTTTTCTGGACCACAAGATTAATATATATATATATATATATTAGAAGCAAACTCTTCTTTTCCCTCTCAACAGAACTAATTGCAAGAGCAGGCAGCTGACAGATTTCTTGCAGCCTGAAGATGGGACCCTGGCATCATCTTCCTTTTTCTAAAGCACTCCTGGTGTACAAAGAGCCTTTAACTGGTTCACGTCGCATAATCTAATGTCTCCTCCTCTTCCCTCTCTAGCACATC
The DNA here is from genome assembly GCA_013399055.1 of Ramphastos sulfuratus. NCBI lineage: Eukaryota > Metazoa > Chordata > Aves > Piciformes > Ramphastidae > Ramphastos > Ramphastos sulfuratus. The sequence goes on along the minus strand of WBNM01045424.1, from coordinate 169,453 downwards.
ACCTCTCGTCCTTGGCTGTTTTTAAAGATGATTGTATGGTGTTGAGTGCTCCAAGAATTGAAATGAAACCTGGAAGGGGGTTGGTGGGGGGAGGGGGTGTCACCTAAAAGCTGAAAGAGCAGCAAACAATGTCCCCATGTCCGTCCCGCCGCAGAGGTGTGGTGTATGTGAATAAGGCACAGGCAGAGAGCTCTGTCTGCACACACACACACTTCCCCCTCAGACACTCCCCATTCCATAGGGAATTCTGTATAGAACTGACATGCTGGAAGCTTCCCCTCCATGGCAGGACTGGTGCAGTGGCATTGGCCGTCCAAACCCAAGCTGTGCTCGTCTTAGTGTTGCTGAACTAGCTGGTGGCTGCATCAGAGAGGAGCTGCTCTCTGTTAGAAACTCCTTAGCAAAGTGACAGAAATGTCCATAGGAAGGGGGAGGGGGGAAAGAATTAAAGCTGCATATTTAGTCCTTGTCTGTAACGTGGAGCTGTGGCTGGAGATTTGAGTGGCATCTGAGCAGTCAGAGAAGCTTTGGGAGGCTCATTCTGGACTTGCCCTCTGTCTGGCGCTCAGTAGCACCAAGAGGGAGGGGGAATAGGTTGTCTTAAGCTGTACAAAAGGTGCTGAGCTCTGGGCTGAAGTTCTTTCAAAACATTCCTGCTGAGTTTGTCACTCTCTGGGTTGTTATCTGACCCTTCTGGGTTTCCTGCAGCTTCCTGGCCCAAAGGCAGGAAATCCAGCTGCCTCCTAGAAGAGGCCCTGGGACACTCCTCGCCCTCACAGCCTCCTCAGGGAGCGTTTCACATCCTTCTGCTCTGCTCTGCGTCACAGGATCTGTGTTTAAAGGGTGACCTGGGGGCAGATGCTGGCCCTTGGCCCTGGGTGCAAGCACTACCTGACGCCGAAGCAGAGAAATGAAAGCACTTTGTGACCTGCCCACGGATCCAGCACCTTCTCCAAAATACCTGCATGCTGCTCGAACCTTCTCAAAGTCAATACCTCTGCCACAGCACCTTGGGCAACGCCGGCGCCTTACACAGATCACACCAGGCAGACCCCTCCCCAGTGGGGTTCTGGTGTAGCAAAGCCTGCCCCCACCGCACACACAGCACTCCCTGAGGGTGGCTGTCAAGCTGGATCTGTCCCCTCCCCTCTGTGAGCAGATTCCTGCAGGGCCCTTCCTGCTGTGTTCAAAACACAACTTGGAAACCACAGCCTGCAAAAAGCCATAGTCAGTGCAGAGATGGAAGTGAGGTGAGAGGACAGGTCCAGGCTCTGACCACCCCTCCTCAGGCTCCTCTCCATGTGCCCCAGGGCTCTCCCACGGGCACAACCCGTCCAAATGAGAGCCTGCAGCTCCTCACAGATACACCCATCTCCACCTCCTCCTAGGTGATCTAGAGACAAAAGAACCTGTCGATAGTTCTGTCCATAGTTTTACAGCTTGTATTTATTTGTATCATCTCTTTTGTCTAGGAATGTAAAGTGATCCTAAAATACAACGTGTTAATAAAGTCAATTAAGATTTATTGCATCTATCCAAACGTGCCTGGTTTTCATTCTTGATTTCTAAAGAAGGAAGGGTTCAGTGAACTCGTATTTTATAAAGCTACTTTTTTAGAATCATAGAATGGGAAGGTTGGAAGGGACCTCAGGGATCATCCAGTTCCAACCCCGTGCCATAGGCAGGGACACCTCCCACTAGTACAGGTCACTCAAGGCCTCGTCCAGCCTGGCATTGAACACCTCCAGGGAGGTTATGGAGCACAGAATCACCCAACGTGATCTTTGATCACGCTGGGTGATTCTGTGCTCCACAACCTCCCTGGGCAACCTGTGCCAGTGTCTCACCACCCTGACTGTAAAGAACTTCCTCCTAAAATAAGCTCCTGGGCAAACTAAATTATTCAGCAGTTAAAATAAAGAGTTTAAAGTGTCGAACGTTGTGCAGATGTCTGGCACATGGCACCTCGGGAAGCTACAAGAGCCCTGCCCGGGGGTCCTCGTCCTGCAGGCTCCGGTGCTCCTCACTAGAGGGAGGCAGCGAGGGGAGCGGCGGTAACAGAGCCCCGAGCAAGTTGTGTCTGCTTAAGAAAGTCCAACAGCAGCCGCTCTGTGCTCCTGGGCGTTCGGCTCCGTAGGAAGCACTCTCAGGGACATCTCTGAGTCCTGAAACACCAAGAGCCATAGCTGAAGCCTTCACCCGGAGAGCGGCAAGACACCAGGGCCGACATCTTCGCCTCTCGCAGCACCCGCCGGGGCCGCGGAACCTCTCCTCAGGCTCTCTCGCTCGGATAGAGCCGAAGACACTGATCCCACAGCCATCTTCAGCCCAACCACCGCCGCCTCTCCCGCCGCGGCCCGGCGAAAAGAAACCACCGCCATAGCGCGGAGCCCGCTCCTAGCATGCCCCGCGAGGCTCGCAATGCCCGCCGGAAGCTGTAGTCCGGCGGCAACGCCGTGCTCTCGGCTGGGTGTGTCCGCGGGGACTACAACTCCCGGCAGGCCCTGCGCTTTGTTTTCCTTCAAACCGTTCCCAGGCCCCGCCCTTTCGCTGCCCGCGCGCGCGCGC
>WBNM01045424.1:109839-166473 GCA_013399055.1 Ramphastos sulfuratus | reverse complement strand
CCAGGGAGGTTGTGGAGCACAGAATCACCCAACGTGATCTTTGATCACGCTGGGTGATTCTGTGCTCCACAACCTCCCTGGGCAACCTGTGCCAGTGTCTCACCACCCTGACTGTAAAGAACTTCCTCCTAAAATAAGCTCCTGGGCAAACTAAATTATTCAGCAGTTAAAATAAAGAGTTTAAAGTGTCGAACGTTGTGCAGATGTCTGGCACATGGCACCTCGGGAAGCTACAAGAGCCCTGCCCGGGGGTCCTCGTCCTGCAGGCTCCGGTGCTCCTCACTAGAGGGAGGCAGCGAGGGGAGCGGCGGTAACAGAGCCCCGAGCAAGTTGTGTCTGCTTAAGAAAGTCCAACAGCAGCCGCTCTGTGCTCCTGGGCGTTCGGCTCCGTAGGAAGCACTCTCAGGGACATCTCTGAGTCCTGAAACACCAAGAGCCATAGCTGAAGCCTTCACCCGGAGAGCGGCAAGACACCAGGGCCGACATCTTCGCCTCTCGCAGCACCCGCCGGGGCCGCGGAACCTCTCCTCAGGCTCTCTCGCTCGGATAGAGCCGAAGACACTGATCCCACAGCCATCTTCAGCCCAACCACCGCCGCCTCTCCCGCCGCGGCCCGGCGAAAAGAAACCACCGCCATAGCGGGAGCCCGCTCCTAGCATGCCCCGCGAGGCTCGCAATGCCCGCCGGAAGCTGTAGTCCGGCGGCAACGCCGTGCTCTCGGCTGGGTGTGTCCGCGGGGACTACAACTCCCGGCAGGCCCTGCGCTTTGTTTTCCTTCAAACCGTTCCCAGGCCCCGCCCTTTCGNGAGGAGGATGAAGGAGATGAAGCAGCGGAGGAAGAAGGAGCGCACGTGGGCCGAGGCCGCCCGCCTGGTGAGGGGGGTGTGGGACCAGGGATCCGAGCCCCGCCGCTGAGGGCCTGGGGTGGGCCCCGGGAGGCGGCGCGGGGGCTCGGCTGGGCCCCGAGGGGCCTTGTCCGCCCCGGGGGGCTCCGCTCACCACCGGAATCGGCCCCACCTCGAGTAAGGGGGCCGGCGGCGGGGACGAGCCCTGGTCCCGAGCTTCCCGGCTGCGGGTGCAGTGTCGCCAGCTTCCCCCCTCCCGGGTCCCGCGGCCGGCGCCTCCTCCCCGGTTGTTTTTCTTCCCGAGCCGGGTGGGAAGGAGGAGAGCTCCGGTGTGGGGGTGACCCGGCGCGGTGCGGGCGCAGCCCCCAGCTCGCCGCGGGGTTCTGGACCCAGCTGCCCGCTGCTGCGGGGCTCCCCGCGGCCATCGCCGCCTCCCGCCAGGCCCAGAGGGGCCCGGGACGGGTGCTGGGGAGGTTCCTTCCCGCTCTTCGCTGTATGCCGCCTCGGTTGTTGCCCCGGGCCGTGCTCGGTGTAGAAAGGGTTCATTTTCTTCCTTTTAGGTGGCTCAGGACTGAGCGGGAGGAACCGGAGCCTCCGGCCTGGCCCCGGGGCAGGGCCTGCTGCTGTCAAAACTTTGTGCCTTATTTTCTGAGCTTTCTTCCGTGCCCCAGACGCAGGCCTGTGGCTGTCGGGGCTGCGGGCAGGCATCCCTTGGGGCTTTTAGGAGCTGTAGCTGTGGGTACACTTAAATTCTTTTTGTTCTTTGAGAAGCTGCTTTGAAGGCTTCGACTTCCAGCTCCCAGGTTTGTGTAGGTCTGTTGGACACTGCTGCCGTGTGGCAGTGGGAGGAGGAGGAGGATGGTGGTGGTGGTTTCCCTCCAGGAAGTGTGTTTGAGCCACATCTGTCTTCAACCCCATTTATAAAGGAGGAAATATGGACCCCAAAATAACTCGAGGGTCTTCCAGGTGTGGTGAGTGGGAACTGGGCAGAAGTTTGCTTTAGGGGTGGGCTTGGAGGTGTTTGGGCTCACTGCCTGGCATCACCACATGCTGATGGTCACTGCTGCTGCAGGGAGCTGGCTCCTTTTGGTCTCTGCCTGGGGGCTGCTCATGCTTGGTGGCACAGACCTGTGCCAGGGTTGTCTGTGATGATCCCACAGCTTGTGGCCAGTGTGAGCAGATCCTTGCAGTGTCATCCCCATAGCCCTAGCAGTGGCACTGGCTGGCAAGGGCAGGGCTGTACTGGCTGTGTAGTGTGTGGGCATCTGGAGGAATGGCCCTTGAGGGTGTCCTGATCCCTTGGGGGTTTTGTTTTTGTGTGTTTGATTTGGTTTTTGCCTGGCCAGGTTGTGCTGGAGCACATAAACGTTCTGGGGAACAGCTGAGGTGAGTCCAGCTGAGAGTTGTGCCTGGAGTTGGGGATCTTCAGGGTAGGTCTTGGTGCTCCTCCTGAGTGAGATTTGTTTGGCTGTCAGAGTGTTTTCTTAGGGCCTGCCAGGAGGAAACCTAATCAGCCAAGCATCCATCTTCCAGCAGCTTGCATCATCTTTTGTGTGTAAGTTACAGTGTTTTAGACCCACATGACTGAGCTGCAGGAACTGGAGAAGGGCAGGAGCTGGCCACTGTGGAGCTGCCCTGCAGGAGCAGGTGGGCAATGCCATGCCCTGTGGTCCTCTTTGAGACCCTGGTTCTGCCAGCCAGGCAGGTTGGCAGGGAAGCTTTCCTCCTAGGTGAGCTGTGGGGCAGAGGCTATGCTAGGTGACCTGGCACTAAATCATCTCATTGGGATCAGATCAGCCAGCAGATGGAGAGAGGGGATCCTGCCCCTCTGCTCTGCTGAGACCTCACCTGCACTGCTGGGCCCAGCTCTGGAGCCCTCAACACAGGAAGGACATGGACCTGATGGACAGGGTGCAGAGGAGGCCATGGAAATGTTCAGGGAGTTGGAGAACCTCAGCTACAAGGGCAGGCTGAAGGAGCTGGGAGTGTGCAGCCTGGAGAAGGCTCCAGGCAGAGCTCAGAGCAGCCTGCCAGGACCTGAAGGGGCTCCCAAAGGCCTGCAGGGACAGGCTGAGGGCAATGGTTTGAAATGAGAGCAGAGCAGCCTGAGAGTGGAGGTGAGGAACAAGTTCTGCACCAGGAGGCTGCTGGAGCACTGCCACAGGTTGCCAAGGGAGGTGTTTGAGGCCTTATGGCTGGAGCTGTTCCAGGTGAGGCTGGAGAAGGCTGTGAGCAAGCTGCTGTAGGGGAGGATGTCCCTGCTGGCAGCAGGGGGTGGCACTGGGTGGGTTTTTGGAGGTCCCTTCCAACCCAACCCGTTCCAGGATTCTCTGGATGGTCTCAGTTCTAACAGGTGAGCAAACCTCAGCATCTCTGGGCTGCCCAAAGCAGCACAGGAGACTCCAAAGCAGTCTCCTCACCCTTGTGAGATGGGGGAGGGAACTCTTCACACCCACCTCTGGCCCAGCACCTCAGGCAGAATGGATGCCAGAGCTGTCTAAAGCCTCAGCAGCAACTCAGAGCAGACCTAGCCCCATCTCACACCACAGCATCCACTTCCAGAGCCCTGGAGCTGCTCTTGCAGCTCTCAGGACCGATTGTAAATGTGCTAAAGATAGCTGTGGAGCTACCACTCCCCTCACACGTGCTCCCTGTCAAAAAAGCTTTTCCCTTCCCTTTCTGGCACACACTTCTGTGCTTTGTATTCCTCTCAAGGTTTTTCAGCATCACAGGCAAAAGTGGTTTCCAGTGTGGCCACTCCTGCAGAGCTGAGGCTGTGCACATGGCACAAAATGAGCCTTGAAGGCTCTGTTTGGACACCCAGAGCTGATGTCTAATTAATTAATTGGGGGAGTGATGCAAACTGCCATCACGAGGGGCATGGAACCTCTTGGCTGTCAGGTTGCAAATGGTGAAGGGGGAAAATCTTTCTGAGAGGTAAGGGATAGGTAAATGCTTAAGTTGTGGCTGCAGCTGGAAGGTTGCTGTGGTGCTGGCAGTGCCAGGATGGAGTCTGGGCTGTGGTGGGTAACCTGCAGGATCAGCTCTCCTTCCAGCTCTCCCATTAAGCAGCCTCTCCACTTTGTTGACTGGAAATGGTTCCCCTGAGCACAGCTGCTTTTATCTTTATGTAAATGCTCCTCCAGGCTGAGTTTTAGGCTGGCTGTGACTGTCACTCCGGGGGGGGGGGTTCGAAGCTCTGAAGAACTCTTTTCTTTTTCCCCACACGTTCCACCTTGTGGCTCCTCAGCCTGGGGAGTGCTGAGTTCCCCCTCGGCAGCTGCCTGTGAGTGACAAGGTGACAGGTCATGGGCAAAGCAGGAAGCATCACAAGCTACAGAGGAGGAGGGGGGAGTTGATTAGTGGAGAAAAAAGTGCTGGAGCTGGATGGAGTGGGAATGAGAATTGTTTACTGCCTCTGAGGAGGGCTGAGTGCCTGCTTTGATCTTTGCTTTAAACTCTTGGTCTGTTCCTTGGGTTTGATCTCTGTATCCCCTTCCAGGTTAGCAGCAGCACCTTCAGACAGCTGGAAAATCCACCTGTTGGGATAAGAAATTGCTTTTAGCCCAAAGCAGAGCTGAAGAGCAGCCCTGCAGTGCCCTGGCTTGGCTTGGCAGAGGTTGGAGGTGCTCTGGAGATGCACATGGGGCCCTGCATGACCATCTGGGGGGGTTCTCTACATGTCCTGTTCCTGTGACTCCAGAAGACAGCCTGAGGGCTCTGGACCTCCCCACAGTGCTGCATCTACTCAGATCTGGCTGGTGCTGAGCTAGATGTGGCCTCTGGCTTGCTCCCTGGGCCTGTGACAGCAGTCAGAGTGAAAGCTGCCAGCCTGGCTGCCTCCTCTGAAGCTTGCTGGCAGATGGCATCCAGGCCCAGCACCGCCCTGGCTGTTGCAGCAGGGGAATTTAGACCACAGAAAGTTCCCAAGTCAACCCCTTTGGCTGTGCCAGGCTGTGCCCTGTGCCTGTGGGCTCAGCATTTGTGCCCCATCAGGCCCAGGGCTCTGCTGAATTCCATCTCCTTGGCATTCAGCAAGCAGCACTCCACATCCCTGGCTGAGGCAGCTGCAGGGGGATCTGCCTCCAAAGGCACATCCTGGTTTACATCTCCTGCAGCTTATTTTGGTTCCTTGTTTCCTGTTTATGTGGGAAATCATCCCCACAGAAATGTTCCCTCCTCTTTTCCAGGCCTTCAGTTCTTGCTTTGAGATGGTTTGGAGCAGTCAGTTGCAGAGGCTTTAAGAAAGGCCTCTTTAGTTCTTCACATGTAAGGAGCAATTCACAGGACATGTGAAGGGAGGAGTTAGTTCCTGCACTGCCTTTTTCAGGGCCTGCTTTTACTCACTGGCTTCCAGACAGCCCAAATCTTTATCACAGAGTGGCTCCAAGCCATCATTTTTCCCACATCCTTCACTGTCATTTTGGGTCTGGGCAGGGGCAGGTCTGCAGTTGTTGCCTCAGGGATATGCTGAAGCCTTTCCCTCCTCTTCTTCAGCCCTGAGACCAATGAGGCCTTTGCTCTGAAGCTCTCTTGTTTTGCCTGGCCTGCTGCTTCCATTCACCTCCATCCACAATGCTGAGGGGCCTGGAGCAGCTCTGTGAGGAGCAAAGGCTGAGAGCCTGCAGAAGAGCAGCCCCAGAAGGGAGCTGAGCAATACTCAGCAGGAGCTGAAGGAGATGTGGGGGGCAAGAGGCTGGGGCCAGGCTCTTGTCAGTGGTGCTCAGTGCCAGGCCAAGGGGCAGTGGGCACAAACTGGGACCCAGGAGGTTCCCTGAGAAGACATTTATTTGGTGTGAGGGTGCAGAGCCCTGGAGCAGGCTGCCCAGAGAGGCTGTGGAGTCTCCTTCTGTGGAGAGCTTCCAGCCCCAACTGGGCACTGTGCTGCTGGGCAAGCTGCTGTGGGTGCCCTGCTGGAGCAGGAGGTTGGGCTGGATGATGCTCAGAGGTCCCTTCTCTGGGGATCGTTGGGCTGGATTCTCTGAGCAGGATTCTGACTCCTGCCCTTCTTGAGACAAAGCAACACTCAGGGGTTGGCAGCTGCTGGCTTGTGCAGTTGCTGTCCAGTGGCACTTTGAGTGGCAGAAGTAGTGCTGGATGCTTCACCAGGAGGCAGGAAGGTCCATGGCAGGGAGAAGCTTTTGCATCACTAAAGGTCACTGCCTGAGACACAGCTCTGGGGGCTGCATGTGGCAGCAGCTTGGTTTAAAATCTGGGGTAAAGCTTCTGCTGATTTCATGCTGCGGGGTCAGGGCCAAATCCTGCTGCCTTTCCTCCCTCTTGTTTCATTAAGGAGCAGATTGAGGAGAGGTTTTGGGATGCTCAGCCTGGTCTAATCCTGTGGTGGGTGAAGTTCTCAGCCTGTCCCCTGCAGTGGATGCATTGTGAGAGGCTTTACTGCCCGGGGCTGACCCGCGGCGTGCGGAGCAGCTCTGTGAGCAGAGAGGTAAATTCTTTACTGACTTGAGGCCCTTTCTGTCTTTTCAGGTGCTGGAAAATTACTCTGATGCTCCTATGACCCCAAAACAGATTCTGCAGGTCATAGAGGCTGAAGGACTGAAGGAAATGAGGTTAGTATTGATGATCCTGGCGTGGAGCATGGAGGAGGCTCCCCAGGAAGCCTCCAGTTGCTTGGTGCAGTTCTGCTGCATCTCCTGCCCACTTTTCTTCTGCTGCTGCTCCTGCAGGCATTGCAGATGACAGCAGAGACATTTCTGAACAGGTTGTGGGTTGGGTTGCTTGCTTTTTTTTTCCTCTCTCTCCTTTGACAATAACTGGGAGCTGTTGCTTGGATTTTTTGGTGACAGAGAGAGTCTTCTTCAGCCCTCCCTTGTGAAACCAGTGCCTGCTGCAGGTCAGGCTCCAGCATTGGCTGCTACTTCCCACCTCCTCCTCCAGTTCTCTCCTGAGCAGCTCCCAGTTTCTGCTGTTCTGGCTGCAGCTTGAGGACAGTTGAAGTGCTGTCTCCTGTGGTGCTTTGTTTCTGGAGCAGACAGGATGTTGTAGGAGATTCCAGAAACTTTTGCATGTCTCTAGGAGCTTCTGCTCAGATTTTGGAGTGCAGCTCACACTCCTGTGGCTCCTGGCATCGTGGGGGAGATGCCCATTCTGAGGTGGGTTCCCTGTGGAGCAGAAGCTGATGTGGAGACTCACAAGTGGCAGGGGTGGGAGACTTTTCCTTGGTGAAGTCACTGTGAGCTTGCATCTGTCCCTGTGGCAGCTGGAGGAGCTGAACACAGAGTGCCTTGCAGATCAAAGGAAGTTGGTAACTGATGGTCCAAGTGCCTCAGTCAGTGCCACGTGGCAGAAAAAGGAAGTTGGAGCAGCAGGAGCAGACAAAGCAATCTCTGGCTGCTGCCTGTTGACTCTACTGAGACCACACCTGCAGCACTGCCTCCACTTCTGGAGCTCCCAGCATAAGAGACACAGGGAACTGCTGGAGGGGATTCAGAGGAGGCCATGAAGGTGATCAGGGGCCTGGAGAACCTTCCCTATAGAGACAGGCTGGGAGAGCTGGGACTGTTCAGTCTGGAGAAGAGAAGGCTCTGTAGAGACCTCAGAGCAGCCTTCCAGGACTTGAAGGGGGCTACAGGAGAGCTGGGGAGGGACTTCTGACAAGGGCTGGGAGTGCCAGGATGAGAGGGAATGGACTGAAGCTTGTGGAGAGGAGATTGAGAGTGGAGATGAGGAAGAAATTGTTGGCAGTGAGGGTGGGGAGACACTGGCACAGGTTGCCCAGGGAGGTTGTGGAGCACAGAAGCACAGAATGTGATCTTTGATCACATTCTGTGCTTCTGTGCTCCACAACCTCCCTGGAGGTGTTCAAGGCCAGGCTGGATGAGGCCCTGAGCACCCTGGGCTGGTGGGAGGTGTCCCTGCCCATGCTGAGGAGGTTGGAGTAGATGATCTCTAAGGTCCCTTCCAACCTGAGCCATTCTGGGTTGGGTTTTTTTTTTTTGTAGGCTCTAGAAGCAGGTCAGGACCATTCAAAGCTTGTCCAGAAATGTCCAAAGCTGAAATGCTTTTGGGCTGGAAAAGAAAACTGTTGTCAGTTTGCAGTTTGAGAATGATCTTGTTTGAAATGTTTTGTCTCAACACAGTTCTCAGTTTCACTTTTAGTAACAAAATCAGCCTGGCTTGGGTGGCTCTTCCAGGTAACCTTTTCTGCCTGTGACTAATTGGAAAACACCAGGGGAGGTGACACAGAAGTTCCACCAGTGTCAGAGTGGGATGAGTTGGCAGATGAGGGCATCAGACCTTTCCTCTCCAACTCTGCTGGTGCAGAGCCAGAGTCCCAGCATGGTGATGGGTGGAAGGGACCTCTGGAGATCAGCCAGGCCAACCCCCTGCTCCAGCAGGGCACCCACAGCAGCTGCACCCACAGCAGCACAGTGCCCAGGGGGGGTTGGAAGCTCTGCAGGGCAGGAGACTGCACAGCCTCTCTGGGCAGCCTGCTGCAGGGCTCTGCACCCTCACACCAAACAAGTTTCTCCTCCTGTTCAGGTGAAACCTCCTGGGTCCCAGTTTGTGCCCAGTGCCCCTTGCCCTGGCACTGAGCACTGCTAACAAGAGTCTGGTCCCACCCTGGCACTGGATGAGCTTTAAGCTCCCTTCCAACCTCAACCATGAATCTCAGACAGTAATTGTCAGAGGGAGGTTTTCAGGCAGCCCTGCAGCCCAGCTGCCTACAAAGGAGGCACCACAGCAGCCAGGCCAAGGGCAGGCTTCAGATGCTTGAAAATAAAGCAACACAGAGCAGTGAAGGGAGTGAAGTGCCCCAGGGAGGTGGGCACTGGGATCAGGGGACAAGGGAGGAATATTCCCACCAAAGAACTGTAGTGAGGCAGGATCCCAGCATGGGGGAGTTGGAAGTGGCCTCTGGGCATCATCCAGGCCAACCTCCCTGCTCCAGCAGGGCACCCACAGCAGCTTTGCCCAGCTGGGGTTGGAAGCTCTGCAGAGAAGGAGACTCCACAGCCTCTCTGGGCAGCCTGTTCCAGGGCTCTGCACCCTCACACCAAACAAGTTTCTCCTCCACACGTGTGGAGGCAATCAGTGCTGGGTTTGGTTTCATCTTCCTGCTGCTGAGTAAATCTTGGGTGCTCTACAAGATCAATCCAAGTTTCATGCAGAGAAAGGGAAGGAATGGGGGCATAAAAGTCAGAAACATCTAAAACTGGCTGAGAGCAGCTTTAAGATTGGTGAAACATTTCCTGTTTGCTGCTGATTGCTTTGCCCTGAGCTGAGGCTGATGCCAGGTCAGAAGGGAAGCAGTTCTGATTGTGCCATAAAGGTGGTGAGCACTGGCACAGGTTGCCCAGGGGGGTTGTGGGGCACAGGAGCACAGAAAGGTATCCAGAGCTAGNGAATGTGATCAAAGATCACATTCTGTGCTTCTGTGCTCCACAACCCCCCTGGAGGTATTCAAGGCCAGGCTGGATGAGGCCCTGAGCACCCTGGGCTGGTGGGGAAGGTGTCCCTGCAGTAGGGTTGGCACTGGCTGAGCTTTAAGGTCCCTTCCAACCCAACCTGTTCTGTGAATCACAGAATGGTTTAGGTTGGAAGGGAGCTCAAAGCTCATCCAGTGCCCACCCCCTGCTATAAGCAGGGACCCCTCCCACTAGCACAGGTCTGTGAATGGCTTCTGCTCCCTCCATCAGCTGAGGGATGGAGCCCAATTGAACATCCCCTTCAGGCTCTTGCCCTGCTGAGGCCATTCCCTAAAGCTGGCTGCTCTCTCTCTTGCAGTGGCACCTCTCCTCTGGCCTGTCTCAATGCCATGCTGCACTCCAACTCCCGAGGTGGTGATGGCCTCTTCTACAAGCTGCCTGGAAGGATCAGCCTCTTCACACTCAAGGTAAGTGCTGAGCTCCTGCCCTCTCAGCTGAGCTCTTGCTGACACCTTGTAGTAGCCTTCCAGGATCTGAAAGGGGCTACAGGAGGGCTGGGGAGGGATTATTGAGAAGGGCTTGGCAAGGATGAGGAGGAGGAATGGGTTTGAACTGGCAGAGGGGAGATTGAAAGTGGATTTTAGGAAGAAGTTCTTTGCAGTGAGGGTGGTGAGGCACTGGTACAGGTTGAGGGTGGTGTGACACTGGCACAGGTTGCCCAGGGAGGTTGTGGAGCACAGAATCACCCAACGTGATCTTTGATCACGTTGGGTGATTCTGTGCTCCACAACCTCCCTGCAGATCTTCTTCTGTGCTCCACAGCCTCCCTGCAGATCTTCTTCTGTGCTCCACAACCTCCCTGGAGGTCTTCAGGACCTCATGTTGAGATCATCATGGCAAAGGGGATCTGGGAGTCATTGCTCTGCCTCTCAGCTGGCTTCAGCCACAAATGAGGCTTTTAAAGCACTCCTGTGACTCCTTGGCTTGCACAGGCAAGGCCAGAGAATCCTGGCATGATTGGCATTGGAAGGCACCTTAAGCATCACCTAGTCCCAACCTCCCCCTGCCATGGGCAGGGATGCTTCCTGCTGGAGCAGCTTGCTCAAGGCCTCATCCAATCTGGCCTCCAGCACTGCCAGGCTTGGAGCCTCCACAACTTCTCTGGGCAACCTGTGCCAATGCCTCACCAGCCTCATCCTCCTGTCTGATCTCAGTCCTGCTCCTTCCAGTCTGAAGCCATCTCCCCTCACCCTGTCACTCCAGGCCTTTGGGCAAACTCCCTCTTCAGCTCTCCTGGTGCCTCTTTCAAACACTGGAAGCTGCTCTGAGGTCTCCCTGAAGCCTTCTTCTCTCCAGACTGACCAAGCCCAAGTCTCTCAGCCTGGCCTCACAGCAGAGCCCTTCCAGCCCTGCCAGCATTGCTGTGGCCTCCCCTGGCCTCACTGCAACAGGTCCCTGTCTGTGCTGAGGGCTCCAGAGCTGCCCCAGCACTGCAGTTGGGATCTCAGCAGAGCAGAGGGGCAGAATCCTCTCCCTTCCTCTGCTCCCCAGGCTGCTGGGGATCAGCCCAGGACACAGCTGGCTCTGGGCTGTGAGGACACTGCCAGCTCACAGTGAGCTTCTCATCACCCAACACCCCCAAGTCTCTCTCCTCAGCACTGCTCTTTATCCATTCCTCACCCAGCCTGGATTTATGCTTGGGATTGCCTGAGCCAACTGCAGGACCTCCTAAGATAAATCCTCTTAGCCCAGCACTTGGTGTCCAGTTCAGGTGGCTGCTTATTCAGAGGGCTGCAGCAGCTGTCCTGTGAAGACAGAGAGTTGGGGCTGTTCAGTCTGGAGAGGAGAAGGCTCTGAGGAGATCTTATTGTGACCTTCCAGTATCTGAAGGGGACTACAGGAAAGCTGGGCAGGGACTTCTTAGGATGTCAGGCAGGGATAGGACTGGGGGGAGTGGAGCAAAACTAGAAGTAGGGAGATTCAGGCTGGATGTTAGGAGGAAGTTTTTCACCATGAGGGTGGTGAGAGCCTGGAGCAGGTTGCCCAGGGAGATGTCTCAGGGTGGTTTGGATGTGGTGCTTAGGGCTATGGTTTAAGCTGCATCTTGTAGGGTTCTAAGTTGGACTTGGTGATCCTGAGGGGCTGTGCCAGCCTGCATGTGTCTGTGAGGTGGTGGAAGCCTCATCCTGGAGGTGTTCAAGGCCAGGCTGGATGTGACTCTGAGCAACCTCATCCAGTGAGAGGTGCCCATGGCAGGGGTGGGTGGAACTGGATGATCCTTGAGGTCCCTTCTGTGATTCTCATTCTCATTGCTGCTCCTTTTCTGCCAGCCAGAAGGCAACAGAACCAAGCAGCAGATCAAACTGCTCTGCCAGCTTGCAGCTTCCCAGTCAAACCTTGCAGGCAGAGTGCATTGCTCAGCCTCCTGCCTGCTCACTCTGTGCTGTGCAGTCTGTGCATTCAGCATCATCCCAGAGGTCTCTCTGGGATGTTTATTTTTAGGGGGGGTTGTTTTGTCCCAGTACTCAGAAACGTTGATGTTTCTGAGGCCTTTCTTTCCCCTTGTCATGTGCTGTTGGGTTCCCTGCTCAGCACCAGCTCGGTGGAGCAGCTGAGCTACCTGTTGTCTGCTTGCAGCTTGCTTTGTTTTTTGTTTTTGTCTTTTCTGCTGTCAGAAAATGTTGTTGAGTTGCCATATTTGGCTGCAAACAGATGGAAGTGAAGTGGCTTTGATTTGTACAAGTAGTAAACACATCTCCTGAGCTTACTATCTTAGTAGCTGGCTACTTGGATGCTGCTCAGTTCTTTCATAGTGAGAATGAGCACAGGATGGCAGGGGTTGGAAGGGAGCTCTGGTGACTGAGGCTAACCTCTCTGCCAAGGCAGGCTCAGGTAGGTCACACAGGAACATCTCCAGGTGGGTTTGGAGTGGCTCCAGAGATGGAGACTGCACCACCTCTCTGGGCCGCCTGCTCCAGGGCTCCAGCAGCCTTAATGAAGTTCCTCCTCATGTCCAAGCTGGTGCTCCTTACCCTTTGTCCTGTCACTGGGCACCACTGAGCAAAGCCTGGTCCCATCCTCCTGCCAGCCACCTTCAAGTATTGATGAGGATTGCTGAGATCCCCCTCAGGCTGCTCTTCTCCACACTGAACAGCCTCAGCTCCCTCAGCCTTTCCTCACAGACAGGTTCCAGTCCCCTCTGTGTCTCTGCTGCCCTTTGCTGTCCTCTCTCCAGCAAGTCCCTGTCCCTCTTGAACTGAGGAGCTCAGAATAATTCCCTTCAACAGAACCTTCCCATGTGTGGAGGAGTGCAATTAGTAACCTTAATGAGCTGGGATGCGTTGGGGTCACTCATCCAGGAGGTGCCTGCGCCGCGTGCTGGCGCTTCAGGCGATTTCTGTTCCACTCTGAGCCCAAGCAGGGGAGGTTACAGTAGGGCAGGTAAAACCCAAACTGGTTTCCCAAGCTCTGTGCACTAAAGGTTGTGTTGGTAGAGGTGGTGGAGGGGGGCTGCAGCCATCCCAGTTGTGTTTGCCCCCGTTAGAAGGATGCCCTGCAGTGGTCCCGGAACCTGTCGGTGCCAGAAGGGGAGGAGCTGGAGGACGCAGCAGATGCAGAGAGCTGTGGGTCCAATGAAGCCAGCACTGTGAGTGGTGACAACGATGGTAAGTGTCTGGTGGCCTTCACCTGAAGCCACAGGCCTGCCCCAGGCTCTGCCTGATCTCTCCTCTCCTCTCTCTTTCAGTGTCTCTTGATGAAACCTCCTCCAACGCCTCCTGTTCCACCGAATCTCAGAGCAAGGCACCTGCTGCCCCCCGGGAGAGCTACAGAACTGCCTCCCAGGTAGGAAGCACTGGGAAAAGTGGGAAGCAGGAAGCCTCTGAGAGACCTTTTGTTGCTGGGTGATGGGTGTGTGAGCAGGACGGGGCCTGGTTGTGCAGAGGTGTCTCAGAGTTATGAAGCCTTCTCCTTAGGTGGGGTTTGTTTGCAGTGTGGGGAGGGACTGTGGACTGGGAGGTGGTTTTGGATTCCTTGCTCATCACAAAGGTGACTCCTGAAGGGTCACTTCAGAGCCAGGTACCCAAGCTGCCTAGAAGATGAGGGCTATAACGATGATCAAAGGCCTGGAGAACCTCCCTGGTGAGGACAGGCTTGGGAGAGTCAGGGCTGTTCAGCCTGGAGAAGAGAAGGATCTTGGGGAGACCTTAGAGCAGCCTGCCAGTACCTGAAGGGGCTCCAGGAGAGCTGGGGAGGGACTTCTGACAAGGACTGGGAGTGACAGGATGAGGGGAATGGCTTTGACCTGGAAGAGAGGAGATTGAGAGTGGAGATGAGGAAGAAATTCTTGGTAGTGAGGGAGACACTGGCACAGGCTGCCCAGGGAGGTTGTGGATGCCCTTCTCTGGAGGTGTTCAAGGCCAGGCTGGATGAGACCCTGAGCAGCCTGGGCAGGTTGGAGGTGTCCCTGCCAACGGCAGGGGGTTGGCACTGGCTGAGCTTTGAGATCCCTTCCAACCCAAACTGCTGTATGGATCTATGATTTTTACCCTTCCATAATGCCTTTGCTTCCCTGGTTTGCTCTTGGTTCCATCCTGGGCTGCAGACAAGCAAGCAGAAGAAGAAGCCTGGAGTGATGCTGCCTCGTGTTGTGCTCACACCCCTGAAAGTCAACGGTGCCCACATGGAGTCTGCCTCAGGTGAGCATCACTCTCTAATGACTGCCCAGGGAGCTTTTAATCACCTCTCCCTAATTATCTGTTAAGTTTGCCTCAGGATTTCCTTAACCCTGGCTGCCAGTGCCTGGGGCTGTGGAGAGTTGTGCTGAGCTCTGTCAGAGGAGTTGGTAGCTGGGCAACACCACCCTGCCAGGGTGCGTGTTGGCAGCAGATGATCCTTGCAGCAGACCTCTCTCCAGGCTGGATTTCTGCTGCTCTCTGCATGGCTTTGTGATGTGATTTTGCTTTTTAGGCTTCCCAGGCAGGCATGCAGATGGGGAGAGCAGCAGCACCTCCAGCAGCAGCAGCAGCTCCTTGGCCCTCTGCAAAGCTTCCTTGCGCAGCAGAGCAGAAATCAACAGGGATCCTCCTCAGTTGCTCAGAGGCATCCGGAAGCCCACAGCAGGTTGGTGCTCAGGTTGTAGTCAGAAGAGTAATTGGGCATGAGCAGGGCAGTGCTGAGGCCCCTCTATAGCTGAGACAAGAGCCAAGGTTCTTTTCCTGCTGAAGGCAGATGATGATCTCAGGCTCACAAGCCAGACCTCTTCCCTGAGCGTTAGTGAGCCAGCAGAAGTTTGTCTGCTCTGAATTGTACCTGAGTGTGCCAGAGATGTGACCTCCTACCAAAATTCCAGCTGCACAGTTGTTAATTAGTGTGTTGGAGAATCATTCTTCATGGAATCAGAGTTGTTTGGGCTGGAAGAGGCCTCTAAGATCACCCAGGCCATGCAGCAACCTAACACCACTGTGGGCACCCAAACCCTGTCCCCAAGTGCCATGGCCACAATGCTTCTTGAACACCTCCAGGGATGGGGACTCCACCACCTCCCTGGGCAGCCTGTGCCAGTCCCTGACCACTCTTGCACCAAATAAATTTTTCCTAATGCCCAACCTAACCCTCCCCTGGCACAATTTTAGGCCATTTCCTCTCCTTCTATCACCTGATACCAGGGAGAAGAGACCAACTCCAACCTGGCTCCAGCCTCCTTTCAGGGAGCTGTAGAGAGCCAAAGGTCTCCTCTCAGCCTCCCCTTCTCCAGGCTGCACACCCCCAGCTCCCTCAGCTGCCTCTCCCCAGCCAGACCCTTCCTCAGCTTTGTTGCTCTTCTGGACCTGCTCCAGCCCCTCAATCTCCTTTTGGGAGTGAGGGGCCTGAAACTGACCCCAGGATTCAAGCTGCAGGCTCACCACTGTGCAGTACAGGGGCACACTTCCTGTCCTGGTCCTGCTGGGCACACCATTGGTGATCCAGGCCAGGATGCTGGTGGCCTTCTTGGCCACCTGAGCACACTGCTGGCTCCTCTTTGGCTGCTGTCAGCCAGCACCCCCAGTTCACACTCTGCTCTGCTCCAGCTCTTGCTGCTTTTGCTCTTGTAGCCTCTCCTGCTGCAGTGCTTGCACACAACCAATGTTTGTTTTATCTGCCTGTCCTCCAACTGCAGGGCAGATGAAAAGGAACCGTGGTGAGGACATTGACTTTGAAACTCCTGGTTCCATCCTGGTCAACACCAACCTGCGAGCGCTCATCAACTCCAGAACCTTCAACGCTCTCCCCTCCCACTTCCAGCAGCAGCTGCTCTACCTCCTTCCCGAGGTCGACAGACAGGTAGGAGTGGTGCAGCTTGGCGGGGTGGGGTGTTTACATTCCCTGCCTTGGCCCTGGGTGGCAGGAGGGCTGGAGGCAATGCTGGCTGTGTCCATCAGGTGGGGGCTGACGGCTCGATGCGGCTCAGCAGCAGCGCTCTCAACAATGAGTTCTTCACCCACGCTGCGCAGAGCTGGAGGGAGAGGCTGGCTGATGGTGAGTGCATGTGGTTCTCCTGGAGGAGAGCTCTTCATTGCAGGGCATGTTCTTTGACAGATAACAAAGAGGAGTGGCTGTGCTGCCCCCAACCTTTCTTCTGTAAAATCAAAGATGTGCACAGAGCACAGTGGTGGAGATGTGAAGGTGCCAGACTTAGCTTCATGGAATGGTTTGAGTGGGAAAGGACCTTTCAAGCTCATCCAGTCCAATCCCCTGCAGTCCCCAGGGACATCTGCAACCAGAGCAGAGTTGCTTACAGCCCCAACCAACATGACCTGCATGCAGTGGTGCCAGGGATGGGGCAGCTCCAACCTCTCTGGGTAGCCTGGGCCAGGCTCTCCCCACCCTCATTTCTCCCTTCTCTCCAGTCTGAATCTTCCTCTTTTAGCTCAAACCATCCCCCCCTTGTCCTGTCACAACAGGCCCTGCTCAAAAGTCTGTCCCCAGCTTTCTGCTGGGTCCCTTTGAGCACTGAAAGGCCACCAGAAGGTCTCCCTGGAGCCTTCTCTCTTCCAGGCTGAGCAACCTCAACTCTCAGCCTGGCCTCACAGCAGAGAGCTTTCAGCCCTCAGTGGCCTGTGTCTTACTTTTGGCTTTGTGACCATTGCCCTTAAGGAGCTGCAGTGACAGAAAATGTCCTCTGTGCCTGTCCAGCTGCTGCAGAGCCACCAAAGGCTGCATTTGCAGAGGCAGGTTTGTGTGGAACCTGAATTTCAGTCTCTTGCTTCCACACAGGTGAATTCACCCACGAGATGCAAGTTCGAATTCGGCAGGAGATGGAAAAGGAGAAGAGAGTGGAGCAGTGGAAGGAGAAGTTCTTTGAGGACTACTATGGACAAAAGTGAGACATTTTACCTCCTCTGTGCTCTTTGTTTTCTGTGCCTGTGCAGGTAGCAGAGTGTTTGTGCTTGATGGATGCCCAAAAGACACAGCTTAAACTCCTGGCAAAACCCACTTGTGGGGTTGCAGCAGGGGATTGCTGGGTGGACCTGGCTGTCTGACAGCAGCATTTGTGTCCCAGGGAAGGTCACATTCCTGGTTCCCATCTCTTGGTTTTCTCACTCCCTGTGGCAGAGCTGTGGGGTGGGAGTTGTGGAGGTCATCGAGGTGACTCTGGGAGGTCCAATGGGTCTCAGCTTTGCCATCTGTGGAAGCCGAGCTGCCGGCGTTGGCGTGGGCTCGAGCTTTCAGCTCCTTTTTACATCTACCTCACAGGTTGGGCTTGACCCAGGAAGAATCCCAGGAGCAGAGTTTGGTGCAGGAAGATGCAGAGAACAGGACGGGGCTGGCTGTGAAGGCAGAGGCTCGGGTGCCGCGGGGGCCGGCGGCTCGGCAGCGGGACGGCCACTTCCGCAAGCGCTCCCGCGCCGACCTGCGCTGCAGGGCCAGGAGGAGCCTCTACAAACTGCGGGAGGCTGAGCAGGCAGAGGCCTCCAAGGAGGCTGCTCCAGCACCACCTGATTCCTCCCTTCACAAAGAGACCAAGCCTGAGGTAGAGCTGAAGAAGGATGATCTGCGGAGCCCTTCGGCCGCGGCGCTGAAGCCGGAGACTTCCCAATCCCACCTCTCTCCGGAGGCTTGCAAACTCCACGGGAAGTCCGAAGACCCATCCTTGGCAGCTGCAAACAGGATTCCTGCTCTGCCCCAGGAGAGCCCTGCTCCTCGGGATTCCAAGGACCAGAAGAGGAAATGCTTTGAGGAGGCTGCCTCTGCATCCTTCCCCGAGAAGAAGCCGCGGCTTGAAGATCGTCAGTCCTTTCGTAACACAATTGAAAGTGTTCACCCAGAAAAGCCACAGCCTACTAAAGAGGAGCCCAAAGTCCCACCCATCCGGGTAGGAAAGGGGCTCCTCGGTGCTTGGGGGGGGTTCAAGGCTCTTGTGCTTACCAGCACCAAAACTTTATTAGAGTGGGAAGTGCTGGCATGCTGAGAGAAGTGGCAGGGGTTCCCTGGCAGAGCTGGTGATGCCCCCTCTGATCCCCACTCTGCCCTTTAGAGAGGCAAGGGAGGGAAAATCACTCCAAGGTCTTTGCAGAAGAGCTCAGGGTGACTTTGACTCCCTTAGGTCACAGTTCTGTGGGTGCAGAAATCACTTTCCCTGAGCCTGGCTGACCTGTTGCAAAGGAGGCCTTCACATGGTCATCTTCACCCTGTGCAGCTTGGCAGTGCCTTTGGGGCAGAATCTTCTGACTTGCCCTATCCTGACTGGAAGTGTTCAGCAGCCCTGCAGGGTCCTCACCCTGCTGTAAGGGGTGAATGAGAGGAAATGGCCTGAAACTGGGCCTGAGGAGGCTTAGGTTAGAGATGAGGAAAACTTTCTTTGCTGCAAGAGTGGTCAGAGACTGGCACAGGCTGCCCAGGGAGGTGGTGGAGTGCCTATCCCTGGAGGTGATAAAGAAACCTGTGGCCATGGCACCTGGGGCCATGGTTTAATGGCCATAGTGGTTGGGTCTTAGAGGTCTTTCCCAACCCTACCAATTCTCAGATTCTATGACTCTGGGCTCTGTAGGTCCAAATCCAAATTGCTTATTCTGGAATAGAATCACAGAATTGTTTTGACTGGAAGAAAACCTTTGAGGTCATCAAGTGAAGTCCAGCAATCATCCAGCTGCCAGGTCTGGTGTCTGTGCCCATGGGCTCTGCTGGAGCAGTCATAATGGAGCTTTACCTGTTCCATGACAGAGCTTTCACAGGCTGCAGGGACACAAATTGCTGCTCCCCTGCCAAAGCCAGGTTTTAAGTTGGAATTTTCAGTTTTTATGGAAGCCTTTGATGCTTCCCGTGTTGAGCAGTTACCAGTCAAACATTTTGCTGTCCTCTGTGGGGACAGGCTTGGGAGAGTTGGGGTTGTTCAGCCTGGAGAAGAGAAGGCTCTTGGGGAGACCTTAGAGCAGCCTGCCAGTACCTGAAGGGGGCTACAGGAGAGCTGGGGAGGGACTTCTGACAAGGGCTGGGAGTGACAGGATGAGGGGGAATGGCTTTGAGCTGGGAGAGGGGAGAGTAAGACTGGAGATGGGGAAGAAACTCTTGGCAGTGAGGGTGGGGAGACACTGGCAGAGGTTGCCCAGGGAGGTTGTGGATGCCCCCAGCCAGGCCAGATGAGGCCTTGAGCCCCCTGGGCTGATGGGAGGTGTCCCTGCCCAGGGCAGGGGGTTGGAAGTGGCTGAGCTTTGAGGTCCCTTCCAGCCCAAGCCGTTGAGTGAGTGTCAGAGGCAGGGCTGATGGAGTCTCCCTCTCTTTGCAGATTCAACTGTCACGTATCAAACCTCCCTGGGTGGTTAAGGGTCAGCCCTCTTACCAGATCTGCCCCCGCATCATCCCCAGCACCGAGCCCTCCGCCCGGGGCCGCGGCGGGGCCCGGACCCTCGCAGACATCAAAGCCAGGGCCCTGCAGGCCCGAGTCCAGCGGGAGGCTGCCACTGCCATCGGAGGGGGCGGGGGCCCGGGCGGAGGGAGAAGCCCTGACGAAGGAGGCGGAGGAGACGCCGGAGGCCGCGCAGGGCACAGGAGATCCAAGAGGACTCACAGAAAGCGTTCGGCAGATCTGCAGCGAGCACAACTACTGTCGCCTCTCCAGCTGAGTGGGCAGCAGCTGGGCTCCCAGGTGGCTGCTCAGGAGGATGACTCCAAGACCTTCCTCCCTTCCAGACGAGGCCCCCTCTCCTCGGCCGGTGAGGGAAGTGGAGATTTGGAAGGCGGTGCCAGTGCTGGCTCAGGGGAAGCTCAGCCTGCTGCTGGGTCACCTAGAAGGTTCCATGATGCTTTGACTGAGTCATCAACTTGTGAGAGACAGGAGGAGGGCCCTGAGCAGCTCCCCTGTGAGCCAAGGACCAAAACCCCATCCTGTGGAGCATCACAGGACGGGCAGAGCAGGGAGCCCAGCAGCGCAGTTCCTCCAGTGAACGGCCTGCGGTTGTCTCAGGTGCAGGGAGCTGCTGTAGTCAGTCCTGGGGCAGATGGGTCACAACTCAAAGGTGGTGCTGGTGGTGGTGCTCCTGCTGCCCAGCTGGCTCAGCACTCCAGCCTGAAGGGAAACGCCTCCAGCTGTCCTGCTCTGCTGCCAGAGTTGTCACCAGATGGTAAAGAATGCCAGCAGGCAGAAAGTCTGGCTAGGTTTAGACTGAACGGCTCTGAGACACTGGTGGAGAAGGGTGGCACTGGCAGTGGTGACTCCACAGTGGCAGAGCAGGAGGTCCCTGTGCTGTGCAGCTTTGCAGACTTGCAGACAGGGAGAGTGTGCGAGGGCAAAGTCTGGCATGAAGAACAGAAGATGGAGTCTGTGGGAGAACCTCCCCACGGTGACCTCATTTCTCAGAATGGGATCAATACCTCTGACAAACTGCAGCTGAGGGACAGGTGCCCCAGAACAGGACCAGAAGATGCCCATCAGGAAGAGCCTGAAGAGCTGCAGCCAAAGGGAGATGCTGAGGTGCAGAGCACACACAGCGAGACGACAGACACCGCTTCCGACTTGGAAGCTGATGAGAGCACGGAGCTGGATGCCTCTGGCAGAGGTGGTGGCTGCAGGGAGGTGGCTGAGAAGGGCTCCTCCCATGGCAGTGGCACCGAGGGGTGTGACAGGATCAGATCAGGATCACCTGTGGAAGCAGAGAGCCTGGCCTGTGCCCTGGACTTCCCCACGGCGCCCAGCACCGCAGCCGCGGCTCAGAGGTGGGCACCACACACACCACTGCCCCAGAAAGCTGAGAGGGCAGCAGGCCCTGCCTGGCCTGTGCCCTCTGTTGAAACCAACAACCCCCTGGTGGTGATGCAGCTGCTGAAGGGGAAGCTTCCCCTGGAAGAGGTTCTCCCAGGATCTCCCTGCAGCATGGAGCTGGATGGTGCACAGCCAGTGCTGGGCACGCAGTCAGAAAGCCTCTGCCTGCCAGTGGAGGGAGGCAGCAGTTGCTGTTTGGGCAAGGAATCTTCTGCAGATGTAGGAATCGAGGTGAGTGCCCTAGGCAGGAGTGATGGCTTCCATTCTGTGAGAGCTGTAGATCCCCAGGAGTGTGGGGCAGGGGCAGCACTGCCCAGAGCTGAGGGTGCAGAGGATCAACCTGCTCCAGAAAAACATTCCAAAGTTGGTTCAGCTTTAAGCTGCCAAGACCAAGTGGCAAATGTGGCAAGTGCCTCTCAGAAGCCTGAAGATCTGGGACCTCTGGGAAGAACATTTTCCTCCTGTAGCTTTGAGGAGCAGAAGGAGTTGCCCAGGGTCCACCGGATGCCACAGCACAACCTGTTGGCGAGCATCACCACGAATAAAAGCCCAGAGAAGCTGAAAGCATCCACAGAGCCTCAGTTTTTATCTCCAGCTCTCCCTTCTCTTGGTCCAAATCAGACAGGGGGCAGCAAAAGTTGCGTCGGGATTCAAGGCAAGAAGCTCTTCGGCTCCGGCTTCCCTTGCGGCCCCAGCGTTCGCCTGCAGCCCCCCAGGGCTTTAGACTCCACTGCAGCCCTGGGGACCTCATCCCCCAGCAAGCAGAGTCCTCTGGAGAAGAGCTGCGTGTCAGGAGGCGCCAGGGCGGCCGCCAGGGATGGGTGGACCTCCAAGCAGCACAGCACCCCTCTGGGAGCAGGCAAGAGCGAGAGGGGCTCAGCGTGCGGCAGCCTGGCCAAGAGCAACGCCGAGAACAGGAGCGGCGCGGGCGGGAGCCTGGCGGAGCCGCGGGAGCAGCCGCAGGGCCTGCCGAGGGACCTGCCCTTCCTCAGGCTTTCCAGGGAAGCGGGGAAAGGACAGAGCCAGCCCTTGGAGCCTTCTTCCATCCCCTCTCAGCTGAACATCAAGCAGGCGTTCTACGGGAGGCTGTCGAGGCTGGGGCTGAAGCCCGGCGGCCGCAGCTGCTCCCCGGGCGCGCCGGCGTTCGCCCGCAGCGTGGTGCAGCTCAGCCACAGGGGCGGCCGCGGCGCCGCCGCCCTCTCCGTCCAGATGTTCGCCGACAGCAGCAGCATGGATGAGATCTCCTTCAAGTGCTCCTGCAGCCTGAAAGCCATGATCATGTGTAAAGGCTGCGGGGCCTTCTGCCATGACGACTGCATCGGCCCCTCCAAGCTCTGTGTACTGTGCCTTGTGGTGAGATAATGGCCGCTGGCTGCGGGCGAGCTGTGTGTTGTGTGGTGTCTTTTGGTAACGACTGATCCTGACTCCTGTACACAAAATCCTCTCCTCTCTGTAGTAGAAACGCTGTCACGCTCTGGCTGGGGAGGAGAGCTGAGCTGCCTTCCCACCAAACACCACGGTGCAAAGCCCTTTCTTGCTCCCCGGGCGGGGAGGATCTGGAGGGATCCTTCCGCTTCGCGCGCCGGTGGAGATCCCAGCTGCGCCCTGGGGAGAGGCAGTTTGCTGTGGCCATGCGTGGAGCCTCTGCCGAGGAGCTGCTGACATCCAGAGGAACTGGAAGGAGAGGTTTCCTACTTCAGGGCTGTGCTAGGTGAGGCCCTTCAGTCTTCCACTCTCCCCTCCTGCCGCCTCCATCCCTGGTCTGTGCGGGAAGAGCCAGCGGGCAGCCTGCGAGCGAGGAGCTGCTCTGCAGCGCTGCTCTGAGCCGTGCCTGGGATGCTGCAGCAGGATGTGCCCAGCAAAGCACTCTGCAGGAGGCTGTGGAGCCAGCCACAGCTCACCTGCACCGGATGGAGCCAGCGCGGAGGATGTGAGGAGAACAAAGCGAAACAGAAGCATGGCAGGTGCCAACCCGATGCCTTCTGCTGCTCTGCAGGATGTTGTGTGGCCCTGGCTGGACTGCTGGCCAGCTGCTGCCACCTCTGCCTCTTGGCTGGCTTCACAAACTGAGGTGAAACCTTGGGAGGTTCCCAAAGCTCTTGGGTGTGGCCAAGCGACCTCTGCACCGCAGCCCTGCCCAGGGGGACCTCAGCCTGGCTGAGCATCTTGGCTGTGCATCTGTGTGACCATCAGTGACCATCATCTAACATTTAAAGCAGTGTTTTTATCCCCCCCCTTTCCCCCCCCCCTTTTTTTTTTTTTTTTTTTTTTGTTTTAAGGAGTTTGGGGTTTGGTTTTTTTTTTCCTTTTCTATATTTTCATTCTTTGGATGTATAAAGTGAATCCTTTTGGCTCCTGTGAGTACCCTCTCTGCATCTGTTGGGTCATGTATTTATATGTTGTACACAGTACTGGCCAACTCTGTAAATGGATGTGATGTACATAGGACATAAAGGGGTCTCTCTCTTTTGGTTTTTTTTTTTTTTCTCCTTCTTTTCTGTTGTCCCCTCCTTGGATTTCCAGACTCTTACAGCAGTATTGCAGTCAAGTGGTGGTAGATAACCAACCTTGCACCCCTGGCTGGAGCCTCTCTTCCACCCTGCCCAACGTCAGGCTCGGTGCACCAAAGCCTCTCTCCGTCCCCTGGGCTCCCTGCTGCAGGCAGAGGGTGAGGTGGGAACTCTGGGGTGACCTCGGTGGGGGTTGTGGAAGCTGAGCGGACTCCAGCAGTAGCTGCTGTGAGCCGTGTGCCGCTGCCTGGCAGGCTGGCGAGCAGCCCTGTGCGCGGTGGGTGGAGAGCGCCGCAGTCGCTCTGCCTCCGGAGCAGTTGATGAGCGGGAGGGGGAATTGCTTCTGGGGGGAGGGGGCAAAGCTTGGCTGGGTGATTGCAGCAGCAGCCAGCCCGGGCGGGGCGGGCGAGGGCGTTGGTGTTTATTTTCTCCTGTCCCTTCTCTGGCTCTATCCTACCTCCCTTGACCATGCACTTTTGTTTTTAACCGTACAAGTCCCTGTTTGAGGTGCAGCCTGAGGGATGCAATGAGTTGTAGTCTGCAATGGTTTACCCTGAACGCATCTGACAGCCTCCGAGTGTGGGGGGAGGAGAGGGACCAAGGCAGCCCGGGCTGGACGGAGCTGACAGCAGAGCTGGGGGTTGTGGAACCTGCTTACCAAAGATAGGGAGCGGAGCCAGGGTCTGGCTCTGCCTCCTTTGGGGCCACTGTAGTGTACAGCTGGAGCTGGGCTGGTCTGGGGGGCCCTGGGGGGGCTCTGCTCTCATGTATGTCCCTTGTGGTATTGGAAAAATAAACACTCTGTAAAACCTGCAGCTGTGCTTTCATCCTTCCTGCCCTAGTGCTGCTGTTCCTCTGCTCTCTTGGACCTGGGGGGTCCCAGAGCTCTGCTCCAGGAGCAGGGCCAGAGGAGGCCACAAAGGTGAGACAAGGGCTGGAGCAGCTCTGCTGTGAGCACAGGCTGAGGGAGCTGGGGGGGGTGCAGCCTGCAGAGGAGAAGGCTCCAGGGGGAGCTCAGAGCTGCTGCAATGCCTGAAGGAATCCTGCAGGAAGGCTGCAGAGAGACTTCCTGAGGGTGTCTGAGCCAGGCCAAGGGGAAATGGTTTGGAGCTGAGGCAGAGCAGGGTTAGAGTGGAGCTGAGGAAGAAGTTGTGCAGTGTGAGAGCGGTGAGAGCCTGGCACAGGCTGCCCAGGGAGGCTGTGGCTGCCTCCTGCCTGGGGGTGTCCAAGGCCAGGCTGGATGAGACCTTGAGCAGCTGAGTGTGGCTGAGAGGTGTCCCTGGGCAGGGTGAGGAGGTTGGAGCAGATGAGCTCTGAGCTCCCTTCCAGCCTGAAGCACTCTGTGGTGATCCAAGGGGGCTGCCTTGCTGCCTTGGCCTCCAGATGGGTTTTAGACCCTTGCAGCACCAGGGGGAGGGACCTGCCCTGGCTACAGGCAGCAGTGCCCAGACTGGCCCAGGTGGCACTGGGCAGCTCTTGCTGCTGCCACTGCTGCCTGCACATCACCTGAGCTCAGGTGGTGGCTACAGGGATCTGGAAAGGCCTCCTGAAGGGCACAACCTCACAGCACTCGCACTGCCCACTGAAGCCACCTCTGAGCTTTCTCCATCCCTTCTCCCTTAGGCAGTGAGAAAAGGATCAGGTCAGTTCTGATGGGGGCTGGGCTTGGGGACCCTCCCCAGGGCAGTTGGTGACCCCCCCAAGGTGGGCACAGATGGGCTGTGGGAGTGTCTGGGTCGCTGCAGTGACAATGTCCAACTTCCTCTTGTCCTGCAGTGCTGCAGGTCAGTGGTGATGGTGCCAGCTCCTCCCAGTTTCTTCACCTGGATGATGCCAGGGGCTGGTGGGCAGTGCTGCAGCCCAGCTGCCTGGGTCTGCTGGCTTCAGAGGTGGTGTGGAGGAGGAAAAGGGACAGAGCTGGGTGCTGTGGTGTGGAGAAGGAATGGGGACAGAGCTGGGTGCTGTGGTGTGGAGAAGGAAAGGGGACAGAGCTGGGTGCTGTGGTGTGGAGAAGGAAAGGGGACAGAGCTGGGTGCTGTGGTGTGGAGAAAGCTGTGTCCCTGGGAGGGGGCTTCTGGTTTCAAGTCCACATTGCTCCTGCTGAGAGGCAAGGGTAAGCTCTGTGTGCCAACCTCGGGCACCTCCAGCATCTGGTGGCACAAGGCATGAGGCTGCTCTGGCACAGGAGCTGGGGCTGGGTCCTGCACCAGCTTCGGTGGATTTTTGGTAGCTCTTTGATGTTCTCCTGGCTCTGGCAGACTTCAGGATGCTTAAAGACCTCCAGATAATCAAAATATGCTAAAAATGAGGAAAGCAAAATAATTCCTGAGGTGGTTGCTCAACAGCTGCCAGGGTTTGTGTTCTGATGGTGGTGTCTGGTGCCTGGGTGGTGATGTCAGGAGCAGTTTGCTCTTGGAAGAGAGGAGCTTGGAGCTTTCAGGAGTAAACCCCAGTTAAAGGCAGAATTTCACACAGAGCAAATAGAAATTACTATTTTTGGGGTGGGATTTCTCTGATAATTCATTTTCTCTCTCTCTGTCTCTGCTGTGTGGGTCTGACTCTGTGGTGCTCTGGAGTGTCCCAGCTGCAGACAGAGGAGGCTTTCTGAGCTGCCCAAGACACCTGTGGAGCTGTGGAAGCAGCAGGAGCTGTGTCCCCAGGCACCAAAGGGTGTTTTGCCACACTGGTGTGACCCAGCACTGCTCATCCCAGTTCCCTCCATCCCCTGGAAGTTTGGGAGCAGCTTTTCCAGGGGCTCAGTGTCACCAAGCCTGTGCCAAGGACAGGAGGGAAATGCTTTGCCTGTGTGTGCTGCAAACCCTCAGGTGAGCTCTGTGCACACTTTGAGAATGGTGGAATGGTTTTGGTTGGAAGAGACCTTTAAGATCTTTGAGCCCAACCCTCACCCCAGCCCTGCCAGGGCACCACCAAGCCATGGCCCTTAGCACCACAGCTCCAGGGCTTTGAAACCCCTCCAGGGGTGAGGACTGCACCACTGCCCTGGGCAGCCTGGGCCAGGAAGAAATTGTTCCTCATGTCCAACCTAAGCCTCCCCTTGTCCTGTCACTTGTTCCTCAGGAGAGGAGCCCAAGCCCCACCTGGCTCCAGCCTCCTTCCAGGGAGTTGGCTCTAGAAGGTCCAGCTGGGCTGTCCCAGTCACAAGCACAAACGTTCAGGTAGTTCCTTGGCCAAAGTCCTGCCCTTTGCACCCAGAAGTGAATCAAGTCCAGGTCCAGGAGAGCTGCAGCTGATGGGACTCATCCTTCTGGGCCCTCCTAACCACCATCAGGTACCAGAAGCTTTGGTCTCCACGAGGCTTTGAGGTAAACATCCAAAGGATGCAGAGAGTCATCACCCTGAGTTGGTAAGGAAAACCCCCAGGATTTTCCAGGGGGGGAGAGGGAGAAGTCCCCACAGAGGTCAATGAAAACTTCAGTGGTGACTGCTTGGGGTTTTCTCCGTTGGGGTTTGGTGTTTTGGTTAGTGGTTGGCTGGTTTTGTGGGTTTTTTTGTTTGGGTTTGTTTGGTTGGTTGGTTTGTTTTGTTTTGTGGGGTTGTTTTTGTTGTTGTTGGTTTTATTCAAACACTTCATTAAATTAACTTTGCTAGAACTCCAGGTAAGGATGAAATTGGTGCCCAGCCCCACCTGTGGGTGCTGCCAGAAGCTCTCTGCGGTACCCAGCGCTGTTGGCAAGGAATGGGAGTCACAGCTGATGGCAAAAGGACCTAAAGATGAGGGAGGTTTTGCTTTTTAACACCAGAAGTTAGCTCCTGCTCTGGTCACCACTGGTGCCAACCTCTCTCACGAGCTGTGTGGGGCTCAGGAGGAGCTGGGATGGGGTGAGGGGCAGTGGCTGCTGCTTGATGTGGAGGAAAGAATCATGAAGGGGAGAGGGGATCCTGCCCCTCTGCTTCTGCTCTCGCTCTGCTCTTGCTCTGCTCTCCTGAGTCCCCACCTGCACTGCTGTGTCCAGCTCTGGAGCCCTCACCACAGAAAGGACCTGGATCTGATGGAGAGGGTCTAGAGGAGGCCACAAAGGTGGTCAGAGGGCTGGAGAACCTACAAGGCCAGGCTGAGGGAGCTGGGGATGTGCAGCCTGAAGAGAAGGCTGCAGGCAGAGCTCAGAGCAGCCTGCCAGGACCTGAAGGGGCTCCAAGCAGGCTGCAGAGGGACTGCTCCCAAAGGCCTGCAGGGACAGGATGAGGGCAATGGTTTGAAATGAGAGTGGAGGTGAGGAACAAGTTCTGCACCAGGAGGCTGCTGGAGCACTGCCACAGGTTGCCAAGGGAGGTGTTTGAGGCCTCCTGGCTGGAGCTGTTCAAGGTGAGGCTGGAGAAGGCTGTGAGCAAGCTGCTGTAGGGGAGGATGTTCCTGCTGGCTGCACAGGGACAGGATGAGGGCAATGGTTTGAAATGAGAGCAGAGCAGCCTGAGAGTGGAGGTGAGGAACAAGTTCTGCACCAGGAGGCTGCTGGAGCACTGCCACAGGTTGCCAAGGGAGGTGTTTGAGGCCTCCTGGCTGGAGCTGTTCAAGGTGAGGCTGGAGAAGGCTGTGAGCAAGCTGCTGTAGGGGAGGATGTTCCTGCTGGCTGCAGGGGAGGATGAATTTGGGAGGCCTTTGGGAGGTCCCTTCCAACCCAAACCATTCCAGGATTCCAGGGTTCTTGTTATACAGTGTTTATTAAGTAGATTCAGTCTTATATATGATATACAGATCCAAAAGGAAAAAAAAAAAAAAAAAAAAAAAAAAGGAAAAGGGAAAAAAAAAAAAAAAAAAAAAAAAAAAAAAAAAAAAAAAAAAAAAGGAAAAAAAAAAAGAAAAAAGAAAAAAAAAGGAAATAAAATAAAAAGAACAAACAAACAAACAAACAAACCCCAACAAAACAAGAGGATTCCACATAAAAATCAGTGCATTTAGCAGTAATACCATGGAGAGAACAGCTTGATTAACAGCTCATTGGTCTTTGTTAAGTGAAGGGGAACAGGGAGTTGGCCTGTGCTAATCATTCCACAAACAGAAGAGAATTAAGTTGCATCACAGATAGGAGAGAGACACGTCCTAGGAATCAAAAGAGTAAGCCACATTGACTGGAAAAATCCACAGTAGAGAGAACACAAAGAAACTCTTCTCCAGCTCATTGAGGAGGAAGTGCTCATCTGCTTAAGAGCCACGGGTAAGTTGCATAGGTGCTAGCTGCAAGAAAGCTCCTTCCCCAAGCCTTCCTTCAAGCAGTAAAGTGTCACCTGCAGAGCTGGGCTGAGTGCCCCAAGCCTGCTGCCTGGCCCTGGGGAAAGCAGGCCCTGCTGCCCAAGGGACAACTGCAGCTACCCAGAGAGACACTGCAGGGAGCACTGCATCTTCCCAGGGAGCCACTGCAGCTGCCCAAGGGACAACTGCAGCTACCCAGGGAGTCACTGCAGGGAGCCACTGCAGCTGCCCAGGGAGTCACTGCAGCTTCCCAGGGAGCCACCGCAGCTTCCCAAGGGACAACTGCAGCTGCCTAGGGAGCCACTGCAGGGAGCCACTGCAGCTGCTCAGAGAGACACNGCAGCTTCCCAAGGAACAACTGCAGCTTCCCAGGGAGCCACTGCAGGGAGCCACTGCAGCTGCCCAGAGAGCCACTGCAGCTTCCCAAGGAACAACTGCAGCTTCCCAGAGAGCCACTGCAGGGAGCCACTGCAGCTGCCCAAGGGACAACTGCAGCTTCCCAAGGGACAACTGAAGCTGCCTAGAGACACTGCAGCTTCCCAAGGGACAACTGCAGCTGCCCAGGGAGCCACTGCAGGGAGCCACTGCAGCTGCCCAGAGAGACACTGCAGGGAGCCACTGCAGCTTCCCAAGGGACAATTGCAGCTTCCCAAGGGACAACTGCAGCTGCCCAAGGAATAACTGCAGCTGCCCAGAGAGACTGTGCAGCTTCCCAAGGGCCCACTGCAGCTTGCCAAGGAACAACTGCTTCCTCTCAAGGGCCCCCTGCTGCTTCCCGAGGAGCCTCTTGCTCCCCAGGGCCTGTGCTCCCCCCTCAGCCACAGAAGCAGAGGCCAGCCTGGGTGCTTCCATCCCATTGGCTCCAGTAGCTTCCCAGTGCTGAGGCTGTTCCCCTTCCTGCCCTCACAGCCTCCCCCCAACCCAGGCTCCAGTGCTCTCCTGCCTGGGTTGAACCTGCCCCACGCTCACCCTTCTGCCTTGGGGGGGAGGACTCTG
The DNA here is from genome assembly GCA_013399055.1 of Ramphastos sulfuratus. Lineage (NCBI taxonomy): Eukaryota > Metazoa > Chordata > Aves > Piciformes > Ramphastidae > Ramphastos > Ramphastos sulfuratus. The sequence continues at coordinate 137,287 of WBNM01045424.1, read as the reverse complement.
ACCTCCACCAGCCCTGGGGCTGAGCCTCAGCCCAGCTCTAAATCATCTACTGGGGAGGGAGGGGGGAACCCAACCAACCAACCCAAACACTCCAACAGCTTGTGCAAACCCCAGAACTGCTTTGAAGGGCTCCTAAGTTTGGTGGGGGTCTTCCTCAGGGGTGGGGGTGGGGTGTCAGCAGGTGGGTGAAGCTGTGGCTCGGTTAAGCAGACGAAGTGGGTGAGGGTGGCAGCTTCCTCTTCAAGAGCAAGGTCTGGCAGAACACAGGGGGAGGGGAGGGGGAGGGTAGTTCTGTACATGTAAACAGTACACTTCCACTGAGTCCAAAAATGAGGAGCAAAAAATTACAAAGGTTCACATTGGTCTTAGGTAGATAAACAGGCGAAGAGCAGAGCTGGGCAGCTCCCGAACGACCAAACCGAAGAGTTCTAAAGCACCACTAAATGATATAAAAAACCAGAGCATGGACGGATTGTAGTGGGGCAGGGGAGGAGGGGGTCGTGGGGAAAGGGGCTCTGCTACCTTTGTAAAAAGTCTTACAAAAAAATTACAAAGCAAGAAGTCTGTTGAAACCCTCTGAGTTCGAAGCAGCATTGGTCGGGTTGTGGTTTTCCCCCTTCAACCGGTGCCCAATCCGACGGCCGCGGGTGGGAGCGGGGAGCAGGGAGGTACAAGGTTGGGGGTCTGCTCACCAGCCCGTGGAGGAACCACCGTGTGGGAACTGCACAGCCAGGTGGAGGGGGGGAGGGAGGGAAGTGTTTCTGACAAGATGCAGTTAAATAAAAAGAAACAAGAAGCAAAAGAAACTTCTCTCTTCTCCACCAGTGCTCCTCTCAGCTGGACCCAAGCACAACCCAGCAGCCTCCCTCCTTCCCCCCACGAAGCCTCACAACATCTGAGCAGCTGCTGCCTTCTGCTCCTTTCCTCCTGTTCAGAACCTGGACAAGTGATTCCTGGCCCTGTCCTGCCTACAGCCAGCACAGAGCTGCGGCACAGTCCTGGAGCACAGAGGAGCTGCAGCTGAGCAGGGATCAGCTGCAGAGGTGCCTGCAGAGCCCAGAAAGCTGCAGCTGGCTGAAGAGAAATGAAAGAAGGAAAAGAAGAAGATCCCTGACAGGAACTCGTAGCCAGTCCCATTTCTTTCATGTGTCACAGATGTGCCTGTCACTGGGATTTTCAAGTCCTGGAGGTCAGCTGTGGGGACAGGATGGGCTGCTGGGGACCTTCCTGCACAGCCTCCTCTGTCTTCTACAGCAGTTAACCAAGAGTGAGAGCTACACAACTTCAGCAGGTGCTAAGAGGGGCTCAGAGGTGGCCTGGGACCCACAGCTAAACGTCTACAACTCCAACTAACCAAGCTGTGGCTGGTGGTGACCTGTCCCTGAGGCCCAGGGCCACCTCTGTGCCAGTGAACTGGATGGCAAAGTATGGCTAAACCTTCTGGATGGGCTCTGCCAGGGAGAGAGGCGCTGCCCAGGCTGGGATGGTGCAGGGAGAGAGGAGCCCGGGGTGAGGATTGTCTCTGCCTCCCCTCCCTGAGCAGCAAAGGACAGCTGGTCACAGGTGGTGGTGTCACAGGTGGTGGTGGCACAGTTTTGTCACTTCATGGTATCCACACAAAAATAAATATTTACAGACATTCCAAGGAGGGGAGGATGCAGGGGGGGAGCAAACCAAGCAGGCTCCTGAAGTGCTGGGGAAAGCCTGAGTCTGATCCCTGGCTTGGAGGGGAATCAGTGCCCCAGAGCCTGCTGCAGGCAGTGAGGGGATGGGGGCTCAGCCCCCCCCCCCGACACTCCCAGTGTCAGCATCAGCTGCACCCAGAGGCTGTGGGCCAGGTCCCTTTTCTCCAGATGCTGTGGAAAGCTTCAGGTGTGAGGAAAGCAACCCAAGGGTGAATCCCTTCTGCTGCTCCTCAGGGCTGAGACCAAGGGCAGGGCAGAGCTTTTGCTTCTCTTCCAGTGTGTGGGAGAGTGAAACAGGGAGGGTAAAGGCTACTGAAGAAGCTGCCTGGGTCTGCTCCTGGCTGGCACCAGCTGCTGCCACTTCTCACAGCTCAAGCCCATGCCAGCAGCATCAGCTCCACAGAGCAGCAGCCCCCCCCCACCAAGCCACCAGCTCAGAGACCCCCAAAAAGAAGCAAGCTGGCTCCAAAGGAGGGCTCAGTGTTTAAAACGAGTGTGCAGAAGGCTGCACTGAGCAAGTTAAAATCTTCTGGTGAGGACTCCAGCTAGGGCAAGGGGGAGCTGTGAGGAGGAGCAGGGATCCCCAGCAGCCAGGCTCTGGAAGGAGTGGGGGATCCCCAGCAACTGAGCTCCAGGAGAAGCAGTATCCCCAGCAGCCAGGCTCTGGAAGGAGTGGGGGATCCCCAGCAACTGAGCTCCAGGAGAAGCAGTATCCCCAGCAGCCAGGCTCTAACAAACAGGGATCCAGTAGCTGGGCCCTAAGAGGAGTGGAATCCCCAGCAGCTGGGCTCCAGGAGGAGTAGGACCCCTAGTAGCCAGGCTCTAAGGAGCAGGGGTCCCCAGCAGCCAGGCTCCAGGAGCAGGGGTCCCCAGCAGCTGGGCTCCAGGTTGCATTGCCTGCCTGGCCCCAGCGTGGCCGAGCCCGAGCGCAGTCCCTGGTTTAGCAGCACTGGTAGCAGGTATTGCACTGAGCAAAGGGAAGTGCATTCTCGGGGGTGGGGAGGTGGGCAGGCCAGGATGGGCATCTCACTACAGGTTTCCACACTTTGGGGATCTTGGGCTCGTTCCAGGACTGTGAGCAGGGAGGATCCTGTGCCCAAGAGGTCTCTCTGTCAGTCCTGCTGCCGACCGTTGCCCATCTCTGTGCTCCGCAGGGGAGCCAGCGCGGAGCCGGCGCTCGCCTTTGCGCCACCCATGCTGCTCCCGACCAGTTTTATGCTCCTCCTGCTGCCCCCCAGGGCTCGTTTCACAGGGACCGGAGTGGGCAGGGGGAGGGCGAGCTGCTGCCCAGCAGCAGGATCCCAGCGGATCCCCTGGATCTGCCGGGTGGGTTCCAGCCTCCTCGGCACGATCCACGCGTCTGCGACACTCACCGTGCCCCCCAGGACCAGCTGGGCCAGTCCTGGAAGAAGCCCCCAATGGAGTGTGAGGTAGAGTAGGGATGGTGCCCACAGGACAGCGTTTCTCAGCTGCTTCCTTCCTTTCCTTCTCTGCTCCGCAGGGGCCGAACCGAGCGTGCGGAGTCCTCCTGGCCGCAGGTCCGCTGAGCTTCCGAGTCGCTGCGGGAGGGTCGGAGCCCACTGCTGCCGCTGCAGCACAGGTCTGAGCAGGGCTCTGGTTTGCTCCCTGGGTCAGCTGCCACCTACGCTCGCTGGGGGGAGGAGGGAGGAGAGCAGCCCCCCCAGGGCTGGGGCCTGGATGGCAAATTTGCTCCCTGTGTGCCCAGGGCTCCGCAGGGAAGCAGGCAGAGCTGCGTGGGCGTTAGTAGTGTGGTGCTATGGAATGTGGGTTGGGTTTTTGTTTTTGTTTTTTCCACAAATGCCTTCTGAGCAGACAGACACGAAACTGGCAACCTGTACAAACTCAACAGAATCCATTTTCAGAAAAATAAATTACTAAGGGGAGAGGAGGGTCCATTTCTCAATAAATATGTGATTCAGCNTCTAACATTTGGGTCCACAAAGGTTATCCTAAATACATCTGCAGCCCCAAACCTCCCCAGGCTCCCTTCTGCCTTTGACAGTCCCACGTCCTTCTAAGGGTTGGCTTCTGCTCGGGCGCTGGAAGGGGTCAAAACGTGTCCTTGTGCCTGAAGTCCCCAGGTGCTTGGAGTGTAAAAGAGAACAGGTCCTTAGGGGGTCCACCTTCTAAAACTAACGAGTGCCCGCCGCTGGGCGGGAGGAGGGTGGCAGCCCTGAGCAGGACGGGGCTGGGAGCCTGGCTGGAGCAGGTACAAATTGTCTTCCGGAGAGAGGAGGGAGGCAGCCCCGGGGAGTCAGTTCTGCTGCAAAATGAGGTTTTCCAGTTCGTCCGCCGAGCGCAGCAGGAACGCTGCCGACTCTCGGTAGCCGGCGATGAGCTGCCGCACGGCGCTGATCTCCGTGGGGCTGAGCTGCGCAGCCTGCATTCCCCTGCTGGTGCTGTTGGAAGGGGCCGTGCTGGAGGCTCCGCCTTTCATGCTGAGATCGGTCGGACCTGGCCGGGAAAAGCGAGGGGAAAGCTCAGGCAGGGCAGCTTTGGCCGTGCCCAGCCTGCCAGCTGGGCAGAGAGAGGCTGCAGCCCCCGGGGGAAGGAGAAACCCCTGGGGGCATTTGTGACCTTTTAGCATCTTAAGGGGTGCTCCCTTCATCCCGGGAGGAAGGAGAAGTGTGTGTCGTCCCCCCCGTCCCCCTTCTCCAAGGGACACCCAGGCACAAAGAAAGAGCCCTTGGCCCAAAGCGGTGCCAGGAGCTGGGGGCTGGCCCTGGTCCCCAGCCTGCCCTGGGTGCTCTTATTGTGACCTTATTGTGGCCTTTCAGTATCTCAAGGGGGCTACAAGAAAGCTGGGGAGGGACTTTTTAGGCTGTCGGGTAGGGATAGGACTGGGGGGAATGGAACAAAGCTGGGAATGGGGAGAGTCAGACTGGAGGTTAGGAAGAAGTTGTTTAGCATGAGGGTGGTGAGAGCCTGGCAGGGGTTGCCCAGGGAGGTGGTGGAAGCCTCATCCCTGGAGGTGTTTAAGGCCAAGCTGGATGAGGCTGTGACCAGCCTGATCTAGTGTGAGATGTCCCTGCCCATGGCAGGGGCTTGGCACTGGCTGGTCCTTGTGGTCCCTTCCAGCCCTGCCTGATTCTATGGTTCTCTAGCTCTATGATTCTATGATTCTGTGATTCATGGATGCAGGCTGCTGGAGCAGTTGGTGATGCTAGAGAAGGGCTTCGGGAGAGCTGAGCTCCTGCTGGGTGGCCTCACAGGGCACCAGGGAGGGACTGGGCACTGCCGCAGTTCCCAAACCAGGACGGGAGAGGTCAGCAGCGCCCCCAGGCTGGAGGGGTCGTGCGGGTGAGGGGCAGCTGGGAGGGGAGGGCATGGCCCCGGGGAGCGAAGGGTGAAGGAGAGCAATGCTGGAGCAGCCAGTGCTGGGGGAGGAGTGGCACCAGCAGAGGACTTCCACCACAGGCTCATCAGGCTGTGAAGGGGAGGAGGAGAAGGAGGAGGAGGAGGAGGAGGAGGAGGCTGTCATGCGAAAGCAATTTCACTGGACAGAAAAGGCAGCGGAGCCGTTTCCTGGCTCACCGAGGGGGAAGGAGCTGGGAGTGGGTTTGAGCAAGAACTGCCTGAGGTGGGGGATGGAAGGAGGAGACACTTCTGGGCAGCAAACCCCCGCAGGCTTCTGCTCACAGCGGGAGGAGAAGGGGCAGCTCCTTGCCAGCAGCTCACTCTTACCTCTGAAGGACTGGGCAAGAGCTTGGGCAAGGGGGGGTGGGGAAATAATGGCGAAGCAGAGGCAGGAAGTGCATCAGAAAGGAGCCTGGCACTGCTGTGAGCTACACCCAGCACCTTCTGCTGCCCCCGGGGTTGCTCTGGGCTGCTTATGCCAAGGAGCCATCGCTGGTGACTGGGTGAGAGGAGGGTGCCAGGCAGCCTAGGGGCCCAGGGGTGCCAGTGCTGTTCTTGGGAGGAACCTGAGCTGCCTCCAGCATGGCTGCAAGGATTAGGCCTCGGCAGCTGGAGGCCGGGGCGGGATCTTTATTCAGGGTTAAGAAGCATTAGGAAGGGATGATAAGAGTTAATCCCAGACAGGCACTGCTCAGGGCTCCGGAAATCACATCCTCCCAAATCCCACCTCCCCGGGGCGGGCAGGGACAGGGCAGGAGCCCAGAGTGGACTGGGGCAAGCCAAGGCAGCCCAGAGATTGCTGAAAGACCAGCTGAGGACCAAAGGACCAGCCAAGGACCAGCATGGTGGTCTCCAGCCCCTTCCTGCCACCACTGCTGGGAGCACAAAGCCAGCAGGTTGTGGCCCGAGGGCAGAGCCTTTGCACCACTCTTTTGTCTGTGTGCCAGGCAGTCACCAGGTACCATGCTGACACCTCCCCAGGTACCCTGCTTGTCCCCAGGCCACTCTGCTCTGATCACTTGCTCCTGACTCAGCCAACCCCTCAAGCCCTGAGCTTTCCTTCTGCCTTCCCAACCTGTACCTTCAGTCCTGCTCTCCTGGACACTTCTCACAGGCAGTCCCCAGCCCTTCACCACCCTCTTAACCTGTGGCAGGAGCTGGCAGTGCCCTGGGTGCTACTGCAGAGCCCCTGAACTTCACCAGCCCTGACCCCATTCCTGTCCCCAGCAACAGCCAGTGGGGAAAAGGAAGGGCTCAGAGCAGGCAGGAGCTGAGGGCAGTGCCAGGCACCTGCCCCTGTTAATAATTAATGGCTGCTACAGACTCTCTGCTTTCCTCAGTCACTTTCCTTCCCTCCTCCCGTGCCACCCCAGCTCACTTTAACAATTAACCACCCACTGATGGGGCTGGGCACAGGCTGCAGGAGAAGAAGGGGTTTGGAGCAGCCCTGTGCAGCAGAGGCTCTGCCATACCCAAGCTTGGCATGAGACATGGAAGCAGCCCCTGCCCTCCCTCCAGTGGCCAGGGCTGGGCAGCTCTCAGCACGGGCACAGGGTGGAGCTGATGGCTGCAAAGGGGTCCTGCTGCCACCGCGGCGGGCAGAGGGGGTGGGCACTCACCGTTACTGTGGTTGCCTGTCTGGAGGGAGGCAGGGGGCTGCAGGCTGCCCCCCAGGGACCCGTAGCCACGGTAGCTGTAGTTGAGGCTGCCGTTGATGTAGACCGGGTCTTGGGAGTAGGATGAAGCTGGCAGTGAGTAGGAGGAGTGGGTGATGGCTGTGGAGTCCCTGGAGTGCTGCTTGTCCAGAGCGATGGGCTCATCCTGCATGGGGCACACACAGGTTGGCTCCAGCCAGGAGGCTGGGGGGAGGGATGGACCAGCCCAAAGCAGTGCCCCCCTGACCCCATCCTCACCAGAACAAGGCTCTGTCCTGCAGCCCCCTGACTTTTACAAAGGCTTCAAAAAATGCTTTCCCCAGTTAGAATCCTGGAACCACAGCATGGGTCTGGCTGGAAGAGACCTTGAAGATGACTCAAGTCCAAGCCTTGCCCCAGCACTGCCAGGGCATCACCAACCCATGCCCCTCAGCACCACATCTCCAGGGCTTTGAAACCCCTCCAGGAGTGGGGACTGCACCACTGCCCTGGGCAGCCTGGGCCAGGCCTGGACAACCCTCAGGGCAAGAAATTGTTCCTCATGTCCAACCTAAACCTCCCCTGGGGCAACTTGAGGCCATTTCTTCTTGTCCTGTTGCTTGTTCCTTGGGAGCAGAGCCCAACCACACCTGTCTCCAGCCTCCTCTCAGGGAGCTGTAGAGCCCCAGAAGCTCTCCCCTCAGCCTCCCTTTCCCCAGGCTGCACACCTCCAGCTCCCTCAGCCGCTCAGAGATGTCTCTCTTTTTCCCCAGCCGCCCACCACAGGCCCCTGCTGGCTCCATCCCTCACCCCCCTGCACCCAGGAGCACCATACCTGGGACGTTTGGTAGATCTCCAGCCGCATCCTCTTGGCTGCTTTCCGTGTCTCGCTCTCACAGGCAGCAGCCAGGATGTTCTCCGCCATGGCTGAGGTCAGGTGTGGTGGTGTGGGCCTGGTCTGAGGAGACACAAGCAGGGAAGGCGCTCAGGGAGCTGCTGGCCCGGGGAGGGGAGGGTGGCAGCAGGGCAGTGGGGTGGCACTCACCATCTCCATCCCGTTCTTCTTCATGCGGCGGCAGGACTTGAGGTAGGTGCGGATGCGCTTCCGTGCCCGCTCCTGGAACTCGGGGAACTGCCTGCTGCAGGACTCGATGATGGCCTGGATCTTCTCCTTGGGCTGCTTGGAGATGGGAACCATCCTGTCCAGGTTCTCATCCACGAAGAGGCGCACGAACATCTGCCAAGGGAGAAGGCAGGCGGTGGGACGCCGAGGCGGGAGGCAGGGGTGGGGGTGTGTGGGGGTCACCCTCCCCATGCTGCCCTCCTTACATTGAAGGCTTTTAGCCTCTCTGGGTCCATCCCCTCTGAGTCATTGATCTTGTCGTTGTCTTCGTGGTCATCATGGTCATCGTCATCTTCATCAGCTGTGGGGGCCCTGCCCACAGTCAGGTCCTCGGGGCAGCCACTGACCTCTGTCTTGATGGAGTCGTAGCTCCCAGAGCTGTATGGGGGGGACTGAGAGGAGATGGGAGGTTACCATGAGCAGCCCTCACCTGCCTGCCCCTCCCCAGGGCCCTTGCTCCTGGGCTCAATGCTTCTTGTTGTCCCCCTGGGAGGTGAACCTGCCCTGAATGCAGAGGAGGCTCTGGGGAGGCCTTAGAGCAGCCTGACAGTACCCGAAGGGGGCTTAGGAGAGCTGGGCAGGGACTTTGGACAAAGGCTGGGAGTGACAGGATGAGGGATGATGGCTTTGAGCTGGCAGAGGGGAGACTGACAGTGGAGATCAGAAAGAAACTCTTGGCAGTGAGGGTGAGCAGACACTGGCACAGGTTGCTCAGGGAGGCTGTGGATGCCCTTCCCTGGAGGTGGTGGAGGCCTTGAGCACCCTGTGCCGGTGGGAGGTGCCTCTGCCCATGGCAGGGGGTTGGAACTGGATGAGCTTCAAGCTACCTTCCAACCCAGCTCCCTCTGTGACTCTGCCCCGTGCCAGGCTCGGTGCCACCCGGTGTTGCCCCTCCTACCTCCGCCGTGCTCTTCACCGCGTACTTGACCCTGCTGCGGAGCCCATCGGCGCTGCAGCCGTCGGGGGCGTAAGAGGGGGTGGCGTGGGCAGGGGCCAGCTTGTCGCAGAGGTTGATTGGCTGCTCGTCAGCCGCCGCCGTGAAGTCCATGGGGGCCGCGGGGCCATTGCCGTTCATCTCGGGGAAGCTGCTGTCGCCCTGCGTGCTGCTGGAGGTGGAGGGGTTCAGGGTGGAGGAGCCATTCCCGCTGCAGCTCTCTGAGGAGGAGTCATCTGCAAGGAAGGATGCGTGGTCACCCCCGTGCCGGCTCCCCGAGCCGCGCTGCAGGCTCTGGGATGCGGCGGGCGGAGGTGCGGCCAACAGTGCCCGCCGGGTCATGGCCACGTCCCTCAAAGCACCCCGGGTGCTGCCATGCCCCGTGCCAGGGCCACTTGTCCCTCCCGCAGGTGACGGTCCCCACGCCTCCGCCCGGGGCTTGAATAAGAACTTTGGAATTTGGTCCTTTTGGGTTTCTGTTTGCATTGCAGGGAGGAGAAGGGGCATTGCCTCTCCCCTGCCGTGGCCCTCGCCTCCTGGCACCCTTCTCCCAGCCCACTTCGGGGCCAGGTGTGGTGGGAGGTGACCAGCTCCAAAGCTGGCAGCTTGGGGACATGCTGCCGTGCGGTGTGCTGGGGCGTGGGCACAGCACACGAGGGCAGAGGAGCTCGGGTGGGAGAACTCTGAGCTTGTGCCGCCTGGGAGCAGCGCCAGGACCCCTGGGCACAGCGGGCACATTGCCTGACAAGGCTCCTCAGCATGCTGCTACAGGCAGGGGACAGGGACTGCACCACGCTTCTGCTATCCCGCTCACACCCAAGTGACCTCCTACACCCTACGTGAGCCCTCCTGTGCCTGTTGCCACACACCCCAGAGCCACCCCCATGCTCCACCACCCCAGCAGGCAGAGCCCACAGCCCACGGGCTCGGCCCTGCCGATGCCCCATGCTCCCAGAGCACACAGCCTGCCTCCTACTTGGTGCCTGCTCCATCCATACTCCCAGCTCCTGGCACCATCTCCTGCCCGTGCCCTGCTCCCACCAACCACTCCAGCCTCGCGTTGCTCCGAAGACACCGCCCGGCCCTGCCCATACCCATGCCCAGCGCCGCCAGCACCCAAGCCCTGCCCGCGGGCAGCCGAGGAGCCGCAGCCCCGGGGCCAGGCAGGACATTTGGGAGCTGCCGAGGCCGTCGCCTTCCCTCCCCCTCGCCGCAGTAAATCCTTTATTTCATTAGGTGCCTCCGCGAGGGAAGGGCGCAGCGCACGGGGGGAGCTGCCTGCGCCAGCCTGCACCGAACAAAGGAGCCGCCGGCGGCCGGGAGCAGATGGCAGAGCCCCACCGGCCGCCGCCGCAGGACAATGGGGTCGGCCTGCGAGGTGCCCTCAGCACCCCGCCAACGGCTCCCGGGCACACGGGTGCCAGGTCCAAAGGTGTGCGGGCGCAGGGTGCAGGGATGGTGCCTGGCTGCTGCTGCTGCCATCCACCCTCCTCCCCACGCTGGCACCCACGGGAAACTTTAATGTGAGGCTGGGCGAGAGCTCCTGTGGCAGCCCAGGACTTGGTGTCCCTTTCAACAGACAGCCCCGAGGACACTCGGGCACCCAAGCTTACCACCGGGGAGAGCTGGCATGGCCCCAGCCCCTCTGCTTGCTGCCCAGCCTCACACGTGTGCCAGTGCTGGTCCTGGCCCTGTGAGCCCCTAAATTCTGAGGTGCCCACTGCAGCTCCCCCCTTGGCAGAGCTGGCTCCCCCTCCTGTCCCTGGCACTGATCCCCTCACCGTCTGAGCCACAACCAGAGCTGGCCTAATCCCTGGGCTTGATATTTACATGCCAGGGGTCTGGGCTGGTGGCAAGTGACACCTCCCTGGCACAGGGCTGGCTCCAGACAGGAGCTCTTGCTCCTGGCAAGGGCCAAGCACTGGCCTCATGTGCCAGTGAGTTTAGGGCTCTGGGGGAGCTCAGCAGCCACCACCACCCTGGGGCACCCTCAGAGCCATGCCCTGGGACCAGCACTGCTCTCCTGTCCAAGCCCCCACAGCAATGGGGCTTGGACAAGTGGCTGCAGCCCAGACCATGGCGGCAGAGCTTCTGCTGCTGGCCCAGCGCTACCTGGAGGAGCAGGATGCTGATGGCACTGCCACCTCCTGCCCCACACCCAGGGGATCACCTGAGGCTGCCGCTCTCAGGCCCCCATGGATTTTGCTGCCTGCTCCGTGGGGCCCTCTGCCCCACACACACCTTGCCAGGAGGTGCAGCCAGACCCAGCACCCTCACCCAGCACCCTCAGAGTGGGCACAGCAGCAGTGCTGGCAGTGGGCAGGCGGCTGGGGGGCCCTGCCCGTGGGATGGCGGCGCCCATCCTTGGTCCTTCCCTCCCTCCCCCTGCTCTGCTCTCCACGCCAGGCGAGACGGGGCTCCCAGAGGGAGGCTCCAGCCTCATCCAGAGATGCCTCTCGGAAGGATTAAGGAGAATTATTCCCTGCACAGAGGCACGAGGCACACGCCAGGCCCCACCGGCAGCCTGGGCACCAGCACAGCAACAGCAGCGCGGGGCCAATCAGCGCCCGCACGCAGGCCAATGGCAGCCACCCCCTGCCACCTCCCTGGGGCACAGGCAGCCCCCTGCACGGCTGCCTGCACCGAGTGGGGGCTGGGGGAATCTCCATGCCACAAATCCCCTGCCAGGCAAGGGGCACCGAAAGGGATGTCACCTGGGAGAAGATTGTACCAGTGCCCTGGGTATCCACAGCCTGCCCCAGACATCCCCAACCTGCCCTGGGCATCCCCAACCTGCTCCAGACATCCCCAGCCTGCCCCAGATATGCCCAACCTGCCCCGGGCATCCCTGCACTGCTCTAAGCATCCAGAACCTGCTCTGAGCATCCCCAACCTGCCCTGGGCATCCTCAACTTGCTCCAGATATGCCCAACCTGCCCTGGGCATCCCTGCACTGCTCTGAGCATCCTCAACCTGCTCTAGATATGCCCAACCTGCCCTGGGCATCCCTGCATTGCTCTGAGCATCCTCAACATGCTCTTGAGCATCCCCAACCTGCCCCAGACATCCTAAACCAGCTCTGGGCAGTGCTGGTGCAGCCTTACCCTACCCTGAGCATCCTCAGTCTGCCCTGGACATCTCTGCCCCTCCCGGGTGTCCTGCTCTGCCCTGGCCAACCCACCTGCAGCCTCCCCACAGCCCCCAGCTCTGCCCAGGTCCCTGCAGCTCCTACCTCCATTGGCAGTGTCAGTCCTGCTCTGCCTGCTCGCACTGGGCAGGATTCTGGGGGTGAGGTCTGCTCCCCCCACCCCAGACCTCACAATACCTCAGGTTTTGTTTTTTGCTGCACAAAACACAGAGAGCAGCTGCAAACCAGGATCCTACCCAACTCCTCTGCCCTCTGCATTCATGAACTTGGAGTCTGCTACAGACAAGCTGAAAGCAAAGAGGAGGACCTGTCCAGGTGGGAACTGGAATCCAACAGCAGGGATTGCTCTACTGCAAGAGCAACTCAAACCAAGGATGAAGTATGTAACGAGGTCTGTAAGCCACTAGCTGCAGATAATTGTCTTACTTCTACCTTTCCAGAGGTGCTGCTCCCCCAGCAGCTCAGCACAGAAAGCAAAAGGTTAATCTCAGTCTTGTGGGCAGAGAAACGGCCACGAATTTGGAGTGCCAAGGTCCTTGCTCTGCAAAGGAACAGCCTCAGCCAGCCTGGAAACGCAGAGAGGCTCAGCAGGGAGCACTGCACTCTCCTGGTCAGTGTGGATGGGAAGGTGCCAGTGCTGCTGCTCCCCCAGAGGGCTGCAGCAGGACATCTCCAGCCCGCAGCAAGCCCTGGGCAGCAGCTGGGGCACCTCACTGCACCCAGCCCCTGGGGGAGAAGCAGCAGAAGCTGCCTGGGTGGCAGGAGCAGGTTCAGGCTTCCACTTTGTGGACAGCAGCTGCAGCAGGGCACAGAGCTGCGCTGGCCACGCTCCCAGAGAATCACAGCTTTGCTAAACGACCGCCCCAAAAAACAACCTTGTGAGCCTGGAGAGGTTTGCTGCCAGAGGGTGCCTGCAGCACCCCTAAGGAGCAGGGCTGAGCAGCAGCAGGCCAGCCAGGCCATGAATTTATTCATCACCAAGCAGCACCAGCCCGGTGAGCTCCCAGCTCGCGGCTGGAGCTCGGCTGCACCAGGAGCCCCTCTAATGAGGATAATTGGGAGCCCCCCTGCTCCACCCCCACGCCCTAATTGAAGCAGATGGAACTGTAAAAACAATGTCACTTGGAACTGGTTTGATCTTTCCTTTGGAAAAGGGAATATTGCATTCCCCAGTCGAATCCCCTGGAGCTGGATGGGGATGGAGGAGACCCCAACCCTGGGCAGGGGATGTCGGTGAGGCTGCTGGAGGCTGCCCAGCCCTGAGCCCCCCAAAGCTCTGCCCTCCTTGGCCCCATGGTGGTGGCCAAGCCAGCCAGGAGGAGGCCACCAGGAGGCTGCCTGATGCCTCTGCTGCATCTCCCCAGCGGTGCCCAGCCCAGGAGAGGGCGAGAAGCAAAATGGCTCCTTGGGCAGTGGTGCTGGGGGAGGAGGGGGATCAGTCACTTATTAAATGAATTAATCAGGGCTCAGCGTTTTCATTTTGAAGAGGCTGCTGGATTATCCTCGACTTGTGCAGCGCTGGGGATCAGGAGGGTGAAGGGGAGATTCCCAACACCTGCTCCCAGGGAGGCTGCATGGCAGGGAAGTGGTTGGGCTGGAAGGGCTGTGCCAGCGCAGGCCACCGCGGCCGCGCTCCGAAGGCAGGGCCGAAGATGAATGGGGCAAATTGTTCCTCCTCCTGTCACATCTCCAGAGGGGAGACAAAACCCTCTTTTGACTCAGAAAACAATGAGCTTATGCAAGAGCCAGCGGCCCACGGAAACCTCACCACAGCCCCGCACCGGGCGCTGGGCATGGGGGCTGCCCGCCCCTGCCCCTGCCCCGCCACAGCCCCACGGCCAGCGCCGGGCAGAGACTCCCTCAGCTGCTCCTCACCTGCCTACGTGGCCTCAGGCACCGCAGTTACCAGCAGGTCCCACCAGTGACCCTTGGATCCCCTGCAGACCACCGCTGAGCCTCCGGGTGCAGCCCTGCCCACTCTGTTTGCCCCCAGCCAGCGGGGCAGAGGCAGAGGTCGGTGCTCCCACGCGAGACTTCCCACGGCTGGTGGGAGAAGAAGGTCCCAGTCGCAGCCACTGTGGCCCCAGCAGGGGCTGGAGCTGCAGGGGCAGCCCCGGAGCGGCTGCCGGGAGGGCGCAGAGCATCCCACTGCCGCCTGCCCGCAGCGACAGGCGGGAGGACGGAAAGTGCCATCAATTATTCACTCACAAAAGAGACGCGAGGGGGGCACAGGGGAGGAGGAAAGCTGCCAGGAAGGGACCCTTCGACAAATGACAGAGCCCCAGCGGCAACCCCGCGGGGCCCCGCGGCCGGGCGGCAGCAGCGCCTGCCCTAGGCACAGGTGAGAGCAGCACCCCCGGGACCCAGCGCTCACCACCAGGGCTCCTGCCCCCACGACCAAGAGCTTCTGGGACCTGGTTTAATGGCCACAGAGGTGCCAGGCTGCCAGCTGGACTCGGTGCTCTTGGAGGTCTTCCCCAGCCCAAACGATTCTATGATTCTGCACCCAGGGCCGTGGCTCCCACACCCAGGATCGGGGCTCTTGCAGCTGCGACTGGGCAGGGGGTGGCAGCAGAGCCCCCGGCCGTGCCGGCTGCCACGGACACCCTGCAGCACTCACAGGGCTGGAGCACCAAGCCTGCTTGCTCCGGGTCCTGCCCAGCTGATGGCCTCCAAGATGTGTAAGGAAGCAGCACAGGAATGTCGCTGGGGGCCACGGAGCGGTGGCACTGGCCAGGGCCCAGTTCCAGCTCTCCGCTTCCTGCCTGCCTTGGTTAATGCAAACCTCCTTGTGTCCCAGACACGGTGCCCACTGCTCCCTCCCCAGGCCCTGCCCTCGCCCAGAGCCCTCCACCAGCCAGACATCTGGCAGGGCCGGGCACAATGCACGGCCGGACAAGGCAGCGCTGTGCAGCCAGCTCCCCCTCCCTCGCCATGAAAGGTGCCCCTCGGTGCCATCTCCCCCCAGCTCCACTGCCCAGCAGCTCCCTCTGGCACCAGGACCTCACCCCACTGGCCCCATGATGGGCATTCCCATGCACCCAAGCTTGGCAGCTGCCCGTGAGGACAGCAGCCTTGCCACCCACGCTCTGGGTTTTCCCTTCTCCTCCCGACACGGCAGGGAAGGTGGCACAGACCAAGCCCCTCCTTGTGCCACCATTGCTGGCAGCTGCCCTGACCCCAATGCAGGGAGGGGACATGCCATAGCCCAGCACTGCCTGGGCACTGCCTCTCCCCATGCCAAACAAACGGGTTTGGTGGCTTTGGGCAGGCTGCACACCAAGCTGCTGCCTCCAGAGCAGCTCTGCCACCCTGCTGCTCACCCCCAGACCAGGGACTGTCCCCAGGCCACTGGGTTCTGCACCCCTCTCAGACAAGGGACACACTGTGGGGCTCACCCTGCTGACCCCTTCAGCTGCAGGTGCTGGGTCTGGGGGTCAGATGTGGGCACAGGCAGCACTGCCTGCCCAGTAGCCTGCAGGTCCTCTCTGCTCCATACCAAAGGAAGAGCCTCCCCCAAACCTCTGCTCCACGCACCAGCAGTGATGGACTCGGCAGAGCCTGGGCCAGCCAGGAGAGAGCCCCAAGCCCAGTCCAGTGCCACAGGCTGGTGAAGCCACCATGGCCCCGCAGTGCCCCTGCTGCACCCCCTCAGCCCTGCGCTTCAAAGGGCACTGGAGGGAAGCTGTTATCGTGGCGAGGCCTTTGCTCGGGAGGAGCAGACATGCCCCTGCCAGAGGTGACAGGGGACACGGCCACAAGAGCCAGCCAAGGCTGTGCCTCCAGGACAGCACAGCGTGGGCTCACCCAGGGGGCAGAGGAAATACCTGGCTAAGAAAAGCAAGGGAAGGTCACATCCAGCTGCTCTAAGGGCTGGCTGCTGGCCCCAGGCTTGTCCAGGCTCTGAGCTGGGGCTTAGAGGAGGCTGAAACCCAGCACTGGGGCAAGGAGCCCTGCAAACCACGAGGATTCCACCCAAAAAGCCAGCAGCTCGCAGGCCACCCTTGGCATCGGGCATCAGACCATGCCCAGGTGTCTGCTGGACCTTCCCTGGGGCTGGCAAAGAGCTGTTTGTGGTCACCTGGAGCAGGGATGAGGAAAGCCCCAGTGGAGGAGGGGAAGGGGGAGCTATGACACCCGATGCTGCCCACGGTAAGCCACCCTGCTTGGGGGGGCCAGGAGGGTGCCATGGCCCTGTGGGCGGGTGCCAGCTGCCAGGGAGCTACAGGTGTGGAGCGAGGTGTCGAGGCTGCCCTGGGCATGGAGCCTGGCAGGAGGCTGGGAGGGTGCTGCTAGTCCTTGCTGTGCCAGCACCAGCCTGGTTTCTGGACTGTGCCCGGGAAGGGGCTGCTCTCCTCCCCAGGGGCCCTCTGCTAGGTCAGTGGTGCTGTGCAGCACAGAGTGGGCATCTCACCAAGGAGAATCATGGAATAGTTTTGCTTGGAAGAGACCTTTGAGGTCATGGAGCCCAACCCTTCACACAGCCCTGCCAGGGCACCACCACCCATGGCCCTCAGCACCACAGCTCTATGGCTTTGAAATCCCTCCAGGGTCTGCACCACTGCTCTGGGCAGCCTGAGCCAGGCCTGTACAGCCCGCAAGGGGAAGAAATTGTTCCTTATGTCCAACCTGGGGCAACCTGAGGCCATTCCTTTTTGTCCTATCACTTGAGCCCCCCTTGGCTCCAACTTCCTTTCAGGGAGCTGTAGAGAGGCAGAAGGTCTCCTCCCAGCCTCCTTTTCTCCAGGTCTAACACTGGTGTGCCCCAGAGCTGCAGGACAGGTGCCACCAAGAGATCGCTGTGCTGGAAACCACTCAGGTCTGCCCCAGCCAGGCCCAGGACAGGGCATCCAGAAGAACAAGGTGCCCTACCTGCTCCCAGGACAGCATCCCAAAATACTGTTTGCCTGCCTGCATCTCCTCCTTGGAGCACTCCTGAAGGATATTCCCAGCACCCAGGATCCTTCCCAGCCAGCTGCCTCCAGGGATGTCCCCAGGCAGTGTGTCCTCCACTGCTAAGTAGGTTATGAAAGTCCTTTCTCCAGGGTCTGGATTAGCCACTGCTGTTCCGGGCAGAATGGGCTCAGCAGGGACACTGCCACTCAAGCCAGGACCTCAGCTGGAGGAGGAACTGTCCCAGCAGGGTACCATGAAGCAACCTCACGATCCTCATGCAAAGGAAAAGCAAATCCTACACCCTGGAGCTGTCCCTGCTCTTCAGAAGGCTGAGGCAGGATGGATGAGGAGCAGCAGCTCCTGCGGGCAGGCTGAGCTCCGCTCCTGGGCCATGGGGCAGGGTGTGGGGCCAGGCAGGAAGCAAGATGTGAGAGGACACAATGGGGAGGTCTTCTTCACCAGCTCAGGGCTTTGCCAAGTCACAGCCGCCAGGGTTCTGGGGCTCTGCTTCCTGCTTGCTCTTCAGGGGCACTGCCCCCACCAGCAGGTTACAGCCTCCCCGCGGGGACATTCCTCACTCAGCCTCACACACCAGACCAGACTGGGAGGTTCTGGAGCTCTGAGCTGGCTTCTGGATGCAGATGAGAACTGAAGATGGACAGGCAGACTCCAACTGAAAGTGCTGCGGCAAGCCTAGGCCGGGCAGCGAGCCCCATGGAGCCGCATGCCCAGCTGGCAGCGGGCACAGGATGCCTGCAGGGCCAGCGATGGGCACGGGGGGCAGCCAGACGCCGTGGCTCTGAGGTGACTTTGCTCCAAACGCCTGCAGGCTCGCACAGATGTGTCCCTCCAGGATGTCCTGCACAATAGCTGCGCTCCAGCGGCAGCAGAGAGCTCCTCTTGATCCTGCTGCCGCTTCCTGCGGGCACGGACGCGGTGAGCAACATCCGACAGGGAAGCGCCGGCGTGGGCAGCCTCACGTGTCCTGTGCTGGGCCACGGCAGGAGGAACAAAGGGACGTGGAAGGGGCCGGTGCGGGAGTCACCGCTCGGAGCTGTCGCCGTGTCCTGTGTCCCAGCAGCCCTGCAGGAACCTGCCGCCGCTGCCGGACGCTGCCTTCCGCGGCCCTCTGCCACCGAGATCCACCCACAGGATCGTGGCTTCAGAGAGTTGTTTGGGTTGGAAAAGGCCTCTGGGATCACCCAGGCCAAGCAGCAACCCAGCACCACCATGGCCACCAAACCACGTCCCCAGGAGCCACTGCCACAGGCTTCTTGAACACCTCCAGGGACGGGCACTCCATCGCCTCCCTGGGCAGCCTGTGCCAGTCCCTGACCATTCCTCCAGCAAAGAAATTTTTCCTCATCTCCAACCTAAGCCTCCCCTGGCACAGTTTCAGGTCATTGCCTCTCCTTCTATCACCTGATACTGGGGAGAAGAGACCTCTTAGGTCTAATTTCTTCTCCTGTTGGTCCAAGGGCTGACACCATGTGGCTATTCTGGGCCAAGGTTTGTGGGCACAGGGACAAAAGCTGCTGCTGGTCTTCATCTGAGCTGCTTTTCAGCAGCCACCTGAGGATCACAGCATGGGATGGTGGTTCCCTGCTCTCCCACCTGTGGGTCTCCCACTGCCCTGCTCACAGGCTGCAGGCCCCCGGGCCTGGAGCTGGCACTTGGGTGCCCCCAGGGCTGCTTTTGCCCAGCCTGTCAGGCGACACCGCTCGGCCCTCCCGCTGGGCAGCTCTTCATTAAAACTTTATACTGCAGGAAGCCTTTCACAGGAGGAAAACTCCAAGCACCCTGCCCATCACCAGCAGCAGGCAGGGACAATTTAGGAAGTCAAAAGGGTTCCCAGAGGGAGGAGAGTCCCCAGTCCTGAGCAGGCTCCTGGCTGAAGAAGTCAGTGTGCAACCAGAGCCCTGTGTGCTAAGACAGCTGGAGCTGAGCCCAGCCTGGCTGTGGGACCTGTGTGGTTGCATCTCCCACAGCTGGTGGAAGAAGGTTGGGGCTCTGTGGGGCTGCTGTGGGGCATGATGCCAGCTGAGTGCAGGAGCCATGGCTGAACATCCAGCTTGGGCTTGGAGTACATCAAGCAGAGTCCTCGGGCTGCCAGGTTCTCTGCACAGGGCTGGTTGGGCTGCCAGGAGCAGCAGCTCACACAGGCTGGTTCCTCACGTTTAGGAGATTCCTTGGGCAAGCCTCATGAGCACAGCCTCAGCAAGCCACTGCTAAACACTTCTGCTTCAAAACAACAAAGCTGTCCTGGCTCAGGAGGAGGGGAAGCTGAAGAGTGCTCAACGCCTTGGTTCATGCATGTTCCCTTTGCTGCCTTTCCTCCAGCTCTCTGCTCCTTCTCTGCTCCTTCTCCACTCCCTGCTCCTCAGCTCTGCCCACTCGCTCTTCTCCTGGATTGCTCCATCCTCTTCCTCCCCTTCTCAGCCTCCTGGGTGGAAGTGTTGGTCTGGCAGAGGGACTGACCCGACAGCAATAGTCTGTGTTGTGGAGCTTCAGCACAGGACATGGATCTTCCCCACAGGGACAAACCCTCTCTTCAGTCCCATAAAATGCTTCCTGAAAAAGGGCAGCTTGATGGAACTCCCAATCCATGGCTGCTTCTTGATGGCTCTTGGTGGTAACCCTGGGCTTGGCTCGCTCACTCCATTGCTTCTGACCTGCCAAACCTACCTGGCTCAGCCTCCTGCCTGCCCTGGGGACGGCCTGGGGCTCTGGCATCTCACCCACACCAGGAAGGGACTATTTGTGCCTTACTGCTCACCACTGAAGCATACAGAAGAAATGGAAGGAGCCAAGAGGGGCCCCA
This sequence comes from Ramphastos sulfuratus, assembly GCA_013399055.1. NCBI lineage: Eukaryota > Metazoa > Chordata > Aves > Piciformes > Ramphastidae > Ramphastos > Ramphastos sulfuratus. Next base: position 117,668 of record WBNM01045424.1, on the reverse strand, counting down.
AAGAAGACATCTGCTCCTGAAGGAAAACCACAGGGCACAGAAAATGGGAAACATTCCCTGAGAGGGCAGAGAGGGAGGATGTAGCCGGAGTGAGGACACCTTGGTCTGCCTGCACACACCAGGGCCTTGGCAAACTACTCTCCTGTTGAATGCCAGTGCCCAGTGGAGATCCAGACCCTGCTGCTCTAGATGGCAGCCAGGGGTAAGCCACCAGCCCCAAAATATCCCAGTGGGAGAATGGCAAAGTTCAGGGGGGATGGAAAGACCTGTCTGGGTGATGACTATGGGAGGCAGAGCTTGCTCGAGGCTGAGGCTGCAGCCTGCTTCTGAAGAGCTGGAGGCTCCAGATGGATTTCCACCAAAAGCCCTTTCCTCCTGCACCGGCAGAAGTGCCACTGCCTGCCCCACCAGACAGGGCCAGGGAGCAGCTGGCTCAGGTTTCACAGCCCCCCCAAGGCTGCATGCTCCCAGGGCTGGTCCCTGTTAGCTCAAACCAGCAGCTCAGAGAACCTGCAGGCTTGCAACAGAGGCTGAAGTGCCACAGCACAAGGGACCGAGAGCAGTGTCCCTGCTGCCCCCTCTGCCTCTGCCAGCCCTGCTGCTGACCACACAGGCAGCTAAAAGCCATCCCAGGGAGACCTGCCAGCACAAAAGCCCTTTCTTCCCTCCAGGGTGGTTTTCCAGTGCCCTTCCTTAAAGCAGCACCAACCCAGCTCATGTTGTCCCTCCACTCCTCCGCTCCCTTCCCACTCTCCCAGCAGCAGCTGGGCTGGGGACAATGAGGGACTCAACCTCTTGAGCAAAAGCCAGCAACAGTCCAACCACCGAAGCCTTCCAAGCATCACGGAGATGAACCCTGACCCCAGCTGGTACTTCTACCATTTATTTACTCACTCTTTTATGTTAACCCAGCGGGTTTCACACCAATAACACAGCAGCTCTCCCCAAACTCTTCCACCCAGCCCCACCTGTGCCCTCTCCAGCCCCTTCCAACCACCTGCCCCCAGCCGGGAGCCACCCAAAGTCCTTCCACCACTGTCAGTTACTGCAGGCAACACTTTCCTTGCCTGGGGGGGGGAGGATCCCAGCCACCACCTAAGGAGCAGCTTTCCTTCCTTGGCACCCTTCCTGCACACAGACCACAGCTCAGGACCAGCAGGGCTCTATTCCTTACACTCAGAAAGCTACAACCTGCTGCCTCAGGAGGAGATTCAGCACAGCACAAGGTCCCTGCACAAGCACCATCAGTACAGAGCACATCACTGATTTAGGCCTAAAATAGGAAGGTTCTGGGATCCCAGAGAAATGTCAAACTTTTTACTTCCTCCGAAGCACCATTCAAGGGGAAAGGAACAAGAGAGCCATGGGGGCTCCTTGCAGAGCCCCTTGGGTGCCCCAGAAAGATGGTAAAGAGCTAGAGAGGGCCCTCCCCGAGCAGGAACTCCAAAGCTAACCGGGGAAGCCTGGGAGCCAGCACTGCTTCCATGCTGACATGAAATCCATCCCACAGGTGGGACACCTGATCAGAGAGTGCTGGTTAATGTTTAACGAGGCACCAAGGCAGGGCAGGCAGGGGCGCAGGGGCGGCGGGCACAGCGGGCAGGGGGCGGCGGGCACGGTGGGCAGCAGGCAGGGGGCAGCNCGGGCACAGCGGGCAGGGGGTGGCGGGCACGGCGGGCACTCACCGTCCTCCTGGCCGGGCAGGGTCTGTGGGCTGCGCATGCTCTCGTCCTGGCTGGGGCTGAGGCTGGAGTTCAGGTGCTGGTCAGCTGAGATCCATGTGGAGTCGTTCATATCAAAGTCCTCGCTGCTCACCGAGGTCTCATCCTGGAGGCAAGCAGGAAAGGGTTAAGCGCCTGAGCTGTTTTCTTTCCTCCTTTCTCCGGCTTTGGACACCTCCTCGCAGCTCTCCTTCCTAAAAACAATCGGGCAGCTCCTGCCTCCCCCAGCAGCGTCGTCGCTGGCCCCTCGGAGCTGGCCAAGGCCACGGGCCGGGCTCTGCTTCCTGCCTGAAGAGCCTGAGCAATGGCAGTGTCTCTAATTGAGGACAATTAGAGCTCGCATCCTGTAGGAGCGGATGGCTGAGCCCTGCAGTTTACCCTTTAATCTCCATCCACCCCAGCCTGCTTCTGGCGAGGCAGCGGCGTGCAGGAGCTGAGGGTGGGGGGAAGTCCATCAGCCAGCCCCTGGCACACCTCGGATGGTTGGGAGATGGAGGCAGCTGCTGCAGGAGGAGCCAGCAGAGGAGTGGCACTGCCTGGGGAGAGGCCAGCAGGGCAGCTCTGGACAGCAGCACTGGGCCTGCACTGCCTGAGCATGGAATCACAGAACTGTTTGGGTTGGAAAAGGTCTCTGAGATCACCCAGGCCAAGCAGCAGCTCAGCACCACCATGGCCACCCAAACCCTGTCCCCAGGTGCCATGGCCACAATGCTTCTTGAATGCCTCCAGGGATGGGCACTCCACCACCTCCCCGGGCAGCCTGTGCCAGCCCCTGACCACTCTTGCAGCAAAGAAATTTTTCCTCATCTCCAACCTAAGCCTTCCCTGGCACAATTTCAGTCCATTTCCTCTCCTTTTATCACCTGAGCCTAGGGAGAAGAGACCAACCCCACCTCACTGCAACCTCCTTTCAGGGAGCTGTAGAGGAGCAATGAGTTCCCTTCTCTGATGCTTGCAGAGGCTGTGCTGGAGCACAGCCCCCAGGGACTGCTCCTCCAGCCCTCTCCAAAGGGACATCACTGCCGTGTCCTGATCAAAACTGACAGCACACACCTTGGGAAGGGGCTGGGGAAGCGAGGACCCCAGCGAGCCAAGGACACCCAGCTGGGGCTCCATGCCTGCTCCCTGGTGGCACATAGATGACATTCCTCTCTCCCACTCCTGCGGCTGAAAGGACATTTTCCCTCTCTCTCCCTTCTCGCTAACCTTTACAGTACTTCAAGACACAGCCCTTGGATGGCTTCCAGCGCCGGAAAGGTCAGCCACAGGATTTCAAAACCATCACCAGACAGGCAGCAGTGAGATCCTGAATGAGAGGAGAGGCTGCAGGACCTCCCCGGGCTGAACTCTCCAGCAGGCAGCTTGGGAGGAAGCAGATACGTGTTCCATGGTGCCGCTGCTGATCCCTTTATCTCCTTCCTCTCCCTGCTCCCATCCCTCAGCAAGGGACACAGACCTCACCCAGAGCCCAGGGGTGCAGGGGAACACCAAAAATGTTTGCAGAACCACTTTCAACTGTGCTGTCCTCTGGCTGAAACATTTCCAAGGCTTCTAAACTCTCCGATTTTTTTTTTTTGTGTGTGTGTGTCCTTGGTCCTCAGATAAAACACAGCCCCTGCTCCCTTCCCGTGTAAGAAGCAACTCAGGCACCCTTCAACCTGCTTTGTGCCTCATAAAGTGCCCTGCCTACCCGCTGCTGCCTGACAGCTTTTATTGTGAACAAACAAATGTCTTCCAAGACAGGTTTGTGCCTCTCCTCCCAGCTCCTCGTCCCTGCAGCCACATCTGCTGGCTCCAGGCTCATGCCCGCCCCCAGCCCACTCCCTCATGAGCCTCCCGGGGAGTTTCCTGGAATTTACAGCTTGTGAGACCTCTCGGGCACCAAGGGGCAGAGAGAGGGACACAGAGGGCTCAGCGGCTCCATGCACACCCATCAATGGAATGGGGCCATATTGACACCCCCCAACCCCCCTGCTGCCAGGCTGGTGCCCAGGTCAAGCAGAGCAGCAGAGGCAGGGGGGCAGCACTGCTGCCACTCCAGCCATGAGGCCAGGAAGCCATCCAGCCTCTCCAGAAACTCCATCTTGAGGAGCAGAACTGCAAAGGTCTCCCTGTTGCACACTATAAATAGTCTCCTCATTGCAAGCACTTGCAGGAGGCAGCCACCCTAATATCTGCCCTTCTTCACAGGGCTTACTCCAGATTACTGTCAGGGCTTAAGAGACAAATGCAAATGCCAAGGTCCCTGCTGCCCACAGTCTCTCACCTGTCCAGAGGAGGAGGCTTGGGAGTGATGTTTTTTGGAAAGCACAGGGTCTGAGTGGCTCAGCTGCAGAGGACACCCAGGCCTGGCACCCAAACCACAGCCCAGGAGGCATCAGACTCTCCGTGCAGTGCCAGGCGGTGGGGACGCGGTGCCACGCAGGGCGCCTGGCACACACATGCTCTGTGAAGTGCCTTACAAACGTGTGCAACAACATTGGCCTATTATTAGAAATACTCTGAGTATCAAAGCAGAAACTGATAAGCTATAAATGACTCAAGTCAAACAAGGCCATCACACGTTCACCACTCCGGGATCCAGCCAGCAGCAGGAAGAGCATGGTGCATCCTGTCCCCACATCCCCACTGTGGCTCCCTGATTCCCAGAGGAGCTTTTGCTGTCCAGCACTAATAACCTTGGCCAAAATGCCAGTGGCAGAAGGTTCCTAGAAGGACACAGCTCCCACAGCACAGCCCACCCCACCCCAGCCCAAGGGAACGCAGAGCTGGTCATGCTGGATGAACCCTTCACAAAGGCAGTGGTGGGAACTGCCTTGGGGAAGCCCCCACAGCTCTGCCCACCTCAGGATGCCCCAAGAGCTCCTCACACCTTTGTGCCCCTTCCTCACACCTTTGTGCCCCTTCCTCACAGCAAGAGAAAGGCCCCAACCTCAAGCATGGCCCTGGCATGTGGCCCTGCCCATCATTGCAGCTCTGGCACCCTCCACTGCATCCCTCGCTGCTTGCTGGGACCAGAGGCCACCAGCAAGATCCCTCCTGAGGCTACACCTTAGAGACACCAGAAGGCAACCATTGTGACACCTTCATGCTACCCATCAGCACCAGTGGCAGCTGCTGTCACTGTCCCACTCACACCAGGGCCAATCCCAGGGACAGGAGGCCTCAGCAGCACCACCACCAGGTCCCAGGAGCAGCCCCACTTCAGCAGCCTGGGGCAGCAGCACAGCAGCACAGCACACATCCCATCAACACCACACAGGACAGCAGAGCAGGAACAAAATTTCTGGCTGGGTGGGCAGCTCTGGATGCCAGACACCTGGGTAGGCCCCTCCCTGGATGCCAGGCACCTGGCTGAAGGCTGAGCCTCGAAGAGGCTCCACCACCCAGCCAAAGGAGGACGCATTTCTCAGAGCAGCAGCAAGCAGGACTCGGAGCAATACGGTAAATCTAATCTACCCTTCCACCCTCTTTTGGCTTGCACGTCAGGCAGCTCATTCTTTTTCCTCTCTGCCTTCTCAAGAGAATTCTCTCTGCTAATTTCTTCTTTCCTGTAAACAAACTTCAAATGAAACTTTCATTAGAAAACAGAACGCAAGCCATTACCAGCCCCTGTCTCAGGACCCCGACGCTCCTTCCTCCCTTCCACGCCACTCGTGGCACAGATGGCAGCGACAGTGGCTGAACCCCTCAAGCCTGGCACGGCCACCCTCCTCCTTCCTGCCTTGCTCAGCTCTCCGCGGGATCTCCTCACCCTGCAGTAAAGTCTCATCGCTTTGTTTCCAGCGTTCAAGGCATGGAGCGATCAAGGGTCAGGCGACGCCAGCGCAGCTCCTCTCCTGCCAGGGGAAGTTGGGTCCTGCTGGTGCCTTCTCAGGCCACACCCAAACATCGGAGCAGGGCTCCCGGCAGGGTCTGGCAAACACCACCCCTGCTCCCCTCCTCAGCTACAGCCCAAGCTCGGCAGCCGCTTGTCCCACACTGGCAGCTGCTTGTCCCGGGCTGCCCAGGCAGACACTCACGCGTGCAGGGCGCAGGCTCCGTGTTCCTGCCCCACTCTCCGTTCTCCACTCCCTGAGCTTCGAGCCCCACGCGTGCAGGAGGCTGCTGAGCCTCTCCAATTTCCTCCCGAGTTAGGCAATTGCCCCTCCCACCACAGAGCTGGCAATCCCAAGGCCTGGCAGCCTCCCTGGCTGGCCCAAGGACACGGCGAGTGGCTGGCAGATCCGGGAACAGCACCAGGACCTCTGGACCGTGAGGCTTTAACTGCCAGAAAGCACCAGCAACATCTCTCCTTCCTGGAGAACAACCTCCCACGGTGTGGGCTGGTGTAGGGCAGGGCGGGGGGGAGCTGCTCCTGTGACCAACTGTGGCTGGTAAATGTATGCCAGGCTATCGGTGATCTGCTTCTTTTACAGCCAGGCTCAGTTTCCCGGGGACTGCCTCTCTCCAGTCATTTACATGCTGTGCCTCACGCTTCATATTCCCAGCTCCCAGGCTCAGGATGGTTTATTTTCTCTCTCTTTGAGTCCTTTCATTTTGAAAACGTGTCCTTTCACGCCACAGCCCAACCATCCCGGTGGGATTTCCTTCCGCGGAGCAGGAACCTGTGTGCCGTGCGACCTCGCTCAGCTTCTCCCCCAGAAGCAGCCTTGTTTTTAGAGTCAACAAAAGGCAACGCGTGACTGGCAACCCCCGGAGCTGCTCCAGCACCGTGCCAGTCGCGACCTGCCCGGCACAGGCAACCCCCAGCCCTGCCAAACCCGGCCCGGGGCAGAGCAGCTCCCACCGTGACCCTCGGGGACAAGCTTTAGGCAAGGCTGCCTCATCTCCTTCTCAGCCACTGTTTAAACCCGGCCCTCTGAGCATGCCAAGAAGGTATTGAACCAGATTTGACCCTAACTTAACCAGTTCAGCGCAGAGAAAGGCTCGCTAATGGAAGATAAAACACCCCGGGTCAAAGATTGATGCTGCAGCCACCAACGCGGCAGTGGTCACCGCTTCCCGGAGCCCCCGAACGCCTCGGAGCACAAGGGTGAACGCTGGCCCTGAACAGGGGCCGTGCTGCCCAGCTCGGGTGTGCGGTGCCCCCCTCCCCCCGAGGCGGAACCCCCACCCAGCGCTCTTTGTCGGATCCCTTAGGTCCCTTTGCTGACATTTCTGACAATTTCCACAGGACGCGGGGAAAAACAAAAAACAAAACCAACAAACCAAACCAAAACAGCAAAACCACAACAAAAACCCCAAAGCCGAGCCGAGCATTTGTTAGTTCTCAAAACCGGGCAAAGAGTTAATTGCAAAGACGAACGGCAAATGGGAGAGGAAGGGAGGCTCGACACCCCCTCCCCCTTCTCCAAGAGCTCTTCTTATGGCAACCCCTCCCCAGGAGTGCTCCCACCGCCCCAAAGTGGAGGGATGCTGCGCAGGGAGGGGGGAGCCGGCAGCCCCTTCCCCCGCGCTCCTGCTGTTCAGCGGCAAGGTGCTGAACCGGAGCCCCGGCCCCGTCTGCGTGTGTCCCCCCTCAAATCCCGGTACCCCGCAGCCGCCTCCCCTGAACTTGCTCCCGGGCGTTTGCTGCTCCACAGGCGGGGCTGGCGCGGTGTGAAAGGGCACTTTGCCCTCGTCTGGAAGGGGGTGTCAAGGAGCGGGGATGGAGGGGGCTGGTTTGGGAGGAAGCGACCGAGAGGAACAGCCCTGAGCAGCCGGGGATCTCCCACCCCCAAGCCGGACGCGGTTCCCAGGCGGGTCTCCCCCCTGTAGCAGCGAGATGCCGGTAGCCGGGCGAACATCCCCGTTCCCCTGTCCCGCCCCTCACCCCCTTTCCCGGTAAATAAATAAATACAGCGGCGATGGAGCCAGGGCTCAGCGTGCGGCGGGGATTGACACGTAAGTAGGGCTTTACCTCCAGGGAGGCGGCTATTTCCAGCACAATCCCCGCCCGGGGACGGGGCTGCTTCGACGATGGCGGCGGCGGCGGCGCGGGGCCGGTACCCGGGAATCGCTGGGGCCGGAGCTCTCCCGCCGCCGCCTCCTCCCACTTTCTTCCTCGCTTTTGTGCTCTTCCGGGGAAGGGGGAGCCTCGCCGGGCGCCGGGAAGGACGCGCCAAC
>WBNM01045424.1:94387-105622 GCA_013399055.1 Ramphastos sulfuratus | reverse complement strand
CCTCCCTGGGCAACCTGTGCCAGTGTCTCACCACCCTCACTGCAAAAAAATTTCTCCCTAACATCCACTTCAAATCTCCTCTCTGCCAGTTGAGAGGCAGCTCCAACAGCACTACCACCCAACCCACCCTGGGGCTTTTCCAGATGTTTCAGAACCCATCTTGGCAGAGCTAAACCAGACCCCTCAGAGACACACACAGAGCCCCTGCCACGGGGTGGGGATCCTGTGCCACCAGGCAAGGTGCAGACCTGCCTGTGAAGGTTGCTCAAAGTCTCATCCACCACAGCCTCCTTTCAGGGGGTTGTAGAGGGCAATGAGGTCCCCTCAGCCTTCTCTGTTATGCAGCAGGCAAGGTTCAGCCTTTCCTGAGGAGTGTGCAGTGAGAGGGGAGGAAAAGAACTCCTCTGGTGGTTTGTGTTGACACTGAATGGTCACTTCAGGAGGGTTTATAGAATCCTGAAGTGGCTCAGGTTGGAAGGGAGCTCAAAGCTCCATGCCCAGGGACACCTCTCAGCTAGAGTCAGGCTGCTCAAAGTCTCATCCAGCCTGGTCCTGAACACCTCCAGGGAGGTTGTGGAGCACAGAAGCACAGAATGTGCTCCCTGGGCAACCTGTGCCAGCATCTCACCACCCTCACTGGGAAGCTCACACAGAACCCCTGCCATGGGGGGGGTGGGGGCAGCAAGGTGCAGACCTGCCCGTGCAGGCTGAACGGTGGCAGAGACAAAAGGGAGCGGCGGAGTCAAGGTTAAAAAGCTGAACCACCACAGAGCTTCATCTGCCCTAGGAACGGAAATCATTAATAACAGTTCACGCTCTCAGAGTGGCTGCCATCCACGCTCCTGAAGAGCTTTATTAGCCAGCCAGACCTCAGAAGTCTCTCCAAGGTATTAGCCCCTTTTTAACGGGGGAAGGCAATTAAGGAGCAGCCATTTGTGTGACTTGATCAAAGCCAGCGCCCGGCAGCGCCCGAGCTCGGGGGGCTGTGCGGGAGGGGGTGGGGGAGTCTCACCATGGGATNGCCTGAGCAGTGCTGAGCACAGGGGCAGAAGAACCTCCCTGCTCCTGCTGGCCACACTGCTCCTGATCCAGGCCAGGATGCCATTGGCTCTGCTGCCCACCTGGGCACACTGCTGCCTCATCTTCAGCTACTATCAGCACCCCGAGGTCCCTCTCTGGCTGGCTGCTCTCAGCCACTCTGTCCCCAGCCTGCAGCACTGCTTGGGGTTGTTGTGGTCCAAGTGCAGAACCCTGCACTCAGCCTTGTTCAGCCTCATCCCATTGCCCTCTGCCCACCCATACAGGCTGGATGTTAAGAAGTTCTTCACAGCAAGAGTGATTGGCATTGGAATGGGCTGCCCAGGGAGGTGGAGGAGTGCCCATCCCTGGAGGTGTTCAAGAGGAGGCTGCATGAGGCACTTGGTGCCAGGGGTTAGGTGACAGGTTGGACTCCATGATCCTAGAGGTCTTTTCCAGCCTGGGTAATTCTGATTTCACTGCTTCCAGGAGGTTATTTCCATGGCTGTCAAATGCTTCCAGCAACCTGCAGCAAGGCTCTTTGCATGGGAATGTTTTCTGGCCACACTTTACAGGAGCTGAACCAAAGCTTGGCTCTGGGTGTGCTGGGCACATCTGCCTTTGATGTTGGGGAGCTCAGTGGGAATGGGCAGCATCTCTCTCTGCTCTCCAAATATGGGATACACTGGGGAGAAATGATGAACTGAAGACAGATGTGATGTGGTTCCTGGGCCCCTCCCAGTCTGCCATGCCCTGCTTCTGCTTGATCCCACCCAGCCCTCACCAGCATGCCAGCCACAGCTCCACCAGGAGTGAGGTAAACCCCTCGGTGCCCCCAGGCACTGCTGCAGGACCTTAGTTAAGCTGTACAGCATCACTGGGAAGGGGATGGAGAGTGAGAAAGGGACCATTTCTACCCCAACACACACACAAACCAGACTGCAGCAGCTGCATGCAGCAAGTGAAGACACCTGAGCAGCCTGGAAGGATGAACTGTGCCAGGCACTGCTGGAATTGGGCAGTGCCAGCTGATTGCTCACAGGGGCTGACACCATCCCCCCCCAGACTGTGAGGAGTCAGGGCCTGGGCACCACAGCTCAGCTGGAGATGAAGCTGCAGGGGCAGGATTTATCCCAGGCAGCCTGAGTGGGGGTCTCACTCTGTTTGCTGGCACTCAGCATTGCCTGGAGCCAAGACAGAGCTCACCTGGAGAGAAATACCAAAGGGTCCACAGGACAGCAGACAAAAGCTCTGAGGTCTCTAGCACCTGGGAAGCTCAGAGTTAACTCCACTCACAAACACGAGCTGACCTTCACTGAAAGCAAACCATTCACAGCAGCCTGAGTGGTGCCATCATCTGACCTCCTCAGGTCAGCATCTCCTCCTCAGCATCTCATGAGCCATTAAGGCCAAGGATGGAAGTTTAGCTGAACTGTCTTTGCTAGGACAAGTCACTGCTGGGTCTGCTGGACCTTCCTGGACCTTCCTCTTGGGACTTCTGGACCTTCCTCCTGGGTCTGCTGGACCTGCCTGGACAAGGTCCCTGCTTTAGGGCTGACTGCAGCGTCCCAGCCAAGGCCACTGCCGTGTCCCCACTAGAGGGCTGTGCCGGTGCACATCTCCCTGCCAGCCTCCCTCGCACGGATCAGATCCCCCTCAGCCAGCACCCGGGGCACAGCCACTCTGCCCTTTCATCCTTCTGTGTGGAAGGAACCTTTAGGAAGCTTCTGCAGTGCTCCAGAACGTCTTAAAGATGAGCGGCAGGAAACAAAGAACTTCCCAAGCCAAAGAAAAGCCTCTTGACTGGGAGTTCTCTCCTGGAGGTGATGGGGTTGGTGTTTATTGCTGGAGAGGTTTTAACACCCTCTCTAATGGACTGGGAAGTAGCTTATCATCCTCATGTGATGCAAACACATCATCCCACTTCCTCCCAAACGCTGCCTGCCTGCTCCTGCCTCCTCTGCACATCCATCAACGCACGGAGCCTGCCTCCAAGATCCCTTCACTGAGCACTCACACAGCTACACCCAGGGCCAAGACCTCACCCAGCAGCTGCCAGCTCTGCCAGCTTTTTGTCTGCTCTGTGGACTGCACAAACCCAGGCGCCTGCAGCCCTCCCAAGACTGCAGTTCTGCCAGAGAGCTAAAAGAATGGCAATGAAAACCCAGCCTGTCCTCTTCTGCAGCTGCTCACTCCCCTCCCTTCCCCAGTGCCAGTTCTGCACCCCCAGGGCCAGCCTGGAGATGGATCTGAAACAGAAAGAAGCAAACGTGGCTGCCAGGGGAAGATGCATCTGAGCTGTTCTGGTAATGCTGGAGCCTTCTGAGAAACTGAAGCCAGCAGGCACAGCAAGGGCTGGACCAAGGAGGAGGAGGGTGGAAGGAGGAGGACTTCATTTTGCAAATCGACCTTCGGTTAGGAGGCTCTGACAGCTCACAGATCCCACAGAGGAGGCTCCAATCATCTCAAGCCCCTGCACCTCCGTGGGATGTGAAGCCCTCCCTCCCCCCTCCCAGGTTGTGCTGCTCTTTGGGTTAAAACATGACTTGAAATCCTCTTCTGAAGCCCACTTCACAGCCACGCCCCTCCCGTGCTGCAGGGCACTGCTGGGGATGAGGATGTTGGGGTGCAGGACAAGGCTCTGTCCCCCTCCAACACTCCCAAGTCAGCCTGGCAGAGCCACAGCAGCCAAAAGCAATGCTCCTGTTACTCCCCATCCCATTGCAGCTCCTGCCCTTCACTGACTGCATGACCTTCAGCCAGCAAAGCACTGAAGCAACCTTTCAAAAGGTTTCTGCACCCTTCAAAGCCAATTCCTCAGCCCTGGATGGTGCCTGACAAGGAAGCAGCAATGTTTCTAGAGCAGAGGGAGTGAGGCTGGCCAGGACTTAGCCTGTTTCAAAACCTTCCTTTGGCCACCAGTGGAAATCACACCCAACAGTGTGGCCTGGAGAAAAAAAATTCAAACCAGGGCTGAGTTTGGATAAGAGAGAGCAGATTGCCTGGGGAATGATGGCAAGAAACTCCCCAAAACAATCATTTAAAAATGTTAATATTCAGTGTTTGAAAGGGAGCTGGAAGGGTCATTAGAGAGAAATATCAAATCTCTTCTCCTCCTCCCTTTGCTGCTGCTGGATTGGGAAGGTCAGCAGTTCAGAGGTGCTTTAATGCCTCAGCAGATGCCCTGAAATGTGAATGCAGCACTCAGGGAGGGTGAGGGGCCTGATTCTGCTCACATGGGTGAGAATTGGTGCAAAGGGAAGGGAAGCTCCCAGCCCAGCACCCCCCTCCCTGCTCTACTGAACCCAATTTAAGCCACCCAGGTCCCAGCTGCTTTCCATTATGCCAGAGTAAGGACACCAGCTCCAAGAAATCCTGAAGTCCAGTCCACAGGAGCTCCTTCTGTGGACAGCCACGGACAGAGCTCCTCTCCTGCCTGCTTTGGTCCCCCAGCACAGACAGAGCACTTCCTGCACAGCTCTTCTGGCTGCCTTCTGGAGACATCACTGCCCCAGCACCCTCCTGCAGCCCCCTTGGGCACTGCCAGGCTGCTCCAAGGTCTCCCCAGAGCCTTCTCTTCTCCAGGCTGAACGACCCCAAGTCCCTCAGCCTGTCCCCATAGCAGAGGTTCTCCAGTCCTCTGCTCATTTTTGTGGCCTACTCTGGACCCTCTCCAGCAGCTCCAGGTCCCTCCTATGCTGGAGGCAGTGCTGCAGGTGAGGTCTGAGCAGAGCAGAGAGTCAGAATCCCCTCCCTGTGCTGCTGCTCTCCCTGCTCTGGCTGCAGCCAGCACACAGCTGCCTTTGGGCTGCCAGTGACCATAGCTGGCTCCTGGGGAGTTTGTCATCTACTGGCACAACCTTTTTGTGCCCCTTAACAAGGGCTTGTAGTGCCAGGACGAGGGGCAATGGCTTTGAGCTGGAAGAGAGGAGATTGAGACTGCAGATGAGGAAGAAATTCTTTAGAGGGTGAGGAGACACTGGCACAGGGTGCCCAGGGAGGTTGTGGAGTCTCCTGCTCTGGAGACATCCAACCCCACCTGGATGTGTTCTGTGTGCCCTGCCCTGGCTCCAACCCTCTGCATCCTCTCCAGGCTGTGCTTCCCCCCAGGGCTGCTGGAAGGTTCAGTGCTTCAGAAGTCCAAGCACTGGCAGTGCTCTGCTGTTGTTTTGCTCTTGGGAATCAGGTTCAGAAAAACCTCTGAGCAGCAAATTTTACTCCTTCCAACTGCTGCAGCTTGAAAAAGCTTTGAGAGCTGCACTGCAACATCTTGATGAGAGCTCAGGAAAACTTTAGAGGTAGGCAGCAACAGAAGCCATTTGATTGATCATCTAAACCAACAGCTGCAGGTTGCCTCAGCTGGTCCCTTTCTTTTTGTTGTTCTTGTTCCTCTCTGACATCTGCTTCTGCTCCCATCTCTGCGAGCTTCAGGAGCTTCCCTGGCAGCAGCACTTTAGATCTGTCCATCTAGTGACAGCTCCAGCACAAGCCTCACCCAAAATCCAGGCTGTCAGCTTCCCAAAGCTCTAAATTACCAACCCAAGCTCCCCAAACAAGCATCCCTCAGCCTGCAGCCTCAAGGCTCAGGATTCAGGCTCCCCCCCAACACAGGAAGGGCATGGAGCTGATGGAGTAGGTCCAGAGGAGGCCACGAAGATGCTCAAGGGGCTGGAGAACCTCTGCTGTGGGGATGGGCTGAAGGAGCTGGAGGTGTCCAGCCTGGAGAAGAGAAGGCTCCAGGAATAACTTAGAGCAGCATTTTGGTGTCTGAAGGGGGCTACAGGAAGGCTGGGGAGGGGCTGTTTAGAGGGGCTTGGAGTGACAGGATGAGGAGCAATGGTTTGAAACTGGAGCAGGGGAGATGTGGGATGGACATTGGGAGGAAGTTCTGCACAACAAGGGTTAGGTTTAGACCTCATTTAGCCAAAAGTGATCCTGAAGCAGCCAGCAGCTGCCACTCAGTGGCACAACCATTCAAATTCCATGTGCCCAGCTCAGCTTAGTCCAACGCAGCCCAGCCCAACACAACCCAGGCCAACTCAGCCCAGCACAGCTGAACTCAGCCTGTTTAGTCCAGCTCAGCCCAGCCCTGCTTAGCCCAGGCCAGCTCAGTCCAACGCAGCCTGTTTAGTCCAGTTCAGCCCAGCCCAGTTCATTCCAGCTCAGCCCAACTCAGCCCAGCTTAGTCCAACACAGCCTGTTTAGTCCAGTTTACCCCAGCTCAGCCTACCCCAGCTCAGCCCAGGCCAGCTTAGTCCAATGCAGCCCAGCCCAGTTTAGCCCAGCTCAGCCCTGGAGCTGTCCACAGCTCCACCATCCAACACAGCCCTGGCACAGAGCCTGGCACAGAGCCTGGCACACCACATCTCAGGAGCTATTACACAGCCTACAGCAAATGAAGGCTTAAGCCCCCTCGGGTCTCCAGCACAGGCAAAGGAGGCAGCTCCCCAAAGCCCCAGAGCCTCCTGCCAGCTGCCATTTTGTCCTCCAGCAGGAAGCTTTTCTCCAGCTCCTGAGAGCAATCCCACATCTGACATCTCACAGCCTGGCAAGGGTCACTCTCCACAGCAGGTCTCTTTAGGGTGCCAGCAGATAAATGTTGCCATCAGGTGCCAGCCCAAGCTCCCAGCCACCTTCCCCAGCACTGCACAGGGCAAGCTCTCCCCCTCCTTGCAGCTGGCAGGGATGTGTCAGATCAGAGTCAGGTTTCAGAGTGCTGGAAAGAAAACCCAGCACTGGCTTCCAGTGCAGATTGTGGGGAGCAAGTAAAACATAGTTGGCTTTTTATAGCCTGTTTCCATGGTGCAGAGGTTCCCACAGCTCATCCTGCAGCTGCAGAACCTCAGAGAGCTGCACAGCCCAGGGGATAATCCTGTGGCAGGTTGCCCTGCCCATTCCCAACCCAAAATCCAGTGGTTTAACAGCCCCCATGCAACAACAGAGCCTTCAGCCCCTGGCACACGAGAGCAGAGTGGCTGTGGTTGAGCTTCCTCAAGTTGTGTGATCAGGTTAAGAGAGCAACCAAGAGTGAGGTCTGCCTTTCAGAGCCTGCCCTGGTAAAGCTGCCAGGCAGCTGGGAGGAGGGCAAGCAGCAGATTCCCCTTTGCTTGTGGCAGATTATTCCCCTTCACAGAGCTTCTTAGCATGCCTAAGGCAGGAGCAGACTGCAGGAGCAGTGGCTGCAGCCCCTCCACCTCTGCTGCTTTCCCCAACACCACAGAGCCAATGGCCTGAAACTGGGCCAGGGGAGGTTTGGGTCAGAGATGAGGAAAAGTTTCTTTGCTGCAAGAGCAGTCAGGGATTAGAAGAGGCTGCCCAGTGCCCACCCCTGGAGGTGTCCATTGGCACTGGGGGTCATGGTGCTGTTGGGCTCCATCATCTTGGAGATCTTTCCCGACCCGAGCGGATCTGTGACTCTGCAGTCTCCCTGAGCCAGCACAGCAGAGCTGCTGCCCTCCCAACCTCCACACACACCACGCTCAGAGCCTGCCCTGCCTGGACAAAGCAAACCAAGGGTTTGCAAAAGCATCTTCCCACACCTCCCTGGGTGAGGCCAAGCAGGTGCCTCCAGCCCGCGCCCCGAGCGCCACTCACCTGCTCCTGAGAGTTCATCACCCGCAGCTTCATCTGCTTCAGGTAGGTGGAGGTGAGGGGCATGTTGTAGTCAATGATCCCAGAAACCAAGGAGGAAGGTGGCTCACTCTCTGAGAACAGAAGGAAAAACTGATGTAGGCACAGGGATGTGAAGCACAAACCCACATCCTGCTTCCAGAGGCAGCCCAAAGCCCCCTGGAGAGCCCAAAGCCCCCTGCCTGCTGAGCTGAGGCTCCTCCACAAACATGACCCCAGCAAGGACATGAGGAGACAACAGAAGAGCAAAAGCATTGCTGTCACCTGCAGGAAAGGCTGCACAGCATCCTACAAGCCTAGAAAAGGTTGGGTTGAAAGGGATCTCAAAGCTCAGCCAGTGCCAACCTCCCTTACTGTAGGCAAGGGCACCTTCCCCTAGCCCAGGGTGCTCAGGGTCTCATCCAGACTGATCCTGAACACCTCCAGGGAGGTTGTGGAGCACAGAAGTGATCAAAGACCATTCTGTGCTTCTGTGCTCCACAACCTCCCTGGGCAATTTCTTCCCAGAGCAGCAGGCTGGACTCTGTCTCCTGCACCCCAGCCTGCCAAGCTGGGAGGTAGCAGAGGCAGAACCCAAGCAGTGCTGCTGCCTCAGAAGCACCTCCATGCAAATGGGACTCCTGCAGAGGCTGCTGAGCAGGCACAGGTCTGCAGCTTGCTTCAGCATTCCAAAGCTTGGCCAATTTTGCTTGGGATTCCCTCAGGTAGGACTTCACATCCAGGCAACTCATTAAGCATCTCTACCTGGTGCTGGGGATTACTTTTAACACTCTCATTAAACCACAAACTTCATTTGAAAGATCTTCAATTTGCATGGGTCCTGTTGATTCCTTTGGCTGCAGCAGACTGAGCCCCAGAGGTCACTCCAGATTCAGCTCCTCAGGCCATTAGCTTGCTCAGAGCAGAAGGTGCAAAGCTTCTAGGAGCCCTGCAGAGCCCTCCAAGCCCCCCTCCCAGGAGCCCTGCAGAGCCCTCCAAGCCCCCCTCCCAGGAGCCCTGTAAGCTAAGTCCCCTCTTCTTTCCTCATGGCTCTGTGTCACTAATCTCTGTCATGCTTCAACCTACAGATTAATTAAGGGCACTTCTACATCTCTATAGATTAGGCACCCAAAACACTCTGCTGGGCAAGGCTGTTACTTGCTGATAGAAGGAAGCCAAACACCAGTGCAAAGAATGATTTTTGCTGCCTGCTGCTGCAGAGAGAGGGGAAACAGCTCCAGGACCAACATCTGCCACCCACCCAGGCAGCATGGGAGCCTTTAAAGGACAGTTTAGGCCACTCTCAACATTTGCTAACAGTGACAAAGGCAGAGATGCTCTTCCCTTGAAGGAGAAGCATGGGAGAGACCTCTGAGGATGATGATCTGCTGCTCTCCTGCCATCCCCTTCCTGATGCTGCAGCAGCCATTGAGGCTCCACAGCAGCAGCTCAGCAGCCTCACATGGAGAGGAAGAGGAAGGTAGATGGACCTTGGTGCTTGGAGTCTGCCTGAAGCCACCCTGGTGAGAATCTGGAGTCATGGATGGCATCAGCAGCCCCAATTTTACTGTGGATTTGTTCCACTGCACAGAGCCCAAACCCTTCTGCCTTTTTGAAGCTAACTGGGGAAGAAAGAGAAGCTTTGTTTGCAAAGGCCAGAGGGACCCCAGGGGCACAGCCTCAGGTCCTGTGTCACGAGAAAGGGCTGCTGGGAGCCTTCAGCTTCATTCCTCAAGAAGTTCTCTCCACCTCATCATGCTCTGCCTGCTGGACAGGCAGTGTGGAACAGGCAGGAGGGTTTCAAGTGAAACAGGTTTGATCCCAGTTCCACACTTGTCTAATTCCACTGGAATTAGCACTAATTTAATAACTGTGTGAACAGCTCAGAAAGAAAGACCCAGGGATGGGTCAGAGCTTCCCCAGGAGCAAGACAATTTGCTTTGCTGAATGCCATGGGTGCCCTGCAGGGTTTGGTGTCAGAGATGTTTAATTAGGGATTTTTGTAATCACAAATGGAATCTGTTGAGATATAATGGACAGGAGCAGTAGGAAGGGATGGGAAAGGCTCAGCTTCATCTCACTGAGTTTAACTTTACCTGTACCCTGCTGAGGCCACATCTGGAATATTGTGTCCAGTTCTGAGCCCCTCAGTTCAAGAAGGACCTCAGGGAACTGCTGGAAAGAGCCCAGCCCAGAGCCACAAAGCTGCTGAGGGCAGTGAACATCTCCTGTGAGCACAGGCTGAGGGAGCTGGCAGCAGAGGAGCCTGAGGGCTGCCCTCACTGCTGTGCTAAAGATGTGCAGGGCAGTGTGGGCAGGACCCAGCCAGGATCTGCTCAGGGATGGCCAATGCCAGCACAAGGGGCACTGGGTGCCAGCTGGAGCAGAGGAGGTGCCAAGGGAACAGGAGGGAAAACTTTGTCCCTGTGAGGGTGCAGAGCCCTGGAGCAGGCTGCCAGAGGAGCTGTGGAGTCTCCTGGAGACATCCAACCCCACCTGGATGTGTTCTGGGTGCCCTGTCCTGGCAGGGGGTTGGGCTGGATGGTCTTTGGCAGGCCCTTCCCACCCCTACCACTCTGGGATCCCACGGCTGGAAAAGACTTTTAACACCTGGGGTCCACCCATGGCCTGCATGGGCATGCACCTGGGCAGTGCCTGGGTGACCTCGATGGCTTTTGGGTGGTTTGCTCCTGATAAGACTCCTGAACACAGAGCAGTGAAACCAGACCCCACCGCCCGGGAGAAGCTACCTTATCTAATCTGCTCCACACCTTTTCACAGCTACTTAAGTCACTCTTTAGGTACCACAGGCAGCAGAAGGCCACTCCTGTCCTTCCAGTCCTGCTGGGCAAGAACCTGGGCTCGAGTGTGAGATATTTGTAAGAGCTGCTGAAAGGGAAAAAAGCTCCAGGGAAGGAATTGACCTTGACCACTGATGTTTCTAAAGGATGCTGAGGACAGCCAGATCTCAGCCCCGATGATGGCTTCCACAGCCAGGGGCACTCCGGGGAGGATGGGCAGCACCTGGAGGTCTCTGAGCTGCCCCTGAGCCCGGGGGGATGCAGGGCTGGTGGGTGGGGGTCAGAGGGCCCCCACAGGAACAATGACCCTTTTCAGCAGCTGCCTCCTGAAAAGGGATCCCAACTCTGGGGCAGATGGCTCAGGGAGTGCCAGACCTTTAGTTAAGTGCCCTGCCAATGGGTGACATCCTGACCACAGCGAGGGTCCAGAGGAGGGGGCTGAAGCACCTCTGCTAGGCCAGGCTGAGGGGGCTGGGGGCGTGCAGCCTAGAGAAGGCTGCAGGCAGAGCTCAGAGCAGCCTGCCAGGACCTGAAGGGGCTCCAAGTAGGCTGCAGAGGGACTGCTCCCAAAGGCCTGCAGGGACAGGCTGAGGGCAATGGTTTGAAATGAGAGCAGAGCAGCCTGAGAGTGGAGGTGAGGAACAAGTTCTGCACCAGGAGGCTGCTGGAGCACTGCCACAGGTTGCCCAGGGAGGGAGCTGAGGCCTCCTGGCTGGAGCTGTTCCAGGTGAGGCTGGAGAAGGCTGTGAGCAAGCTGCTGTAGGGGAGGATGTCCCTGCTGGCTGCAGGGGGTGGCACTGGGAGGCCT
>WBNM01045424.1:71413-91097 GCA_013399055.1 Ramphastos sulfuratus | reverse complement strand
CCCTCTCAGTCTTCTCCTCTCCAGACTAAGCAGCCCCAAGTCCCTCAGCCTCTCCTCACCAGGCAGTGCTCAGTCCCCTCAGCATCCTCATAGCCCTCTCCTTGGACTTTCTCCAGCAGATCCCTGTCCCTCTGAAACTCGGGGAGCCCAAACCTGAAGGCAGTACTCAAGATGGGGTCTGACCAGGGCAGAGGAGAGGCAGAGGAGAATCTCCCTCGACCTCCCACCTCAGTTTGTGGATACAATCCAGAATCCCTAAACTCTGAGCCTGTTTCTGCCTTCCAGGGCTGGGTGACGCTGAAGCTGGGGCTCAGACAATGCCGCAGCAGGGGTGGGATGGGGCAGAGCAGGGCTGGCCAGGGGGTGGCTGAGGCTGCCCATCGCAGAGCAGGGCTGGCAGGGGGGTGGCTGCCCATGCCCCGGCGCGGTGGCAGGGAGAGACATTCATCTCCACTGAGCGGCAGCAGAGCCCGAGCTTTCCCACACCGCCACTGCCAGATGGGTGGAAAGTTCAGGCAGGGACCTTGTCCCAGCCCTTCAAATGGAGGATGCAGCAGCGCCTGGTCCTCATGGGATTCTCCTCCTACTTAGCTGCGAGCCCCAGCGAGCTCTGTTGTGACTGAGCCGCTCGGCGCAGCCTTCGCCCCTGCGCGGGGATCAGCAGCACACGAGCACTAGGGAGCCTCCCCCCCGCCCCGAAACGTCAAAAGGGAGGTGGTGGTGGGGGATGAAAATTGCCGGTGGCAATCGTGGGCTGGTGGGGCAGGCAGGGAGCGTCCCCCGGGGCTGCCCGCGGGGCTGAGCTCGCTTCCCCTTGCCTCTCTTGCTCCAGCCAGCCCACGGTGTCTGGCTGCAAATGTTGGGCTAATTTTAGTGATCCAGTTGTTATTTCTCAGCTGATTTGATGCTCTGCAGAGCAGGCAGCTTCCCTGATGAGTTATCTCCCATCCAAACTCCCTTTCTGATTGCCTCCCTCCGGAGGTCATGGACAAGGGCAAACTCTCCAGTGCCTCTAATCAGAAACGGTGGGGAAAGGGAGAGGGAGAGGCATGGCAGGAGAGGCAGTAAAGCCTCCCGAGCTGGCTTCCCGGCGGTGTCCCTCCGTGCCCCCGAGCTGTGGCACTGGGTGCTCGGTGCAGCATTTCCCCCTCCAGCCCCTGCTGCGGGGAGGCAGGGCAGGAGCGAGGGCAGGCAGCCCAGGCAGCAGCGTCCTGCCAGGTCAGGAGGGGATACAGGCAGCTAATGTGATGATCTCAGCTCAAGAGGGAGACGAGGGGTGGAGCGTGGAGCTCTCTGACTGCTGTGAGCAGGCCTGGGAAAACAGACGGATCCAGCCTGCTCCCCCGGGGCTGTGCAGGGCACGGATTAGTCCTCCAGAGACCTGAATTGAAGGAATTAGGGGAGGGTCAGGGTGGTCTGCTGGGGAAATGAGTGGGAAGGCTTTGAATTGTGGTCCTGCTGGTGGGGCTGGGGCCCCTGGACCATAAAGAGGTCACCCAGCCCTGGTCAGGGAGGGTCAGCATGTGTCCTGGCCACCAGCCTCACGTTCTGTGGGGGCAGGAACTGAGCATGCAGGGTGCTGAGCGGTGCCAGGAGCTGTGAGCACAGAGCCCAGCTCCCCGGGGGGGGTGGGGGTGGGGGGCGTCCTGTTGTGCATGGGGGAAGGGATGTAGGGCACTGGGCAGCTCCTCCAGCATGAGCAGCCGGGGATGGAGCCAGGGGACATATGCAGGACAGGCAGGGCAGCAGGACAGACTCCACCCCTGAGCCGGCTCTGGCAGCACAACTGAGCCCTGCATAATCTCAGGCATCATCCCAGAGCCCAGGGCAGCCCGCACAGACCTCTCTGAGATGATGAATCCACCAGAGAGCCGAGCTGCCAGCCAGCCTCTCCTGTCTCTAAGCGACCTGCTCCTCGGGGCTGTGGGATCCATGGGAGCAGCTCGGGTCTGGGCAGTAAATTCATCTCCTCTTGCAAAAGGAAAGCCCAAATGTTTGCACGGCAGGGCTGAGCAGAGCCAGGAGAAGCAGGGAGCTCCCTGGAGGAGCACACTTCAAGCTAAATTATTCCTGACCTAACTAGAGTGGTTTCAGGATGGGTAGAGCTGGTTCTCAGCATCCGTGGAGCACCTGAGGAGACTTAGCTCGGTGCCTGCCTCCATTTTGTACAGGAGGAAGCCCAGCCAAGGGCTGGCAAGAGCAGAGCATCCACCCAGCTGGGGGAGAGGAGCGGGGCTGTGGCCGTGCCCCTTTCTGGCTGCTCCTGCCCTTCAAGGCCCACGTGAGCCATTTCCCTCCGGCCAAGGGAGGCAGGGAGGCAGATGGCAGGGAGCAGAGTGCGAGGGGGACTGGGCAAACATCCCCTCGCCCATCAGGAACAGTGAGCATTTCTCTCTCTCCCCCCGCCCCCCAGCCACGCACTCTTGTCTTTGTATGATTCTCTCGGTCTCCTCTCCCAGCAGCCGGCCCCGCCGCGCAGCCGCTGCCGCCCGCTCCCCGGCGCAGCTGCTCTGCCTTCCAGCGCCTCCCCGAGCGGGCAAGCAGGGCTCTCCCTCGCCTCTGCCTCCCTCCAACTGCTCCTCTTCCACCTGCCTTGCCTCCCAGCCCTGGCCCCTGGCTGCCCAGGGCTCTCACCGCTCGGTAGGTTTTCTTCTGCCCCGCATGTTTGGGTGCTTTGCCCGGCTCCGACGAGCTCTCCACATGCATGGAGTAGATGATGTCAAAGAAATCTTCCACCACTGCCACGCGTTTCAGAGAGATGCCCTCGGGCTCCGACAGTCCATCTGCCCCCTACAACAGCGCAGGCAACTTGAGTTAGTGTCAGTGATGGGTGACAGGGGTGACGAGATGGGCCCGGGGCTAAGGCGGTTGAAGGGGGCAGAGCTGTGGTGCTCCAGCCCCGGGCTGCCTTGGCCACTGGGGGATGTGGGGGATAAATTAAGACGGTGCTCCAGGGAGGATCCTGCTGGAGCCAGGGCAGTGGTGGCTGCTGCTGCTGCTGTCGTGCTGCTAAAGCTGACAGTGAAATTGGGCCAGGAACAAGGGAAAAAAAAANCAGAAAAAAGGAAAAAAAAAAAAAAAAAAAAAGAAAAAACCAGGAAAAAAAAAGAGAAACAAACAAAAAAAACCCAAACAAACAAACAAACAAAAACCAACAAACCAAGGGAAGAGTCCAGAGTGGAGCCACAACCAAGCAAGAAATTCGATTTTCTTAATTTGGGATTATTTTGCTATAGGTAGGGAACAGACAAGGGAGGCTGGATGAGGCACTTAGTGCCATGGGTTACTTAATTGGAAGGGTTGGGTGACAGGTTGGACTCGGCAATCCTTTCCAACCTGGTTTAATTCTGTGGTTCCGTGAAGCTCTTTGGACCTGCACACGGTACCAGACGGCCCTGGAAGCCCCACAACGTGAGACAGCCCTGAGCGACTGCAGTCCTTGAGGACACGGCTCGCTCTGCAGGGCAAGGTTGCAGTGCGATGCCAGGATCCGGCCCTGCAAGGAAGGAGACAGCGTCGCCCTCCTTCCCTGCGCTGACCTTTGCGGGGCCCCCTCCTCCCTCTCCCGCAGACGCAGAGCAGCTGAGCGCTGGCAGCGGCGGCAGCGGCAGCAGCGCAGCTCTTTGTGTGTGTGTGTTCGGATGTGCCGGGGAGCAGCAGGCTGTAATTCTGCCACACGGCAGTGGTGACAGACTGGTGGGAGTGGGAAGTGTGGGGAGCAGTGCTCCTCCGAGCTGGCTGGCACCGGCGGTGTCAGCTCACGCTGGCAGGGTGTGCCAGGGGAAGGGGAGGCTGCCTTGGGTACCAGGGCTGCCAGCAGCGCTCCGGCACAAAGCACCGGAGCGGGGAGGGCTAATGGGGGTGGTGGGTGGCTACTGGGATGGCAGGGGAGGGGGGGGCGGAAAAAAAGAGGCAGGCTTGGGGAGGTCGCTGTGCTTGCTCCTTGGAAAAATGCCGTGCTGCACTGTGTGGGTAGCAAAAGGATAGATCTGTACACCCACACGTGTCCCTCAGGCCTGCCTCTCCAACTGGCAGGCAGGAATGCCCTCCAGCTGGCACACGCAGCCACCTGCCCACCCCAGTGACCTGCAAACCACCCTTCTCAGGTGCACCCAGGCAGCAGTGAGCGCGGGCAGGGCTCTGCAGGCAGCAGGAACACCCAGGCTCCTGCCCTCTGGGTTTTGTTGTTGCTGGTGGCCAGGCTCTGTGTATCTTCCACGGTCTATAGATTGAATAAATGCTGCTCCTAAGGCACCAGCCGAGGGACTCTCAAAAATCAATCATGTAGAGGGACTGCCTTCAAGGCTACCCAGCATCTCGGGAAGCAGGATGCAAAGCCTGCCTGTTAAAGTTGGCACCTCACCCCAATTTCACAGCAGAGGCTGCCCATACTGGACACGGACCAGGGTGGCACAGCTCTGCGTGCCCACCCCAGCCACAGACAGGAGGATTTACCAATATAACCCCCCCACCCCTGCTGCCTTCCTCGGGCAGCCCAGAGCTGTCTCTGAAGGTGGCTGTAACAAAGAGAATCTGGAGACCGAACACAAGGGGCAGGGTGGCAGTGCTGCCGTGGTGGGGGTCGGGAAACTTTGCCCCAGGGAGCATCTTTGAGGAATATGGATCTAATTTCTTCTGTCACCGTTCAGGGAGTCTCACTCTAATCGAGGGCACGGGTATTCCCCTGCCAAGGAGGAGCGGGCATTAGGAGGCTTCCTACTGACCAATAATCCTCAGAGCAGGGTTGAAACGAGGATAATTACAGAAACAGGACAAAGGAGAAAGCATCGGGAGAAATGCACAGTCAGATGCCACAAGCAGAGCCCTCAAATTAAGGCTGCAGCCAAACCCCTACACAAATCACTACCTCCGGGGCCATCCCAACCAACTAAAAGCCTCCTTCCCGCACCATCGCCGGGTGCCAGGGTTTCAGGATGGCTGCAGTTAAGGTAACCTCAGCCTCTCTGCCTTCTCTCTCCAGCCCAGCTGGATGCCGGAGCTGCCTCCCCGACATCCCATCCCCTGCAGCAAACCTCTCTTGACTCCTTTGCGTCTCTCCATCCCCTCACCAGCCTTGTGACTCCTCTCCCCGTGATGATGATTTAGCTCGGGGGAGCAGGTGAGATGCAAGCCGAAGCAAAGCCACCGGATAGAAGGAGCTGTGTCGAGTTGGTGCTTCTAGAATTACAGAGGTTTATACCTGCTGATAAACCCAAAGGTTGGCCTGGGATTCGAGGGGACAGGACTGCTCCGGAGTACCTCTGAGAGGGGCCCACACCCCTCCGGTTCCACACCCAGTACTGCTCACGAGTGTTCAAGGCATGAGTCAGAGCCTGACATATCTCAGCACAGCTTTTAAACCCCTTAGGTTTAACAAGCCATACAAATTCTGTTGGGAAGAAGGGAGGGAATAAAGGATGCTTCTACCCCCCGGAGTCACCTGCCCCCGAAACGAGGAGGAGATTTCAGAAGCAAAGCTCAGCTCTGGCACAAGTGCTGGGAGGCAGGCAGCATTCCAGGTGGCATGGGGAGGAAGCCCCTTTGCCCCCTCATGACACCTTCTTTTCCCCTTTATTTGCCCAGCATTAGTTTGTCTCTCCCCTTTCGGTCTTTAAATCCCTGCAGACCCCACCCCGCAGGTCTCTCTCTGCCTCCTGCCTCCTCCGCACCTTCCCAGCATCACTGCCGCTCTCTCTCCTCTCCTCCAGGTCCCCATCAGGTCCTTTCCCTCTCCGCTATCCTTTGTTTTCGGTCCCGCATTTCTTCCCTTGCCCTGCCTCCCACAGCACGTCCCCAGACTCCTGCCCAGCGCCTCGGCCCCTTCTCTGCCCTCCGTGTCCCCTTGCCCCACCTCACCGAGCTCTCCCCGACAGCGCCCTCAGCGCCTTCGCCTCCCCCTTCCACATCTCAATGGAGCCTCCTGCCGCCGGGCTCCATTCGCTGCCCACGGCCGTGCCGGGAGGTGCCTGCGTGGGGCTCCCCCGGGCCCCGCTGTCGGGACACGGTGCCCACCGTGGCCGCGGGAGCCGACAGCCATTTCGGGCAGAGCTGTCCCGGGGCGAGGCGCGGCCGCGGGCACGGCGAGACCCTGCCCGGGCACCTTTGTTCTCGGCAGCTGCCCTCGCCCTGCCCTGCGCGACCTCGCTGCGGGCTCCCTCCCCCTGCCCGCCGCTGCCCCTCGCTCTCCCGCACTCGCAGGGAGGGGTGACCCTGCCCCGGCCCCGGCCCGAGGGAGGGGGAAGGCAGCGCCCGGCCGGCCCCTGGCCCCGCAGCCCGGCGGTGACATCTGCCGCGGCGGCGGGGAGCGAGGGAGGGCCCGGGCCGGGCTGAGGCCCGCCGGCAGGTAGCGGGTAACCATGGCAACCGGCGGCCCGCGCTGCCGGCGGTAATCCGCTCCCCGGGGCCGGCCCGGGCCCGCCGCCACCGCCTGCTCACCCCCGGCACGGCCGCGCCGCGGGCAGGGCCCCCGGGGCAGGGGCAGGACCCCCCCGTGCTGGGGCCTCAAGCTGCGGGCAGGGCCCCGACATGTCCGGCCGCGGGCTGCAGGCTGCGGAAACAAACGCGAGGGCTGCAGAAACGAGGGGGGCTGCAGCCCACGGACACTCAGGGTCCTGCACTCCACAAGCACCAATGGCTTTGCACTCCCTGGCACACACCCCACAGACATTGGAGGTCCTACAGCCTACAGACACCCAGAATCCTGCACCCTAAAGGCACCCAGCATCCTGCACTCTTAGGGCATCCAGCATCTTGCACCCTAAGGGCACTCAGAATCCTGCACTCTAAGGGCACCCAGTGTCCTTCATCTTAAGGGCACCCAGAGTTCTGCACCCTAAGGGCACTTAGTGTCCTGCAGCCCACAGACCCAGGGTCCTGCAGACCCCGGGCACAGCCTCCTGCCTCCTTTCCCAGCCATCCTGCCCACTCCCTGCTGCTCTCCTCCCCGCCATGGCATCGCTGTCCTGCCACAGAGCCTGCCAGCAGCACCCACACTCCTCCATAGCTGCCCTGCCCCATCCGGCCAGCTCCAGGTGACCTGCTGGGTGTCCCGCAGCCATCCCCCAGCTGCCCAGCCTGCCTGTCAAGGTCTTTTCCAACCTAAACGGTTGGCATCACGGGCGGGATGTGCAGCCAGCTGCGGCACTGAGGGGCAAACTGCGTTTTCTGCAGGGCAGCGGATCTAAGGCCAGCAGCTGCCATCCGATCCCCTCCACGCTGCCCCGTGGTGACCTCTAGCCCGAGCCCCTGCGAGCTGCCACCGCCCTGCGAGAAACCAGACTCCCGGCACAGGCCAGCTCCTCGGAAAGGCCAAGGGACGAGCAGCAGGCTCCCAGCAGAGCGCTACCTGCTGCGAGCCCTTTCCCCATCATGGGTTTTGATTTGGGGGCATCCGAGCGAGCAGCCAGCCGGGGAGCCAGCTCTCCAGGTCTGAGAGCTCCCAGCTCCTCTGCGGACCAGCTGGAGCAGCTAGGCTGGAGGACCTCAACAGCCTGGAGGGCTCCTGGCTCTGCCCTGGCACCAGCTGGCAGGGGCATTTTCTGTCTCCTCCAGCCAAGCTGGAGCTCTCCCTGGGGCCCAGGGAGCTGCCCTCACCTCGCTGCTCCACAGGGAAGCCTCCCTGTTCGGAGGGGGTGTGCTGGCAGGCTGTGGGGCAGGGGTGGAGGAGCAGCAGTGGGGTGAGCTGCAGCGCCGACTGCTTCCCCATCTGCTGCCTTCAACGGCAGATAAAGAGCTGCCCTGGCCCAGGGGCTGATACCAGCCCGGTTCAGCTTCCTGTGAGTCAAAAGTCGCTTCCTGCCGGCAGCCTGATAATGGCTGTGCTCGGTTCTCTGCCCGGGCAGCAGACCCCCTGCCCTTGCCCCTCCTCGCCCTTCCCACATGAAAGCCTCCACCTCCCTATCTGCCAACCGCAGCATCTCCTCCCCGCCCCAGGACAGAGGCTCTCAGCACACTGAGCTCCCAGTTCCCTGCTGTTTCTGGAAGGGTCACTCTCACCCCCACCCCAGGACACCCGGACGGCAGGTTTGGGGCCAGCAGCATTGAGCTGCCCCTCAAGGTCGCCTCCCTCACACACAGCATCGTTGGCTCTGCCCGAGTTCCTGCTGCCTGCCAGCTCTGGGGCACGGCCACTGTCCCCAGGCAGGGTCAGGGCCACTGTCCCCAGGCTGGGTCAGGACCTGGGTTGCCCAAATCCCACACTGGAGCCAGCTGCCCCATGGTGCAGCTGCAGGTTCCCCAGACTGGCAGTGCCATCGCTGCAGCACTCAGCCATCCTGCCAGCCCTTGGTGCTTTACTTGGGGTTGTTTTAGCTGAGCACTCTGCTGCTCTTTGCTCTTTGAGCTGCCTTCCTAACATCCTGCAAGTTGTGCTTTGTTCCAAGGAGATTTCTACTATCCTGGAAAAAAAAAAGAAGTCACCCACAGGGAGTGGATGTGCAGAGACAAAAGCAGTTGGACAGCAACTGAGACCTACAGCAAGGGATGAGACCCCACTGCTGCCAGGGGTATCCCCACCAGCTACCCCACAGTCGAGTCCACCTCCCAGGTGCCCTAGAGATGATACTTCAAGTGCCCTAGAGATGATACTTCACATGCCCTATAGGTCACACCCCAAGCCCCCCTCCCTGGGCATCCCACCACCTTCCCTGGCCACCTGGCACCGCGGGCCCCACAGCCCAGCTCTGCACTGCCTCCTTGGGCACAAGGCTGCAGGGCCAACACAGACATTTCATTCCAATATGGACTCTTACAACTTTTGATCAAGAAAACTGTTCTTGGTACTTCTCATCTCTGGGAAGTCAGCCCTTGATTGGCTTCTATATTTAGACTTCTCCAGGGCTTTAGGAAGTTCACTCCTCATGGTATTTAGGTGTAGGATGAAAGCAGCTTTTGCGGGGGATATGTTAAACCACAGCAGGCTCCCTCTGCTAATGCTGCGAGGAGAAAGAAGAGCTCAGTTCCTCGAACTTCCCTCTTCCCCTGGTCCCTCACACCACGGGGACACTGCACACCTTGGAAATGGGCACTGGGGAGCTGCTAGGCCAAGCAGAACATCAGCTCCTGATAGGAAGAACCCATCAGCAGGCCATGGGAAATGCTCTCCCTTACTGACTTTGCTCTTTGGTTGGTTTTGGGGTTTGGTTTGGTTTGTTTTGCTTTTGTTTGGGTTTTGAGGGTTTTTTTTTGCCTGGAAATATTTTGCTGGAAAATGTTTCTGATCGTTCCTGGATGAAAAACAAGAGGAGTGGTTGCTAAAACCTCGACGCCGTTTCTCCACGCTCAGCACTTCTGTGTCGTTCTGCACGAACCACCAAGCAGACACCAAGCCCCATCCTGCTCTTAACAGCCACAGTCCTACTTTACTGCAGCAGCCCTGCCTCTGCGCATCAGCTGAGCCTCCCTCCAGCCTGGGAAGAAGGAGAAGTGTCCCCCCCCTCCCCCTTCTCCAAGGGACACCCAGGCACAAAGAAAGAGCCCTTGGCCCAAAGCGGTGCCAGGAGCTGGGGGCTGGCCCTGGTCCCCAGCCTGCCCTGGGTGCTCTTACTGTGACCTTATTGTGGCCTTTCAGGATCTGAAGGGGGCTACAAGAAAGTTGGGGAGGGACTTTTTAGGATGTTAAGTAAGGATAGGACTGGGGGGGGGTGGAACAAAGCTGGAAATGGGGAGAGTCAGACTGGAGGTTAGGAAGAAGTTGTTCAGTATGAGGGTGGTGAGAGCCTGGCAGGGGTTGCNGGGACACTGCACACCTTGGAAATGGGCACTGGGGAGCTGCTAGGCCAAGCAGAACATCAGCTCCTGATAGGAAGAACCCATCAGCAGGCCATGGGAAATGCTCTCCCTTACTGACTTTGCT
This sequence comes from Ramphastos sulfuratus, assembly GCA_013399055.1. Lineage (NCBI taxonomy): Eukaryota > Metazoa > Chordata > Aves > Piciformes > Ramphastidae > Ramphastos > Ramphastos sulfuratus. Next base: position 81,244 of record WBNM01045424.1, on the reverse strand, counting down.
CTTTGGTTGGTTTTGGGGTTTGGTTTGGTTTGTTTTGCTTTTGTTTGGGTTTTGAGGGTTTTTTTTTGCCTGGAAATATTTTGCTGGAAAATGTTTCTGATCGTTCCTGGATGAAAAACAAGAGGAGTGGTTGCTAAAACCTCGACGCCGTTTCTCCACGCTCAGCACTTCTGTGTCGTTCTGCACGAACCACCAAGCAGACACCAAGCCCCATCCTGCTCTTAACAGCCACAGTCCTACTTTACTGCAGCAGCCCTGCCTCTGCGCATCAGCTGAGCCTCCCTCCAGCCTGGGAAGAAGGAGAAGTGTCCCCCCCCNTTTTTTTTTTTTTTTCATGTGCAAAGTAAACACTTCCCTGGGAGGGGGGAGCTGGGCACTGTATTTTTAGAGGGCAAACAAAGCTGAGGTGTGTGTGGTTCAGTGGGAGACTGACACCTCTTAGGAGCGAGCTGCTCTTGCAGCTGCCACAGCTGAGCCAGAGAGATGGGGCCAGGCCTTTTGCTCTGACCTCGGCTTATTCCTCTCCCAGATCCCAAGCCTGGGAATATAAACCACAGAAGCCTGGGAGGGGCGAGCCTGGAAGTGGCAGCGGCTGCCGAGAAGGCCCAGGTGGGCTGCGGGCACCTTGCCCAGGGGAGGTGGGTGGGTGCAGGGGCTGGCGGATGGCTGCTGCCTCGGGAATGGGGCTGCCCTCCCCACAGGAACTGCACGGAGGAGGGAGGAGAAGCCAGGCAGGCAGAGGCTTGCTGGGATGCTGGCTCGGAGGCTTGCTGGGATCCCTGCTCGGAAGCTGGCTCGGATGCTGCTCTGCCCAGCAGGCAGAGGACATTTTGCACCGCGCAGGAGAGCAGAGCTGCCTCCCGGCCAGGAAGCAGAGGAGCAGCTGGATCTGGCAGCAGATACACCCCAACAAACATGAGCCCACAGCTGCCTGCCGGGAAGGAGTGGGGAGCTGGTAGAGTGCCTGCGGGCAGGCTGACAGGGTGGGGAGCAGCCGGTTCCAAAGGTCACAAACCCCTGGGTGCCGCAGGGCAGCCGTTGGAGCACCACTTCTCACCCTTCCTGGTGAGAGAGGCTTCTGTGACCTCCTGAGCAGTGCCACCTGAGTGACCTGCCTGGGGAAACGGCTCCCTGGGGGCCCACACCCATCAAGTGGGCACTGCTGGGCTCTGCAGCGTGCCGGGACCTGTGTGGGACCAGTGCCACGTCAGGTCTCGCCAACAGGGGAGGTACCACAGATGCTGTTCCTGGGGGATTACTGCAACACCGCAGCGTTTCTTACTGGTTTGAAACAAACAGGGTTTACACTGGGGGGTCTGAGGTGTTTCTTCACTAACTCTGCAAGGATGGGCAGCAACTGCTTCATGGCATCTGCACCTTGGCTTGGGTGATCTGAGGGAGCACCTTAGCAGGATGGAAGAAAGAGGAGGAAATGGTGAGCTGCCTTTCTAATTGGAAGAGTGTTTATATTCCACAGCATCCTGAGAGAAATCTAAGGCTAGAAATGTAAAACCTGTGGACAATACAGAGCTGGAACTCGGAACAGGCTCAGAGCTGGCTCTGCCTTCCAGTCACTTATCACCCTGAGCCATCTCCCCACCACCCAGGCACTAATCTCCTGAAGATCACCACCAAAGCAAAACCAGAGCAGTGGGAGGGGGCCAAGGCACTCTAAGAAGTGATGAGGTCACCTGTCCCAGCAAGGCGACTCCTCTGTCCCCGGGAGTAGACCCAGCAGCATTAGGGCAGCCGAGTGACATCGTCACACACCTCCAGCGAGGACATGCTGATGTCAAAATGAAAGTGAGGAGGAGGAGGAGGAGGCTGGGAGCAGCCGTGGCAGCTCTGCTCAGCTCGTCAGTGGCAAGCAAAATTATGTAAAAGAAGTTCCAAATGATGCTCGAGTGAATCAAGGTCAGGGTGGGCTGAGAGGCTGAGCCCTGGGTGCTGGCAGCCTGTTGTCAGCTCCCTGCTCCCTGCCTATGTGGGCCACAGTCGGAGTCTCCCAGAGGAACAGCAAGATGTGCCTCTAGGAAACACACTGACAGCTCAGCAGCCCTTCCAGGGGGGGTAAAAGGCCTGTGTGCCCTCCCCTGCCAACCCCAGCCCCTGTGCCAGGTAAGGGCAGTGCAGGACCTGAGCTGGGCCACACCACCGTGGCTTCCCATACAGCTTGTTCTGATGTCAGAGCCTGGAGATGCTGATCTGCTCCACACCCCAGCACCATCACCTCCCTGGCTGCTGCTCCCCGTGAGCAAGAACACTGCACCTTAACTGTGGCTGGTGCTGGACCACGATGGTCCTGCTGGGCTCCAGCACCCCCTTCCTGACATGGGAACCCAGCAAACCCCATAGCAGCTGCCCACAGTGAGAGCAGGAGCTCCTGTTCAGGGCTGCACATGTGGCTCTGCACGGGGGAGGGTCCTGCACACGAGCTGGGGTGTGGGGCACAGGGGAGAGATGTTGATGGAGATCTCTTTGGTCTCTCCCTGCCTTCAGGTAAACCCTCTCTGCGTTCTGGCTTGTTTCCATCAAAACCACACTAGGTGGACCCCAACTCTTGGAAAAGCCAACTCCTGACTTGTGAATAATGCCCGTGAAGGATTCTCCATTAATCTGGGCAGAGCAAGTGGATTGTTTCGAGCTCCTGACTGAGACTGAAAGTCTGGGGGGAAGCAGAAGTCAAGCACGTTGGAGGCTCTGCCTCAGTAATCCATCCTCTGAGGCCTCTCTGCCAGGTCTGACACAGGCCAGTGACATCCCAGCACATCTGGTCCCACTGCCACAGCACTGCAGGTTGGACACGTGGGCCCTGCAGAGCAGCCACACATCTGGGTCCTCCTGGTTTTCCCTGAGCCTGTGCCTCCAAACGGGGCTGCTACCGGGAGCAGGAGAGAGGGAGGGCAAAGCAAAGGGGGCAGGGAAGGCAGGCAATTAATATAACCTGCCCTCTGCGTGAGGAATAAATTGGCAGCTGACAGGTTATAATCTGTGCAAGCAGGATCTTCACGGGAGAGGTGAAGGCTCCACCGGGGGCCAATTGGATGGTTAATTAGGAGGACAAAGCAGAGGAGTCGTGAAAATGTTTATGAAGCAGCACTTGGCCAGGGAGCCCCTGAGAAATGCCGGCCAGAGAGGAGCTGCTTTTGGTGAGCAGGAGGAAACACGAGGGTGAAACAGCAGAACCCAGCACCGGGGAGCGGGGCGGGGAAGAAACCGGCTGCAAGGACTGGGGATTCCCGAGCGCCGTGCAGAGGAGTTCAGGGAAGGACCCGGGGTGACATCTAATTTTTCTAGAAACACACGGACCGTGTCCTCTCTCTTCCTCCTCCCTCCTCGGTCTCCACCCCTGCGCCCAGCACAAAAAAAAAAGCGGTGGAGCAGCGCGGAGCAGCCCCGGAGGTGGCTGGCAGGCAGCCGCCGCGCCAGCCGATCCCGCTGCCACCGCCGTGCCGAGCGGGGCACGAGGAAAGCAATTAAAGCCCAGCTTTGATTAGCACTCACAGATGACTGCTTGTGTTAGAAATGCCTGAGCTTGGCTAAGCGTCTTGGCGGTGGCTGGAGCCGGGCTGATCCCCCCCATCCCCTCCTCGGCGCGTTGCCGCTGCAGCAAGGAGCGTGACTGATGCTCCTTGTCCCACACACGGCTCCGAGAGCTCAGAGGTAGGAACCAGTTGCTAAGAGACAGGACTGTACTTTCCAGCCCACATCCAGACCTTTGTCACCAGCTCAAGGGCTTTCTGCTGGATCCCAGCGCCCAGCGCAGGTGCGCGGGAGCAAGGAGGCCTCCTCCCAGCTAGCACAACGCCAGGGGCTCGGCAGCCAGACCGCGGCTGGGGGATGGCAAATCCCAAAGCATGGCCCAGGGAGCGGCTGCTCGGGGCTGGCTGCTCGTCCCGGTGCTGTCAGGCTGCGAACGGGCACACCGTGCTGGGGACTGGGCGCCGGCGTGGGTGGTCCTCGCAACACCACAACCCAGAAGGGTTTGGATGTCTCGGCAGCGTGGATCACAGAGTCACAGAATGTCGAGGGCCAGAAGGGACCTCGGAAGATCATCCTGTCCAACCCCCCCTCCCAGAGCAGGATCTCCTATGCCAGATCACACAGGATGAATGGATGACTCTGGGTTTGCTTTGAGATCCCTCTGCCATGCCAGGAGTGCCAAACTTTATTCTCCTCTTTATATTTTTCTTTTTTTTTTTTGGGGGGGTGCCTAATGACTCTGAATTCATTTTTAGCCCCAGAGACTCCCTCAGCACAGACCCAGCACTGCAGCCAGCAAGGGCAAAGCCCAGGCTCTGAGCCACAGACTGGATTGCCTGTCCTCCCCCAGCACATCCCCCTCCCTCCCAGCAAGGAACGGACACAGCACTCTATCTGGCAAGTGGAAAGCCCAAACTCTAAGCCACAGACACTGAGTGACCTCCACCTTCCCCCGCACATCTCCCCCCCGGCCGCCAGCCAGGAACGGACCCATCTGAGCCGCGAGCAGTGAGGCAGGAGGGAAATGTGTCCTCCTGGGCTGCCGAGCCAAAGCCGAGCGAGGACAGAGAGAAACCACTCAGGCAGCATCTCAGTTCCCAGCTGTCACCCTGTGAGAGGCCCAGTGCCACGCTGGTGAGACACGAGCAGCCTCCACTTCACTTCCAGTGACCGCTGCCCTAATCTCAGGCAGGCAGGAAAGGAACCGTTACACCAAACCTCTGCTCCTGCATCACACCCAGCAGCTGCAGCCTTCTCCTCAAGAACCTGCTGCTCCTCGGCACCGGCCAGAACGGTGGAAGTCAGCAGCATTCCAACAAAGACATCGTCTTTGGCCAACAGGTAGACCTGCCCCGCCTACAATCAGCTAATTAAAGCAGACCCCCGGGGCTCAGTGGTGGCTTTGACCCATCCTGATGCAGTTCTTTGTAGAGGTGGGCACGGCTAATGTGAGAGCTGGGGAAGGTAACTGCTGACTTGTACCAGAGGAGGAGGTAGGAGTCTGCATTCCTCTGCCACAGCAGTGCAGACAGGAGGCTGTGCAGCCAGAGCACCGAGGGGGTGGGCACCCCATCGATGCTCCTCCACGCCACGGTGGTTTCCCTGATGTCAAGTTCTCAGCCTGCTCATAGCAGTAACAGCAAATCCAAAGCTGAAGAAGTGATATTAGTAGGAGGTTATGGCTGAGAATGATTTGGACAAAGAGGCTCTTGGGAAAGCCCTCACTGAAAGGAGCCTGGCCACTCTCTGGGGCTCCACTGCTGTCCCTGCTCAGCGAATGAATTCCCCTGCTCTGCTCGTGGTCAAAACCAGCCACTCTGAGTCACAGCCTGTGAGGAAGGGTGAGAACAAGCTCCCCATCACTGCTGCAGACAGTGCTCAGCTCCTCCTCAACTCAGAACCCCGAGTGCTTGAAACCCTTTCCAGAGGTGGGAGAGACATTGCCTGAGGATCTGGACCAACAGCATCTCCTCAGACCCAGGTTCTTTCCTTTCCACTTCAGCTTCATTCAGCAAGGCCCTGCAGAGCTGTGCTTTGCTGCTTTGCTTTTTTTTTTTTTTTTTAACCTTCTGCAGAGCAATGCCCACTAAGAACCACAGGTCTGAGAGCAAGGGCAGGGCAGGGTGAGGGAGATAAAAGCCAAAAAATGCTGTCATGGATGCTTCTGGAATCATGTAGGATGGACAGTGGAGAGGGTAGAGAGGTTATCCTTGATAAACTCTTCAGCTGGGACCAGGAGGAGCAAGGGGCTGTGGGAGCTTAGCTGATGCAACTCCAGGTCTCGGGAGTGGTGGTGACCAAAGCCAGAGGCTGAGGCTGTCTGGAGATGGGAGATCTGCTGGGGCTGCACCTTGTGTGCTGTGCCACGAAGCTACAACCACGATGGGGCTGCCATAAAGGCAGGCTTGTAGCCTCGGCAGAAACAAAGCGAGGGCTGAGTTAGATGCTGGCTCCCTCCCTTATCCCTAGAAGCAGCTTCAGCAGGCTGTCCCAGAGGGGTGGGAGTGGGCAGGAGCTGGAAATGGGCTCTGCTGCCAGATCTCCTGCTTGGCAAGGAACTTCGCCGTGCCAAGCTGCGTAACTGCAGATGGCCACAGCCCTTTAGGTTCACCTTGCAAAGGTGCTGGAGGCTTCTGCTGCTGCTTGGTGAGCCCGAGGCAGTTCCCAGACCCAAAGCACTGAGTGCCACAGCTGTGACTTTACCACAAGCAGCTTCTGAAGGGAAAACTGCAACCGAGGTTGTGCAACCCAGGAGCTGAACCTGGAAGGGATGCTGATGGAGCTCCTTCCTAGAGCGGAAGCTGCATGTGGGACCACAGCCCAGCACCACACCAGTCTCCTAACTGCAGGAGGGAATGCAAACCTGGCCTGGGTGCAGCTCCTTGGGAAGCCAGCACTGCCCTGTTGCTCGGGGTTGGCTGTTCCACGGCAGGTGAAGGCTCTGCATGCTCCAGGAGAGCCTTGTGTGATAGAAGTAAGAGACAATTTCCCAGATCATCCCCTCAGGCGGATTTGCCTCGTCAAAGGCTCTTCTGAATGGTCTCGATTTATTCTTTTTTTTTATCACTCGAAGTCCACAGAAAGTCTAAGTGGTTATTCACAGAGTGAAAACCTTCTGTTGACTTAATGTTCTTAGAGGTTACAGACTTGCAGCTTTTGGGGGCTCTGAATATGAGCATTGAAGGGTACTTGTACAGGAAAAAAATGTGGCCTCTATTAGTCGTGGGAGCAGCATCTTTCCAACATGCCTGGCTCCTCAGCTCCAGCCCTGCCACTGCTGGGCTGTCCCCAGGCCTGGCACTGCAGCTCCCACAGCACAATGCTCCCTGTCTCCAAAGCTAAAACCTGTTTAGGGATAAGCTGTGCTCTGGGGTTCATCTGGAGTCCCGTGCAGTGCTTCTCTTGCTTTCACTGAGCAGCTGCCTCCATCCATCTGGCTTTGTGGTGCCCTCCATTCCCTTCACAGCGCCCCCCAGACCCTGGCACCTCTCCTGGGGTGGGTGTCACCAGGCATGACTGTGCAATCACTTCAGGCACCTGGCTCTGGAGAGCCAGCACAGGGGAGCTCTGTGTGTGCAACAGCAACCCACCTGCACACACCTCCTCAGCTCTCCAGCAGTGCCTGCAAGAACCCCAGCACCTCCTGTCAGCTCTGTGGGGACAGGGACAGCACAGGAAAGCAAACCCCAGCACAGGCACCCTCAGCCCTCCAGCAGTGCCTGCAAGAACCCCAGCACCTCCTGTCAGCTCTGTGGGGACAGGGACAGCACAGGAAAGCAAACCCCAGCATGGGCACCCTCAGCTCTCCAGCAGTGCCTGCAAGAACCCCAGCACCTCCTGTCAGCTCTGCAGGGGTAGGGAGAGCACAGAAAAGCAAACCCCAGCACGGGCAGCGCTGCCAAGCCCCTACACAGCCCCCAGGGGCCAGGCTGGCTCCAGGCCCACCCTGCCTGCACCACAGGCTGCCAGGATGAATCTGTCCTGCCAGGCTGGCCGGCGCTCCAGAGCTGTGACAAGCTCCCACCAGGCATGGCGAGGTACAGCAGGGCTGGAGAGCCTGTAACTGCTCCTGCAGCTCATGCCCGAGCCCGGGCTGGAGCCTGACCCTCCCCTGCACACCCCGAGCCACAGCCAAGCCCATCCGCATCGCTGCTTGTCACCAAAGCGCTGTCACCACCGCACTGTCCCTTTCCCTGTGCCGCGGCCTCCCCATCTCACTCTGTAGGAGAGAGGCTGTCTAAATGATGCTAAATGCTTGGGACAAGAGGGACACGGGATTATAATGAACCACATCTTAGCACCTTGTCACCAACAAATCCTCCCACAGTCCTCAGCAGATCCGGGGGACAAGGGAGAGTGCCCAGCAGCCGGTACGGGGGTCCGGTCCAGCCCGCGGCTAGCAGGGAGCTCCACACCCCAGCACGCCTCAGCCACGTGAAGGAAGGGCAGATCTGGGCACTTTGGGCTGTAGCCATTGTCTGTGCTGCAGCAGCACACAAAGATACCCTCCTCCTCCTCCTCTTCCTCCTCCTCCTCTTTGGTACAACCCAAACGCCGTTTTTTTTCTACACCCCCCCCAACTCCCTGACCTAAAGGGCTGCAGCGTCCAGCGCCAAGGTGGAGGGGGCTGGCAGCCAGCAGCCTCCCAGGCTGCCCAGCCTCTGCCCTGCTGATCTGCTCAGGGCTCTTTTTTCTTTTTTTAATTGTATGTGCTAAATGTCCAGCATCTTTGGGACGTTCATCTGGGAACAAGCAATGTGAACAGCCTCTGTGCCAGACATCCGTCCGCACTGCTGTTCCTATTCCCAGTGCATTCTTTGAGAAGACCACCATCTGCTCTGACCACCAACCCAAGGCAGATGCCCCCTTCTCACTGCACAGCCCCAGCTCTTCAAGCCACCCAAATCTGATTAGGCCTGCTCTGATGAGAGGCCTGGAGGAGGGCAAGGGAAAGTTACTCAGGAGGGAAAATAATAACCACATGTTAATTGTGTTTTCGCTACGGGCACGCAGAAAAGGCACAAACCGAGCTGGGGATGCCAAAGCCAAAGGGAGCAGCACCACTGGGGGTTATTATTGGGGGAGATTGGGGATTTTTTTTTTTTTTTCCCCTAGAGGAGGAGTGGCCCCAGCCCTGTCAGGAGGAGGAAAGATCTTATCCTTCTCCCCACTGCTGCCCTCTACACGCTCTGTACCACCTCTCTTCCAGCTTTCCCTCCCAGTACCTCGGATTCCCTGCAATGACCTGCAGATAGAGCCCAGCAGCTCATCCCCCACTCCCAGCCTCCCCTCTGCTTGCTTTCCCTGTCCTGTCTCTGCAGCCGTGGGACGGTCCCAAGCGTGGTCTTTCCCCTAGCTGATGTGCTCTGAGGAGGACGAGTGGCCAGGAGCAGCCAGCTCAGGCTGCTGAAGAGCACGGCCAGCAGAAAGCCAGCTCAGGCTGCTCCAGAAGTATTTGGGGAAAGCAGCTGAAGAGGCACTGAACCAGAATATTGGCTCCACTGCCGAGCAAAAGGCTGGGATCTGCTTCCTGAATTATTTGACTGCCTGCATGAGAGAAATGAAATCCACCCACGAACCCAGCCTGAGCCACTGAGGATGGGGAGAGCACTGAATTGTGAGGAGACGAAGAGAATCCCTGTCAAGTTATCTCTAAATTTGGGAGCCTCTCTGGGCAAAACCAAAAGGCAGTGCCTGCATCCGTCTGAAATGGGATTCCCAGCAGAGAGGGACATGGCAGGGCTGGGGAGGGCTGGGAAGGAGGGACTGGGAGGCACCAACTTCCACAGGGACAGTGCCGGGGGGGTTTGGGGCTCTCCCCCAGCGGTCGGTGGTTCTGTGAGCTGCTCCCAGCCCCAGCGTCTGGCAGCTGGGAAATAAGTAGGATTGCCCCTTGGAAAACTCAGCCACCCCCGGGGGCATGGCTGCTTTTTGTTTGCTGGTTCCAGGAGCCTTGGGTGTATCTCCTGTCTGCAGCCTGCAGGGACTCTGCCACGGAAGATGCTGGGGGCCTAGACATGCTCCTGGCTGAAACTTCATCTGCGAGGGAGCCCTTGGGGAATCTGCGGGCTTGCGCCGGCCTCCTTGACCCCAGGGACTCCCTCCCGGACAAAGGGGAGGGGGCGTCTAGCGAGCAGCAGGGTCGAGGGAGTCTGGCTCGGCCTCTCAGGGGTACCATGACTCTGCAGCATTTGGAAGATCTGGGATAGAGTCTCTGGCTGGCTGGAGAGGAGGACCCGGGGGAAGCGCCGGTGGGGTACTGCTGCCCACCCACCCTCGGCAGGGCCAGTTTGGGGCTGGGGAGGGGGCAGCGGGAGAAGGGGGCTGGGGAAAGGTCTCTTTAAAAAA
>WBNM01045424.1:51855-67424 GCA_013399055.1 Ramphastos sulfuratus | reverse complement strand
TGCCTCCTCCGCCCCCTCTCCGGTCGCCTCCTCCTCTCAGCGGGATCCCACCTGTTAGAGCAACCGCACCGACACCACCGGGACACCCCCCCCTCCATTCCAGCCCTGGTTCATCGTTTCATCAACCAGACCACCCCGGGGATGCTCTTCCCCCCCCCTCCCAGTTTGTCGGTGGGATGCGTGACAACCGGGGCTCGGTCGGTGCTTTCCTCCTCCCTCTCTCCATCTCAGTTCCCTGGCTCCGGACGGGGCTGGGGAAGGGGGACAGGGAGAGGAGGAGGGCAGGACCCGACCGAGCCGGGGTTGGGATGTCGGAGGTGCCGTCCCAGACAAAGGACCGGCGGGGCTCGGGCGCACGTGTGCGGCGGGACGGGCCGGCGGAGGCGGGCACCTGCCGAGCCGCCGCCGCAGAGCCGGGGAGGAGCCGCGGGGAACGGGCCTGAAGGATTGGAAGGGTGATCAGACACCCACCGATAACAGAGCCTCGGAGCAACGGGACTGAAAACCGGGATGATCCCGTAGCGCCCTCAGTAGGGTCTAACCGAAGAGGTTTGTCCCGGGTCGGAACGGGAGAACGGACTGTCCTCCGCTCCGCCCCCCCCCACCCCCTCACCGGCCCCCTGGGAGACAAAGGCTGGGGCCCCGTTCCTGGTGTGTGTCCCCCGTGCCCTCTGTGCCTGCTCCTTGGGAGCACGGAGAGCATCCTCCGGGGGCGGGGGGGAGATGTCCCCCGGTGTGACCGGCGCGGGGGGGGAGGTGCTCGGGACATTGTCCCACTGCTACACCTCCGAGGGCCCCCGGTCACGGCTGGCCCCGCGGGGGTTTAGAAGGGCACTGTGAGCAGCTGTAGGTTGGCACAGGCATGTGATGTGCTGCTGCTGGTGGCACAGGTATGGTCCTGGCCTGTCCATGGGTGCCATATGTGTGCTCCATGCCCAGGCAGTAGTGCCACTCGTGTGCTTCTGGTCTGTCCGTGGGTGCCACATGTGTGCTCCTGGTCCATCAGTACCATATGTGTACTCCATGCCCACCTGGAAGTGCCACACATTTGTTCCTGGTCCATCCACTGGTCCCACACGTGTGCTCCATCAATGCCATGTGTGTGCTCCCTGCCCATCCATGCCATGCATGCTGCCAGGCTGCCCATTGGTGCCATAGGTCTGCCTGCATACACCCAGCAGTGCCACACGTTTGCTCCTGGTCTGTCTATGGGTGCCACATGTGTCCTCCAAATCTGTCCAAAGGTGCCACATGTTCTCCATGCCCACCCAGCAGAGCCATGCTGGCCTATCCTGATCTGTCCATAGGTGCCACATGTGCCACCTGCTTGTCCACCAACTTCACACATGTGGCCCCAGTCTGTCCATCAGTCCCAGGTGTGTGCTTCTTGGCCATCAGTGCCATCTGTGCCCCCAGTCTGTCCATCTGTGCTATGTATGTGCTCCATGCCCACCCAGCAGTGCCACACATGCTCCTGGTCTGTCCATCACTGCCACACCTATGCTGCCAGTCTGCCCACCAGTGCTGTATGTGTGCTCCTCCATGCCCACTCAGCAGTGCCACATGTGTGCTCCTCCTCTGCCCATTGGTGCCACGTAAGCATTTGTCCATCAATGCCACACACATGCTCCTTCTCCAGCAGTGCCAGTCTGGCCCAGTCTGCCCACTGATGCCACACCTGTGCTCCCTGCCTGGCCATCAATGTCACACATTGTGCTCCTGCTCTGTCCAGCTGTGCCACACACGTGCTCCACTGCCAACCTCGGTGCCCAGAACCAGCTGGCACTGGATGGGATTTCCCATGAGAACCCTATGGAAAGGCTTTGGAGGAGGAGTGGTGGCAGTTGGCTGCCCAGGAGTGCCAGGGGAGTGCCAGTGCTGGAGTCCAGCTGCTTTGCAGGAGATGCTGAGCGAGGAGCAGGGCAAAGGCACTCTTGGCTGCTGCTGGAGGAGGTGCTCCAGCCAGGGCTGCTCCTGCTTTCATCAGCCTGATCAGAGCTCCTGGCTGAGATGATCACTGACTGAACCCCACCTTGCAGCTCACCCACTCGGGAGCCAGGAGAGGAGGGAATGTTGCCTTGCACCGCTGGAGGTGTGGGCAGAAGTCTCCTCCCACCAAAGCCTTTGAAGCTGCTCTAGGAGGTCCCAGGTCCTTTGGACCTGGCTGCTCTCACCTCACAGCCCCAGTCTGAGTTCCATCATTGCTGGAGCATGGTGACCACCAGCTGCTGGCTCCCTCAGAGCAGGCTGATAAGCACTGGATTGTTCTGGATGATTAATTGATGCCCCTCCTTGGCACGAAGGACACTTTGCAGAGGAAGACCTTGGCTGAGGGGCCTGAGTCTGTCCCAGGAGAGGGAGAGGAACTGGTGGAGGGAGGCTCTGGAATGAGCAAGGGGCCCTCCATGGTGGTGGGTTGGGCACAGGCTCCAGTTTGGAGGGGTGGGCACGTGGTTGGCAAGAGCTGAGCCAGTTGGCATGGCTAATGAAAGGGGAGGGCTTCGGTGGTCTTCCCTCCAGCAGTGACCATCCCTGGTAGAAGATGGCTGGAAACTGCACCATTGCCAGTGCAGGACCTGGGCCTGGTGTGCAGCAGCACTGGGCTTGGTGTCTTTGCCTCCAGGCCCTAGAAGTGCTGAGCTGTGTCCTGCTGCTCTTGCCTTTGAGCAGGGCTTTCTCCTGGCTCCCCTCTGCCTTGGTTTGTTGGCAGTGGTGGCTTCAGGCTTCGTCTTCTCTTTGCTGTGAGCAACTGAACCTGCTGAGTGCTTCTGTTAAGAAGCTTTGGGGAGCCTCCTAGAACACAGCACAGAGGCTTAGTGCCTGGAGAGCACAGAGAGGAGCTGCCCCAGTCAGGGAAGGCAAGGTCAGCTCACCAGGAGGCCTCACCCTCTGAGTGGGGGGTTTGGGAGACCCTCACACATATGGCCCAGGTGCTTGGGTCGTTATTGATGTCCCAATGCAGCAGGGATCCAGCAGGGGTTTGACTTTGTCTCGTGGCACTTAGGATTGTAAGCCATGACACCAGGGCCACCCTTCTGCTTGAGAACATGGAAAAGGAAAACATGGAAGAGTTTGGTGGAGCTGGACCCTGAGCAGTCACTGCTGTGTGACAGATCCTGGGTGGTGGTCAGCACAGGGGATCTGCTCCAGGCTTCTTCACAGGTGAGTAAGTGATAGCTCCAGGTGCACTGCTGTTTGTATCACAGAAGCACAGAATAGGTTGGGTTGGAAGGGACCTCAAAGATCATCCAGTTCCACACACACACACCCCTGTGTGGGCTGTGGGCCCACCAGAAGAAATAAAAGTTGTTCTCAGCAGCTTCCAACAAGCATAGAGTGGACATCAGATCTCTTAGCTGCTGAGGGACAGGGCTTGGTGGTGCCCTGGCAGTGCTGGGGCCATGGTTGCACTCCATGGTCCCAAAGGTCTCTTCCAACCAAACCCCTTCTGTGATTCCAGGATTCTTTGTGTGACATTTCTCAGGTGGGGGTACCCCAGAGCCTGCCCTGTGGAATTGGGTTGGGATTCTTCTCTCCCACACACAAACCTAAGGAAAATTGGGAACTGCTGACTGCAAGAGCTCTGAAATGCTCAGCTGGAGGTAGCAGAGCTGTGGTGGGAGCTGAGGAGGAAAGGCTGCAGTGCTGTCTGGAGGAGGTACATGGTGAGGGTGGTGGGGGGTGTAGTGTGGTGTAGTGGTCCCTGTTCAAGGTGCAAGGGAAAGGGATGAGCCTCTTGTACAGACTGATCAAAGCAGAACATTTTTCCAGGGGCTGGAATTCATCAGCACCAGAGCCTTTGTGTCTGCAAAAGGCCCTGGCAGCACTTGGGGGGAGAAACACCTGGGGAGGGGCAGGTTTGGGAGAGAGAAGGGTGAGAGGAGCACCTCAGGTGTGATCCATCAACAGGAGAGGTAGGATCCACCAACAGGAGAGGTGTGACCCACCAACAGGAGAGCTGGGATCCACCAACAGGAGAAGTGTGACCCACCAACAGGAGAGCTGGGATCCACCAACAGGAGAGGTAGGATCCATCGTGGGACAGCTGAGATCTGCCACAGAGATGCACTCAAGAAAAAGGGGATTGCTCCCAGTTTGCTTCCAGGGAGGGACCGAGAGGGGTCAGGGCTTGCTGAAGCTGCAGCTGCTCTCTGGTCCTGGCTGTCCCTGCTGGGGCGCTGGGGAGAGAGGAGGATTTCTGGCAGAGGTGAGACTGAAACCAGCACAGAGGGCGCTGGGAGGAGACACATTAGTGGGCAATCAGGAGAGCCAGCAGGGGGGACACAGACCAAACTCCAGCACCACCCTGGCACGGGAACCATGAGGAAACCCACAGCTGAAATGAGGAATGAGTAGGCAAAAAGGGACCATGTGTAAATCCAGGCTTGGAGTGAGGGGACACTGAGCGAGCACTGGAGCCACCAAGCCTCTGCAGGAGGGATCTTGGAGGAGACCCAAGGAGAGAACCCAGCTGCAGTGAAGGCAGAGCTTGCTCAGGTCATGACATGGCACAGTGTGGCTGCTCCCACAATGGGGCACTGGGACCATCTGAGGTCCCTTCTGGAGTCTCTGTCCCAAAGTCAGGAATTGGGTTTAATTCTCACTCTGAACCAAGCAGAATTATTCCTGACTTGAATCACAACCTAATTTAGATCCAGGTCAGACTGGGAGTCAGTGCAGCTGAGGGCAGTGAGGAAGGAGCAGGGATCCCTTCTGGAGCCTGCTGGGTCTGTGTCCCTCTCGCAGCACCACAGCACCACTTGCTCTGCCTCTTGCTTGGGAGAGGCCTGGGACCAGCAGGGGGGCAGGAGCTGGAGGCACAAATTGAAGAGGGGTTTGGGGCAGTGATGGATATTTCCCTCACCTTCCCCTTCTGCCTCCAGCCTGGCTGCAGAGGGCTGGGAACAGAACCACATGGAGATGGGATTGATGTTCTTTGGGGGGGGAGAAGCACAGAAGGAGTGCAGGAGCCTGAGCAGTGTGAGGACTGAAATACTCACCAGCTGCCAGGGCTGAGTGGGAGCCTGGGCCAGGAACAGCCTGGGAGCTGCAGAGCAGGGCTCAGCTCCATTTCCAGAGCTGCGTGGGGAAGGCTGATGGCACCTGCCCACATCCTCTGTGACTGCACATGATGCCACATCTCCCTCACTTTCAAGATCAGCAAATTTACCCTGCTCTGCTGGCTTCTTGGGTTGTGGTTTGGGTGGGTTGGGTTGGTTTTTGGGTTTGTTTTTTTTTTTTCCCTTTAGGAGAAAGAAGGAAAAACCCAACTGGGAGAGCCCAGATGGGAGATCTGAGCTCTGTCACCACGGTAGGAGCTGTCAGCAGGCAAGCTGGAGGAGCCAGGATGCCCTCTGCGAGGTGGAGCTCTCATTGTCTGCGTGGCAGAGGACGAGGAGGGAAATCATCTGAACCAAAAATAGCCTCACGGTTTGGGAAGTGAAACTGCGTCCCTGTGACCTCTCACACTGGTGCTGATGTGCAGAGCAGTGAAGCCGTTTGGCTCCCAGGGGGCTTCTCTCCTTCCCTCCGGGCTGCTCTGTCCTTCTGGGGCTGCCCTCCCACCCCAGCCGCACCACCCTGCACTGGAATCCTCACCGTGGGTGCATTCCGGCAGCACCTGCAGCTGCAAACATCTGGCAGGGGCTTTCCCATGAGCCTGTTTGTGCTGCCCTGAGGTCAGGGGATTGCTCAGGGTGCTGAGGAATCTGCACTGTCCCTGAGGGACCTCTGGGCACAGCTGGCAGGGGACAGGGTGGGCAGCTTGAACGCTTTCAGAGGGGTACTGCAAGGTGGGAGCCAGAGCTTCAGCTTAGAACCTTGAAATGCTGGTGGCTGAGGCATGGCTGGTGGTGGGGAAGGGAGGAGGCAGCAGAGGAGGGCTGCCTGCTCCTCAAGGCCTCCAGGAGAGGCTGGGCTTCCATTTTTGGTGTGCTGGTGGGCACAAGGGTCCTCGTGGTGGTATTTCTGGGTGGGATTTAATGGCCTCAGGCTGAATCCCGGAGATGGGTGCAGCAGTGGGATACACAGAGTGCTGGCTACTCTTTGTTCTGCCTCTGTCCCACCTCCAAATACTTTAAGTGCCCTGACACTGCTGGCATCTTAGCCAGGGATGCTCATCCATGTGGCTCATCCATCCTCTTCCCTGCCCAGCTGGGTGCTTAGCATGGCCTCTGGATGCTCAGTGAGGTGTCTGAGTGCCCAGTGTGGTCTCTGGGTGCCCAGTGTGGCACATGCTGCTAGTGGCCATCCCTTGACAGGCTTGCCAGTGCCATAGGTCTCCAAGGGCTCGTTACCAGCAGCCTCAGGGAGCTTGTCTGCAGCAGGGCCCCAGCAGAGGCTGAGGGCAAGCTGAGCTGGTTGCCAAGGACGGGATGAGTGGCACCAGGGGCTCCGGGGCACTCAGCAGAGCCCAGCCACCATCCCGTGGGCTGCTGCTGCTCCCAGCCAACTTCTGTGCCAGGCAGCAGCTGCCCGAGGAGCGGGGCAGTCTCTGTCGGTGGCACCTGGGAGCTGAGCGGTTGGGGGTTTGCCCCAGTCCCTTGGCATCCTCTCACGGGGTGCCGAATCCTGCTCTAGTCCCAGAATAAAGCAGATTCTGCGGCAGGCCGGGGCCGAAGGGGTTAATTTTTGTGCTTCTCTCCCCAGCTCTGCGGACTCTGGCTGGGACAGCACATCTGTCTGTTGCTATGGCTGCGGTACCCTGGCAGGGATGGCTGGAGAATCACCGCCAGCCTCCCTCCTCCTGCCCGACCTGCTCCCGGACCCCCCCCCCTGCCCGGGGCCGGCCCCTTCCCAGCCCAACTCCAGGCCCTGAGATCCTACCTCGGGATGCCGCCTTGGCAACACCTTTTCATTTGCATAATTAATGAGGCCGCGGCTGCGAGGCTCCTGGGAAATGCGACGCAGAGCAGCAGGAGGTGGCACGGAGGGCTCCAGCCGCGCCGGGGGCTGCTCCCAGCCGCTCCCCAGCTCCGGGGGGGTTGTTCTCCCCTCTCCGTTAATTCACCGCCCACCTCTATCTGACCAGATTGCTCCGGGCACAATCCTGCCACCCCTCCTCCCGCTGCCAGGCCTGCCTGTGCCAAGCAGGATCCGGCTGGGGTGGTGCCGGTGGGACATAGACACGCACTGGTGCCAAGCCCAGAGGCCACCTGCAGCACTCAGGGGAGCTGGAAGGTGCTGGGTCATGGTGTGGACCCTGCAGTGCTGCCAGGACCCCCTGCCCACGCTGCCATCGCCTGCAGCTCCATGACTTGCTGCATCAAGCTGTGTGTGCTGCTTGCCCCTGCAGTGCCCGGGCACCATCCTGTGCCTGCAGCCATGGTGCCAGCACTGTGACTGTGGTATCAGTGGCATGACTATGGTGACAGCACCGTGACTGCAGCACTAGTGCCATGACAAGCTGGTACATCCCTGGGGATAGACACTGCCAGAGAAAGGTGGGTGGTTGATCCACAGGATGAGCCTCCTGACTGGTCCCTGGTGCCAGCTGCTGCCTGGTGATCCAGCCAGGATCTCTGGCATGTGCTTTACCAGCAGTGCCCTTCTCCTGGGGCATGGCACCTCCTCGTAGCTCCTTCCTCTGCTCAAGCCAGCCTGCCCCTTGGCCTGCCTGAGACACCCATGTGTCTTTTGTTCCTGGTGTTGCTGCTGCCCTTTTGCCTACTGGCATTGAGCCCAGCCCTGGATCCAGGCCTGGGAGTGTTTGAAAATCCAAATCCAGACCAGTGTCCTGTGGGATGTCCCTGTTCCAGCAGGTCCCACCTCTGAATTCAGAGACTAATGCAGAAGTTCTCCTTCCACCCAGACCCTGCTGAGCTCTGCTCAGCCATGACCTTCAGTGCAACCATGGTACATTTTCTGCTGCCTGTCATCGTGGTGGGGTGGGAAGTCTGAGTGCAGCTGGGACCACAATGAGCACAGACCGTGAGGCAGGACCACAAAACATGAGCCAGGACCACAGCCAGGACCCTCCTAGCAGTGCTGCAGGTGTCAGGGTGGGCTGTGCAGGACAGGGCTGCCCCTGGCTTTTCCTCTTCTCTCAAACACAGGCAATCAATGGCAACATTTTCCTGCAGCCCCTGGCCTCACTCTGTGAGCTCCAGCTGGTGGGAGCATCTCCAGCGTCTGAGCATGGTGCTGGAGGCTGGTGGAAGGTAGGGCTGTGGGCTGGGGTGGTGGGACTCCTCGTCAGGCACTGCTGCCTCTTTAAAGGAGGAAGGAGGATGGCACAGAGAGAGAACTGTGGGCTGCTCCCAGGTCCTGTTTGATTCTTATCAGTGCCTGCATTTTTGTGTATGATTCAATAAAGTCCTTTGCTTGCACAACCTGCTTGCTTCTCGTTGGCATGACTCAGGTGCCAACACTCTGCTCACAGCAGTGACTGACAGAGTTGAGCCCCATGGCTACCAAACCTTCAGGAGATCCTAGTTTGGATCCCATTAACCTGGAGGACAAGGGCCAAGAGCTTCCCTCTTTGAGACTCTTGCAAATGAGACTGGCAAGGGGGGTAGGTGCCACACTGGCTCTGCCAAGGGCCCTCCTAAGCACGGCTGAGGCTGGTATCTGTGTGAAATCTGCAGAAGGTCTGCTAGAGTTTGGGTGGCTTTGGGACCTCCTCTTCCCCCAGGAGCTTATCACATCCACCCCCTAAGGAAGCTCTGCTGTCCTGGGTGGGCTGAGTGCCTGGTGGGATGCTCATTGCTGCCCGGGGCGGCCTGCAGGGTGCTGCAGAGAGCTCAGCACCTCTGAGAGCTCAGCATGGGGATGCCCAGCTCTGCTAGGAGATGCCTGCTGAAAATGCAGGGGGCATCTGTGAGTTGCAGGGGTTTGGGAGAATCCATGCAGGAAGGTTGCTGTGGCAGGCAGGAACACGATGCCACTTTCTGCTCACAGGAGGGTCCTGTGTCCATGGCGTCCTGGGCTGTAGGGGAAGCTTCTCCCCTGGCCCCAGGGCTGTGAGGCTTTAGGAGACAAGCAGCCTGCACCTTCCCCTCCTGGGGGAAGGTAGCAGGATGGACACTGCCCGGTGGAAGGGTGCAGGTTGTTATTTCCTAACAGTGTCCCTGCACTGGTCCAGTGGTGACTCCTGTGTCCCTAAGCCCTCAGAGGAAGAAGGGATCTTGCCGACAGCTTCGGTTTCCCTGCTGCCCAAGACCGCAGGCAGCGAGGAGGGCAAGTGAGTCACAGCCACAGCTGAACCGAGGAGCTGTGCCCGGCAGCCAGGGCAGCAGGGCAGTAGCTGCAGGGGGAGGAGGGGGGAGCGGGTGCCGTGCGCCCCCCACGGCAGGCGTGGAGCCTGAGGTGGGGACTGGCGTGGGGATGGAGGCCTGCCATCTCCCCTACCTCCTGGGCTTGGCCCCGTTTCCAACGTGTCTTGGCACCATATGGCGCTTGCTTTATTTGTTCTGCTGCGACTTGGGAAGGAGGGCAGTGTTTCATTGTCTGCCAGAGGAGGTGGGACGCAGGCACAGGAACATGCCCGTGTCCCGCGGGATCCCCGCCGGAGCCAGGCGCTCCGCGGCTCGCCCCAGCTGCGGGTCAGCGTCCTCATCCCTGCAGCTCTTCGCTCCGAGGGGCTGCCCTGCAGCGCAGGAGCTTCGCCCAACCCGCCACGCTCCGGGCCGAACCGGCACCGCCTGTGCGGGAGCATCCCGGTGCCGACCACGACCCACCCGCAACGGGACACGCTGCCGGGTAGGAGGGAAACGTGGCAGTGCTGCTCCTGACTCATCAGAGCACAGGCAGCGATTCTGCGACAGCGATGCCGGGCTTGCCCAGCACCAAAAAGTGACAGCACGCTCCACCCACCCTGCTTGCGGGGAGCGGGAGCCTTCTCCGCATGCCCGCTGTCGGGAGCAGCCGCTGGCCCACGCACGCCGCCCCGTCCTGCTCCCTGCCATCCCAGCGCAGCCTCCCCACGCTCCCCCCCGGCCCTGCCTTCCCCTTCCCTCCACGCTCAGGGCTCGGCTCGCCCCAAGGCAGCGCAGAGCCGCGGGCGGGGCGGGGGAGGCTGCGCTAGAGGCACCGAGGCCCGGCCCTGCTAGATTTGCATGCATTTTACTGGCCCCGACACCAGCCGTCCCCAGGGGGAGCGAATCCATCAGCTCCCGCCCGCCGGGACCCTGCCTGCTGGGACAGCAGCCGCTGCCCGCCGAGGGGTCCCGGCGCCCACCGCGGGCTGGCCGCAGGCGCAGCCTCGCTCCGCACGTTGCAGGAAAAGCCTTTTCTCGGTGGTTTAAAAATTCATGAGCTTGGATGCTCCTGACTTGGGACTGAGTCCTTCGCCTCTTCTCTCGCAGGGGTCCCGCCGGCGGTCAGGCTGCCCAAACACCCCCCAGGTTTTGATGTGGTCGCTACAATTTCCAGGACGTCCCTGCCCTCGCCTGTGGTTTGAGTCGCATGAGAAGAAGCCGTGCGAGGATGGGGAGAGGATGGGGAAACTTGCAAAGTCAGCCATGGAGAGGGAATCTGTGTCAGAAAGCATTACAAAGGGAGCCGGGGGATTGGCTCCAGTTGCTTCCAGTTGCTGTTTGTTTGTGCCAACCCCTCAGGAGCTTGCCCAGCGCAACGCGCGGCTCTTTCTTTCCCCGCTGCCTCTCTCCCTGCGCTGCAGGCTGGGCTGGGACGGCCCTCGCCGTTGCCATGGCTGCGGTGTGCGGGAGCCTTCGGCCGGATAATCGCCGCCGGGGAAGCGGCTCCCTCCTTCCTCTCTGCCCTGCGCTTCCCGGCCCCGGGAACGGCTGCGAGCCTTCCCCCGGCCAAAGCCGCGGAGTGGATTTTATACCCCGCGGGATTAGACAGGGCAGTGCCCGCGCTGCCAGCGCCCGGCTGCGGGAGGAGGAGGAGGAGAGCAGGGCAGCTCCGGGCTGGGCGGCAGCCAGCGGCCCCGGGGAGGGCCGGGCGGGGCGGCGGGCAGGTAGGACGGGCAGCGCCGGGGCCCGGCTGCCACGGGCGGGAGATGCCCGGGGAGGGGATGAATTGGGGGACGGGGGGTGGTGGTGCCCGGCGCCACCGCCCCTCCCCGGGGAGCAGAGAGGGAGGGGGGGGACGGGACCCGGAGCAGAGCGCAGCTGATCCCCGGTCTCAGCGAGCAGCTGATCCGTCTCCCGCCCCCCGCCAGCTGCCGCAGCGTGGGCAGCGCAGCCGCGGTCCCGCGTGTCCCCGCCGGCACCGGGCGGCCCAGCCCAGCCGGGAGCAGAGGCACCGGCGCGGGAATGAGGATGGGGACGGGGCCGGGACAGGCAGGGCTCCGCCGCGGGGAGGGGAGAAAGGGCAGCAGGGAAGGCGGGGGAGGGCACGGTGGGCAGGACGGTGGTCGGTGCGCCCCCGGGGCGGGGGGAAGCACTCGGTCCCTGCCCGCTGCGGGGGGCGGGAAGAGGGGGAAAGAGAACAGCGGTACCTCTTGCTGCCTCCTCCCCGCAGCCCGGCACCGGAGCCCAGCAGGGAGCGGCGAGGCGGGGGCTGGCTCGGGAGGGGGCGGGGGGAGCTCTGCCAGCTGCCCGCTCCCTGCCAGGCTGTGCCCGCCTGCACGGGCGCTGCGCTGCAGCAGGGCACAAAGGCAGCAGCCGGGCACCAGAGAAGCTGCGGACTGCGGGGCTGGCGGTGCTGGGAGCAGGGGTGGCAGAACAGTTAAAGCCCTGTCCCGAGAGGGTTCGGTCCAGCCCTTGCCCTGGGAGCCATCCCTTGCCACACGCTCATGGCTGCCAGGGGGTGCAGCTCGGAGGCTGTGGCTGAGCCACGGTGCCATGCCCTGCCACGGGTGTCCTGTGCCTACCGGTTCCTCCTCTGCGCCTGCCCAGGGACATGACAGCAAAAGGGTCCTTCCAGGGCTGGCATCTGAGCCGGGGACAAAGTCCAGGGCAGCTCCTGCACAGCCGCGGCTCAGCGAGCCCCTGTGTTCTGTGGGGTTGGGGTGGCAGCGTGACCATCCCTCACACCGGACCCCCATAGTCGTGGCCCAAGTGTCGCGGCCTCAGCAGTGCCACCAGGACAGACCTCTGCCACCCCTCAGCACCCGCTGTGTGGGCACAGTGCCTCCCCGTTACCACCGTGCTCGGAGCCAAGGCAGCTGTAATTTGATGCTCTCAAAGTTGGTGTTTACAAGGGACAAGGCAGCCATCAGAGAGCTCTTCTTGTTCTCCCCGTGAAAGGATATTCCACTCTCCACGGCGTGCGGCTGCTCAGTGTGCCAAGCACCGCCCGGCTGACACCAAGCGTCTTGCAGCAGCACCTTGCGGGGTCACCGCGTCCGGAGCCACTGTGCTGCCAGGGCAGCGGGGTCGGGGACCCCACAGTGGGGTGTTTGGTGGCACAGCGGGCGCAGCCTCTGTGGCTGTGGGGGGCCAGCCTGCTGTCAGTGCCCGTGGCTGGCAGGAGGCCGCCCAGCGGGCAGGAGAGGCGGGCGGGCTGGCAGCCCCGTGGGACTCATCAGCTCCCTGTTGACAAATCCTTTCACTGGCGAGCGAGCGGAGCGAGACGGAGCCCGGCACGGCGCTTCCCAGCACCGCTCCGGCGCTGCCACTGCTGTGCCCTCACTGGGACACGCTGGTGTGGCCATGGCCGCTGGCACCCCACGAGGCACCCACCGTCCTGACCCGCGGGTGGGCTGCTGAGCTGCCCCCACCGGAGCCCCAGCACCGTTCCAGGCTGCCCCCGCAGCTCCGGTACCCGCAGCCCCACCCCGCAGGGCTCGGCTGCAGAGCTGGGGAGGGTGCCGCTGGCATCTGTGCCCTCCTCTTTTCACCGGGGCTGAAAATTGCTCCGGTAACCGCCCTCAAACTCCGGTTCCCGTGCGTATGCCCCAGCGGGGTCCGGGCACTTTGGCATCGCTCCTGCCGCACAGCATGACACGAGGCTGTGCCTGCTGAACAGATGGCACCAGCGCAGCCAGCGCTGCTGTAGCCGGTTTCAGTGACAGAGGGGTGGGTACCTGCTGCCCTCCGGCCGCTCTGTCACCGCCGGGAGCGGGGAGCTGCACCCCTCAGGAGGGTTGGCAGCAGAATGGCAGCTCCAAGGGCAGACTCTGCTCCAGGCAGCTCCGGGGCAGCAGTGCAGGGAGCAGCAGCAGTGGAAGCTCTGTGAGCCCTTTGTGCTGCACCGTGCTCAGGCAGCGCTGTCACAGGGCAGCAGATCCCTCCTTTGGGTTGTGTTTTTTGTTTGTGTCTGTGCCCCCAGCTCAGGGGAGTCCTGCTGGGAGGAGAGTGAGAGAGAAAAGCCAAGCCAGCTGCGGGAGGGAGAAGCCTTAATGGGGCAGCCCTTGGGTGGAGGGATTGGCGACTGCAGGCACCTGAGCCAGGGCAGGAGGCTATAAGGCAGGCTGGGAATCAGGGCACATCATGGCAGGGAACTGCTTCGGGAGAGGATGAAGCTGGAGGCAGAGGATGCAGCCGGCTGGGAGGTTGCGGTGAGTGAGCTGCAGTTGGTCACGGCACCGTTGCCACAGCCCCCCCCCCCCGCGTTCCGAACAGCCCAGTGAGGTGGGAGCACAATGTGCTCGGTGAAAACGTGGCTGCTGGGTCCTGCTCCTTGTCCCGCCGCTGTGCCGTGCGGATGGAGCTGGCACTGCCTCTGCCTTTCTGCCTGGAGGGTGAGCGAGATGGCGGAGGGGAGGCAGGACTCATCCTGCTGCTGATGGGCAGAACAGAGGCAGCCCTCGGGCTGGCTGCAGCACCTCTCCTCCCTGTGTGCCCTGCTGCAGCCAGGATGTGCTTTCTCCTCCTCCTCGGGGTGGAAGGGGTGCTGGGCTGTGCCAGCTTCGAGGGATGGATGTGCCACCCTCGGGCTGCTCTGGTCGGTGGTGCTGTGCCTGTGTCCACATTTCTCCCAACTCTCCCAATCAGCTGTGGGGTCTAGGGCTGGCCTGGCTCTTCCCTCCCATCTCTCAGCTCCTGGCTGTAAGGTTGGTTTCCAGGCAGAGCCTTAACCTCCCTCTTCCCCTCCTCTCAGCACCTCCCCCCCCTGCCCCGTGCATGCAAGTACTAAAAAAAGCATAATTGTATTGAATAACTCATTGTGTGCTCAGAGCTCACTCAGATGGGAGACTGAGAGGGGAGCAAAGCTGGAGAAAAGGCATCTGCTCCCCTCCCTACACCCTGCTCCAGCTCTGCAGAGGGGCTCCTGCTCTGGGGGCTCAGCACCATGGCCCCTGTGTCCCTGTGATGCAGTGGGATTGTGGCTGGCTCAGCCCAGCAGGATCTGCCTGGCCCTGGGGGTCCTCTGCTCTGCACTAAGGGTAGCTGTGAGGAGTCCAGCAGCCTGCAAACACCCAACTGCCCTCTTGTCCCAGGCTTCTGCTGCCTCTCCTGTGGCCTGGCCCTGCAGCTGGGGAGCCACCAATGTCCCACAGAGAGGGTGAGTTGGTGGCTTCTGTAGAAGCACAGAACCACAGGCTAGCTTGGGTGGGAAGGGACCTTTAAAGGTCACCTAGTCCAACCCCTCTGCAGTCAACAGGGACATCTGCAACTAGAGCAGGTTGCTGTGAGCCCCCAGCAACCTGTCCTGGAATGATTCCAGAGATGGGGCGTCTCCCACCTTCCCGGGCAACCTGGGCCAGGCTCTCAGCACCCTCCAAGGGTAAAAGATTTCTTCCTTCTCTCCTGTCTGAATCTCCCTCTTCTAGTTCAGGCTCTGTACGTGCACACATCTGCATGTGGCAGCTAAAAATACCAGCCTGGCTGGTGACCAGGTGCTGTGAGGTGCCCCCCCCAGCATGTTTCTCCCTGTTAGGATTTCATTATTATCATCTGCTGTTAGCCAGATCCTACCTGAGTGATTCCTTGGCCCAACCCAGCACATGGTGGGGTGGGACAGGGCCAGCTCAGGGCGATGGCAGGGGACGGGGACAGTTTGGCTTCAGTATTACTGCATTTTGGATAAATCTGGAGGGGACATGGTGGGGCTGTGCTGCCAGGTCATAGTTCCTGGGGGTGACAAGTGCTGGGGTAGGAGGATCCAGCCAGGTGGGGTCGGGGGGATGACACTCTGCTTTGGGAATGGGAGCCCCGGGGTGGTTCTGGGGCTCCCGGCTGGGATAGTACTTGTGGGGGCTGTGGGTGAAATGGTGCCGCTGGGGGCGGGCCGGAGGCGTCCTGCCTACTGGGAGCGAGGGGAGGGACAGGGGAGGGAGGGACGGGACGGGGCAGCGGACTGGGATATGGGAAGGATGCTCGGAGAGAATGGGGGAGGCCAAGGGAGGGAGAGAAGAGGAGGAGGGATGAGCTAGAGATGGAGGGCTAGATCCCGAGGGATGGAGGGCGGGATGCCCCGGGAAGCGGTGGAGGATGGGAAGGGTGGATGCAGGGAGGGATGCCCGGGGGATAGCGGGCAGGGTGTCCCGGGGACCGATGCTGCGGAGAGCGATGCCCAGCGGGTGGAGGTCGTGGGACGCCCCGGGGAGGGATGGAGGACGGGAGGGGGTGGATGCAGAGAGGGAAGAAGGACAGACAGGAGCGATGGATGGACGGATGGAAGATGCCCGGGGGTGGAGAGATGCAGGGCCCGGAGGATGAAGGGCAGGGCGGGCCGGCGATGCAGGGATGGAGGATGCCGGAGGGGGGTGGATACCG
>WBNM01045424.1:13560-51721 GCA_013399055.1 Ramphastos sulfuratus | reverse complement strand
AGGGGGAGCTGGGGGTGGGCGTGGCCAGGGCGTGGCCGTTGGGCGCGGGCTACGCGGTGCTCGGGCGCCCTCTGCTGCTCGGAGTTGCGCACTGCGGCGGGGGCGGGGCCCGGGCGCGGCGTTCTGCGGTGCCCTGAGTTTGCGAGGGCTCAGCTGGGACAGGATGGGATTGGGTGGATGGAGGAAACTGGAGGGATCCTGCCTGGGCACCCTCACATCAAACCTTTGCCTGAGGATCCCCAGCCCCTCCTTACCTTGGAACACTCACCCCAACCCCTCCCTGGAGCCCCACACTCCAAATTCTTGTCAGGAGACCCCAATCTTTGTCTTTGGACTTTCACCCCAACTCCTGCCTGGAGACCTGCACCCCAAGCCTTGCCTGGGGAGCCCAACCCCTGCCTGGGATCCTCGACCCCTGCTCCAGGAGGCTGCTGAGCTGGGAAAATGAAGCTGGTGCTCCCCAGGGAGTGCTGACTGCACCCACCCCTCGTCCCACCCAGGAGCCACAGCCACCCTTGCTAGGGGCTGCGGAGCGATGCCTTGGGGACAGTCCCCGTGCCAGGGACACAGCAGGTCCAGCCAGCCTGGTGGTGGAGCAAGGTCCCAGCAAGGGGACCGCGTTCACAGCCCCTGCATTTTGATGTAGAAACAGCAGCAGTGCCATGGTGCTCGTGAAGAGCGATGCACCCCCCTGCCTTGGCCAGGCCGTGGCTCCTGTCCCCGGGCCGGTTGTGTCCCCCTCATCGTTCCCCCATCCCACTCACTACTGTGAAAAAAACCTAGGGGAAGAATTTGGACTCGGCTGCTGTGGGGGCACACAGAGTCCTTCCTGGGGCTGATGCCACCAAACGCTGCCCGAGGGCACGGCACACAAGGGCTGGGCTGTCTCGGGGTTCGGCACCGGTGGGGGATGCGGCAGCGCCGGGGCCAGCACGGGCACGGCAGGAGGGCTCCTGGCCTGGTGTGGTGCAGCAGCAGAGCACCACTGCGACTTGCTGAGGGCTGCTGGCAAACCAAGACACTGCCCAGTGCCTGCGGCAGAAGGGGTAAGGCTGCTGCCCCTCTCGCCATGGAGTGCTGAGTGGCTGCTGGGGGATAACCTCGTTAGCGCTAAGGCAGCGATGCCCCTGGGACAGAGAAGCCCTTTAAAAGGGAGCTGTGTGCTGTGGGAGTGCTGGCAGACAGGGGCTGAGCTGCTGGGTGGGCAGCTGGGGGGGTCCTGCCCGCACCGTGCCTGAGCTTGTGGCTGCTGGGGGTGGCAGGGAGGGGAGCAGCCGGAGGTGGGTGCTGGGGGCACGGTGGGTTTGTCACTGAGGGTCTGCCTGCTGGTGGTGAAGCTGTGCCTGCAAGGGAAACAAATCCCAACCAGTCCTGGGCAGGGCAGCCCCAGGGGTGCTGTGTGGGGCTGGCTGAGCCCTGACCCCACACTCAGGGGGACCCTCTCTGAACCCCGGGACTCAAGTCCTCCTCGAGTGCTCAGGGCTGGCCACGTGGATGCACACAGGGACCTCACCACCAGGGCACGGGTGCTGTGCCACCCCTGCAGACCCCAGCCCCACGGGGCTCTGGGGAAGCTCAGAAATCCCCTCCCCTCTATCCTTTCTGGTGAGTACCCCCTGCCCCCTCACCCCCCAGCCTCCTCGGGGCTGATCCTGGCGGTGGTGCCCGGGAATTGTTTGCTGCCTGTGCTGCTGTGCCACAGGCCCTGTTTCTGGCGGCCACCTCCCGGCGCTGGGGGAGAAGATGGGTTCCTTATGCCTGAGCATTCATTGCCGCTGCTGATCGACAGCCTGCGGTCTGGCCCAGCAGCCCCAATTGTTCCCCGTGTGCCTGGACAAAGGAGTGCCTAGAGAGATGGCAAAGCTTGGGAGGAGAGGACATGCTAGGAATATTTCCACTGCCTTGGACACCACCGGGAGGTTTGTTGGGTTTTTTCCCCTCCCTCCTGCAAGAATGGGAGGCAGCAGCAGCAGCCCGGTCTGGCAGGCAGGGTGGATGCTGTGATGGTTTCCCCTGCGTGGTGTTCAGCTGCTGGCTGGGGTAAGCCCATCACAAATGCCTCCCTGCCAGTCCTGAGCAGGGTGGGTGTAGGAGAAAGATGTCCCAGGGCAAATGGAGGGCTCCTTCCTGGGAAGCTTGTCCTCAGCAAGGGCACAGTGCTGCAGCAGCATGGAGCTTACCCTTCCCCTCCCAGCAAGGCAGGCAGAGGCTGAGAGCCTCTTCCCAGGGCACGGGCACAGGAGCCCCGGAGAGCCCCACGGACCCCGCAGGTCTCTGTAGGTCCCTGTGCCCAGCGATGCACGTGGCACTGCAGGGCAGTGGCACTGCCCTGGGACCTCCCACGTGCTGGGCACTGCAGTTCCCAAGCAGACAAAGCCACTCTGGGAGCTGCAGCTCGCAGCTGCTGTTTTTGCTAGGTGGCAGCCTGGGTGCTGCATCGCCGGGGAGGGGAATGGCACAGGGTGAGGAGGGGCAGGGCTGGTGCTGCAGGATTATCTCCCTGTTGCAGGGGTGGGTAACACCTTTTCTGTGCCCCGGGGCTGGGTATCAGCCGGGCCAGGCAGGACACTGTGCCCTCACCGCCAGCTCTGGGCTTTGCCTGGCACTGGTGGCTGCTGGTGGCTCTCCAGCTTGTCTCACCTGCCAGGGCTCATGCCCAGCTCTCGGCCAGCGCTGAGGTTTGTTTCCCTGTTTGGCAAACAGCAAAGCCTGCACACAGATAACCACGGAGCTCTCAAAGCCCTCAGCGTGGAGCAGCCCCTGGCGGGGGCTGTGAGAGCAAAGAGATCCCACGGGAGCTCCACGCCGGTTCCTACCCGACCTGCTGAAGGTCAGGCAGCGCCAGCAGTGAGCCCTGGTTCCTTCCTGTGCCCCCTGGCTTCGGGCGGGAGGGGAAGCGGAGCCCAAGGCTGCTCTGCGCCCCCGGAGCAGGGGGAGGGCAGAGGCAGCTGCTTTTGTTCTGGGGCTCGCAGGGTCCCGCGCATGGAAAGGGAACAGCATCGGCATCTCCAGAGGGGAGAAGATGCTGCCTCCAAAGCCATCCTGGGTCCCTTGGCTGTTGGCATCTGGCATGGCTGCCACCACAGCAGCGCTGAGCCGGTGCCAGGAAGCGCCAGACCCTGTGAGCCCAGCGCCCAGCTGCTCTGGTGCAGCTTTGTGGGAGGCTGGCAGGGATGAGTGCAGGGTGCTGGGGAGCATGGCAGCCACTCTGCCATCTCCAGCTGGCAATAGGGTGGTCCCCAAGCTGGCAAAGGGTCCTTGCTGTGGCGAGTAGGGATGCAGGAGCATCTCTGCATGCAGGGGTGTGTGTGACTGAGCTGCTGCATGCAGGGAGGGGGTGTGACTGAGCTGCTGCATGCAAGGGGATGACTGAGCTGTGGCCTTGTCTTGGCCGAGCTGCTCCTGCTGCAGCTCCCGAGCTGAGCTCGCCGCAGCCGGGAGGCTCCACGTGTCCCTTCGCTCCCACCCCCCCAGCAGGATGCGGGCGGGACGTGGGGGGCTGCGGCATAGCCACCCCCAGGGGAAACAGGGCCCAGCAATCCCTGGGGGAGGCCAAAGCTCTGCGCAGTTGGCGCCCCCCGGGCGGACAGGAGGCCTCCTGCTTCCCCCCACCCGCTGTGCCCTGCAGATGAGCTCTGGGCTGCCAGGGGCTGTGCACAGCCAGCAGCACCCCGGGGGAAACGGGCTCCGGGGCAGCCCCTTCCCTGCTGACGCCTACTCGACCCTGCCCCTGGCCGTGCCAGGCTGCCCTCACTGCCTGCCCAGCCCTGCCGTGGGGGGCTGGGTGTTTGCCGTCGCCCTGGGTGCCGGTGCCAGGGTGGCAGAGCTGGGGCCGTGCTCGCAGGAAGGATGTGGCTGTCGTGGGGCATTCTCCAGCACTGCTGCTCGCTGGCCAGCCCGGACTGGAGTGGGACCTGAGTGTCCCGTGGTGGGGTGGCTGGCATTGCCCCTCTCTCCGTGCCCCTTCCCTGCTGGGGCTGCCAGCTCGGCTCATGCCCAGCCAAGGGGATGAAAAGGCTCTCCCGGGGAGAGCTGGTGGCAGCACAAAGGTCAGGCCTCATGCTCAGAGGTGCCCGTGGGGACTGCACAGCAGCACGGAGGTGACCTCTGTGCTTGGGGTCAGGCAGCCAGGGCCTGCGGCAGCCCCGGGCAGGGGAGGCAGAGTAGGGGGTGGGTTCCTGACCCGGAGCTGAGCCTGGCATCTTCTCAGCATTGCCATGGTCCAGCTCCTGCCGTAACCAGGTGAGGCTGAGTGCTGCTGCCCTGGCAGTGAAGGGAGAGGAGGAACAACAGGAGCAGGCAGCAGAAACCCAGGTGCTGGGTGATGAGAAGCTCCCTGGGAGCTGGCAGCTTGTCCTCACAGCTCTGAGCCAGCCATGTCCATGCCAGTGTGGGCAGCAGGGCCACGGAGGGGATTCTGTCTCTCTGCTCTGCTGAGAACCCCCTGCACTGCTGGGGCAGCTCTGCAGTCCTCAGCACAGCACAGACAGGGACCTGTTGGAGCAGGGTGCAGAGGAGGCCACAGCAGTGCTGGAGGGCTGGACGGGCTCTGCTGTGAGGCCAGGCTGAGCGGGTTGGGGTTGTTCAGAAGAGGAGGCTCCAGGGAGACCTTAGAGCAGCCTCCAGGGGTTGAAGGAGGCTCCAGGGGAGCTGGAGAGGGATTTTGTACAGGCATGGAGTGACAGGCTGAGGGGAGATGGCTTCAAACTGGAAGGAGCAGGACTTAGACCAGACATTAGGGAGAAATTCTTCCCCGGGGGGATGCTGAGGCACTGGAACAGGTTGGCCAGAAAAGTTGTGGTGTCTCCAAGCCTGGCAGTGCTCAGAGCCAGGCTGGATGGGGCCTTGAGCAAGCTGCTCCAGTAGGAGGTGTCCCTGCCCATGGCAGGGGGTTGGGACTAGGTGATCTGTGAGGTCCCTTCCGACTCAAACCATCCTGTGATGATCCTGGGAAAATGTAAAGCCAATCAAAATGCCTTTTTGTCCTGCAAGAGCCTCTCAGACTGCTCCCTCCTCCCTGGAACAGCTTCCCCTGCCACCCTAAGAGCAGATGGAACACTCTGCAGGGCATTATTTCAGAGCATTTTATTTTTAACAGTTTTATTTTTGCCATAATCATCTGACCAAGCTCAAGATGCCTGTGAATGGCCTGAGAGGCAGGAAAATAAACAGGCAAATCCTGCTCCCAGGTTTGCCAGCAGGAATCCCAGAGCTGCTTCCCAAGCACTGGGCACAGCCTCTGCTGCCTGCTGGCTCCAGCCACCAGCCCAGCACCAATGCAGCACAGAGCAGTGCTGACCTTGCACCAGCTGAGCACCTGCAGGTCCAGCTGTGAGCTGAGCTGTGGGCAGCTCCGTGGGGCCCTTCTCACAGAAAGCAGCTCTCTGTGCCCAGCTTTAACTGGCAGCAGACAAGGAAGGAGCTGCAGCACTGCCTGGCCCCCAGCAGGATGCTCCAGGCAGCGAATGGCTTCAGCTCAGGCTGGAAAAGGAGAGGATCTCTTGTATCTGCCCCAGTCCTGCAGTTCATTCCCTCCACTGTGCCCACCCAGTGTGCCAGGCAGGTGGAGGTGCCTCAGGAAATCCTGGTGGTGGAAGAACCAGGCTGGAAGAGGGAGGTTTGCTCAGCTCTGTGCTGTGGAAGGAGGCTGCCAGGAGGCAGCAGGCAATTAAACTCTCTGGGCACAAGAGGAGTCCTCAGTGAACAGAACCTTCCCCTGGCCCCAGGGCAGGGCACCCCATGAAGATCTCATCCTCGCTGCTGGACAGCCGAAGAGTGGAGCTGCTGCTGCTGCTGCTGCTGCTGCCTGGGGTTTGGATTAAAGTCTACCAAGGACCATGCTGGACCTGACTCTGCAAC
Organism: Ramphastos sulfuratus; assembly: GCA_013399055.1. Classification (NCBI taxonomy): domain Eukaryota; kingdom Metazoa; phylum Chordata; class Aves; order Piciformes; family Ramphastidae; genus Ramphastos; species Ramphastos sulfuratus. The sequence goes on along the minus strand of WBNM01045424.1, from coordinate 45,862 downwards.
ACCACAGGGACTGCTGAGGGAAGAGCTGCTCCTGGGAGCCCAGCACAAGCACTGCCTTTGTCTGCTCACCCCCCGAGGTGGTCTTTGGAGGCAGCTCTTTGGTTGGTGGAGATTTAAAACCATCCACCCCTGAGATTACTTCTCCATAACAAGGCCTGAGTGGGAAGGCTGCAACCCATCCATGCCTCAGCACCAGAGGAGGGACAGGCTCAGCAGCCAGCAGTGACTTCTCAGGTCAGAGCTCTCCTTGCCTCCCTTGCCCTCTCCCTTGAATTGTGATGTGTTAAAAATGATTCTTTGCCTTTATTTGTCCCCTCCCATCCCCTCCTCCCCCCAAAAAAACCCTCAAATGGTGACAGAAATGGAGCAGGAAGGGAATGGGTTTATTTCTTTGCTCTTTTCATACAAATATCCACACAATTCTGAGGAGTTTCTCACAGCAGTATAAAAAAAGAAAGGGAAAAAAAAACCCAAAAAACTAAAACACAGAAAAGAAGAAGAATGGACTTGGAGCTGCTTCCAAGCCCTTGCTGAAGTTCCAGGTTCTGAAGGATTGCTGTGTCCTGCTGGGCCAGGACACCACTGCTCAGCCTTGCCTGCTCTTATCAGGAGCAGCTCTGCAGGGCCAGGGAGAAACCAAACATCCTGGAGAGATGTGGGGTCAGGCCCAGGCAGTTTCAGCTGAAGCTTTCCAGGCTGGTTCTGACCCGTTCCATTTCATGCAGAAAGCTGTAGAACTGGGGCAAGGTTAACTCTGCAGGGCAAAAAAGAGGCAGCAAGGCTGCAGGTTACACTTCCAGCACTGGAAAAGCTGCCACAGCCTGAGCAGGGCAGGAGCAGGCAGCAGCTCTTGGCAACTCTTTCTCCACACTGTGCTGGGATTCTGCCTCCTGCCAGCCACCAGCACTTGGAGTTGTTTCCCTTCCCTCTCCCCAGGCTGCTTTTCACAGCCCTGTGGCCTATCTGTACTTCCTTAGGCCAGGCTGTGAATGCTGCCCAGCATCCCTGCATCCTTCCAGAGCCACTGCAGCAGGGAGAGGCCAGGGCAGGAGCAGCTCCAGCCCACCCTGGCTCCCTCCCTCAGCAAAGCCTCGGTGCTGCTCCACTTGCAGCTGCTGCAATGCCTGCTCCTCTCCCACACCCATTCACTCACCTATGTAAACGTTTTCTGTCTGGCTCCCCTTTTTAATCACCAGCTTCAGCTTAGGGGAGGAAAAAGAAGAGGAGTGTTGGTTCAGAGGGAGCTGAGCACCAGAGGTGCAGGCTTTGCTGGGAGTTTCAGGCAGCAGAGTGCTGGGAGCACACACAGCTCTGCCAGGCTTTTGGGAGGGGTCACTGCAGGAAGGGATTGCTTAGGCACTGGGAGGATCTCTGGAGGTCCTTACAGAATCACAGAAAGGTGCAGGTTGGCACAGCCCCTCAGGATCACCAAGCCCAACCCATAACTCTACAAGATTCACTTTAAACCACCTCCCTAAGCACCACATCCAAACACACCCAGGGTGAGTCCAGCACCTCCCTGGGCAGCTCATTCCAGTCCCTGACCACTCTCCCTGAAAATCTGTTTCCTAATGTCCAATCTAAACCTCCCCAGGCTCAGCTTGAGGCCATTCCCCCTTGTTCTGTCTCCAGTTACCTGTGAGCAGAGCCCAGCAGCAGCCTCTCCACAGTGTCCCTTCAGGTAGCTGCAGACAGCAATGAGCTCTGCCCTTAGCACCCCCAGCTCCCTCAGTCGCTCCTCATAAGATTTATTCTCCAGGCCCCTCCCCAGCAGTGTGGCCCTTGCCAGCTGAGCCTTCTGAGCCACTCTGCAGTGGGCTGTGCTCTGTGACAGAGGATCAGAGGGCTGCAGCACCTCTGCTGGGAGGCCAGGCTGAGAGAATTGAGCTTGCTCAGCCTGCAGGAGGTGGCAACGGCTGCAGGGAGACCTCGGAGCAGCTTTCCAGGATTTGAAGGAAGCTCCAAGAGAGCTGGAGAGGAGCTCTGTGCAAAGGCAGGGAGTGACAGGGTGAGGGGAGATGGCTTCAAACTGGAAAGAGCTGGATTTAGATCAGACACGAGGAAGAAATCCATCCCCATGCAGGGCTGCAGAGCTTGCTCCTGCAAGGTCTCCCTTCCCCCCTGCTCCTCTCCCAGCCAGCACTGCTTGTCCCCTCACTGCAGGACAAGCTGAACTCTCTGATGTAGAAGATTTACCTGTAAGAAGATACTTCCCACTTTTTCCAGCTCGCTGCTGCCAGCAGTCACTGTGAGGCAGGAAGAAGAGGAGGGAGATAACCTCTTACTTAAACCATGAAAGAAAAAGTGACTTAGCTGGGAGCTGCTCTTGGCTTTTCCCAGCCTGTTTGGTTTGTGGTGGGTTTAGCTCTGATTACCTCCAAACTTCCACTCCATATCTACCAGCTGGTTAATCATCAGTGTCTGCCCCACAGCCAGGCGTGTCAGGGTGGGGGAATTCACCTTCCACTGCAAGAGACACAGCAGCAGTCAGTGCAGGGAGGCCTCTGTTTGCCTCACCTGTGAGTTCAACACAAGGCAGCAAGGAGGCAGAGCAAAGTGATGTGCTTGGGAGGCCTTGCAAAGGTAGTTGGAGCCCTGCTGAGGTTTCCATCTGCCTTGTGGCTCCTGTAAGTGAAACTCACTTGTTTTGTTTCAGCATTGCCTTCAGTGTAACAATATCTGCCCCCAAAAGTCATGTGTTGGTGTAGCTGCATGACCCCCAGGGCTCAAAGCAGGAAAGCAGGCAGAGGAAAGCCAGCCAGAGGTGCAGGAAGCACTAAAGCCACAAGGCAAGAGGCCACGGCAGGCTGGAGGCAGCATTAAAACTGCTCCTCCTGGGTTATCTGAGGATCTGCAGTTCAAACCCCTGAGCTGGTTTGGAAGGGAAAGACCCAAAGTGCTGACACAGCTCAGCAGCACAGCAGGCTGCTAGCAGCTCCCACTCCAAAGTGTCATTTTGTTAGCTTAGATGCAAGGGGGGGGGGGAAGAATACCTGTTCTGCAAAGTAAGAGGCTTTCTCCTCACTGAGGCCTGTGGGAGACACCACAGATTACTACAGGTGATAAATATTAATGATCTTTTATTTGGTGCAAGTCAGGTGACCTACCTAGAGCAATAAAATCTGCTCTGACTTGTTCAGAAGACAAATTCCTCTTCAGGGCACCTGAATAAACAAAGCAAAGAAGCAAAAAAAAAAAAACAAAACAACCCACCCCAAAAACTAAAAAGAACCCCCCCAAAAAAACCCCAAACCCCCACCATAATCCCCAAAGCCCCCCAAAACTCCCCCAAACCACCACCAACCCCCCCAAACCATCACCAAACCACCCTCAAAACCCCCAAACCACCCCCAAAAACCCAAAATCACTTTTTTTTCACTGAGTCACACTGATCTTTTACAGGGTCAAATAAGCAGGGGCTGAAAGCCTCTGCTCTGGGCCTGTGTTTTGAAACAAGCCACAGCTCCTGGAGCTGGGAAATGCCAGCGGGGGCTGCCGGGGGGCTGCTCGGCGCTGCCCAGCGCTGTAAAAGTCAGGGCTGGGGGGGCAGAGCTGGCAGAGAGGCAGCGATTCCCTCGCAGGTAGCCATGGAAACGGCAGCCGCGGCTGTGTTTTGAAGCGGCTGTGTCCCTCCTACAGAAGCTGTGCTTGTTAAAGGGGAACTGCTAAGGCTGGCAGGCTCCTAATTTGCCCTACCTGCTGTGCCCGGGATTGTGGGTGGGGACCTGCGCGGCTAAGGCTGGCCCCTGCTGGGCCTTCCGCCTTTGTTCTGGGGCAGGCAACTTTACAGGGATTCTGCTCGCTGAAGCCAGGAGCTGCGATCCCAGAAACTCAAAGGCACTGCCAGTCCCACCACGTGGCTTCCAGTCTGGGTAGCACAGAGGCACAGGGATCTGCTGGGATCTGCTCCATTCCCTCCCTGCCATCCCAGGAGAAGTCACAAAGGGCTTGGAGCCAGGATGTGAGCAGGCACAAGGCAAAGGGATCTGCTCCATTCCCTCCCTGCCATCCCAGAAGTCACAAAGGGTCTGGAGCCAGAGGATGAGCAGGCACAAGGAGACTGAGTGCATCCAGGGTGGAATCAGGAAGGGAGGAAATGCTGATTCCATGGTAAATACCCCCAAGAGAGTTGGAGGGAAGGAAAGCATTGAGTGCTGCTCCTGGAGAGAAGAGTTTTGAAAGAGAAGAATGCAAATGTGGACCAAGAGCAGGAAGAGGCCTCAGTGCTGTGAGGAGAGCTCCAGGGAGCCCAGCACTGAGGGATGACCACAGAGGGTCAGTGGATGACCCTGCAGTGGAGGTGTCTGATGCACCATCGTGTCCAGCAGCAGCCACAGCAGCTGAGTCACCTCAGACACTGCTGCAGCCTGGGGGGTTCAAGGGGAACCCTCCTGCCCCTCTTCTCCACCAGCTATGAAGGAGGAGCTGCTGGACACCAAAGTGTTGCTGTAAACAAGACTGCAAGGACTGAGGTCTCCTGTTCAGAGCCTAGAGCCACAGCACTGCCAGCCCACTCCTGAGGGGTGTGGGTGGGCACTGCCTTACCTGTCCAGCAAACCACTCCTGGGCCACTCAGTGCCACCATAAGGCCATGCTGGTCTGGCAAAGTGGGGGTTGGACCCAGTTCTGTCTGGAGGTCCCTTCCAATGCCCCAGCACCCTCTGACTCTGCAAGTGAACCCCAGCCCTGCCACAGTGTCCTGCCTGTATTTAATGCAGAGACAGAGGAGTGAGCCAAGTGAAACCACAGAATCACAGCACACCCAGGCTGGCAAAGCCCCTCAGGATCACCAAGTCCAACCTAGAACCCTACTCTAAAGCCCCTCAGGATCACCAAGTCCAACCTAGAACCCTACTCTGCAAGATTCACCTTAAACCACATCCCCAAGGTTCTCATCCAAAGGACCCTTAAACACACCCAGGCTGGGTGACTCAACCACCTCCCTGGGCAGCTCATTCCAGTGCCTGAAACCAACCCCTGTGTGCGTGTGTGTGTGTGTGTGTGTGTGCAGGCAGGGTGTCAACACCACCGAACCCCAGGCTCCAAGCAGGGGTATTGCAACAGGAGACTTTTTGACCCCCGAAGTGCTGAAGCCATTTGTTAGCTCCCCTCCAGCACTCCACTGCAGCTCTGGAGACACCACTGGAGCAGCAGGCAGGAGGGGAGGGGATGGTTTGGCCTCGGGGCAGCAATGCAAATGCATCACTTACCACTGGGTACCAGCAGGATGCTCTTGACAATGTTCTTCAGGGGGCCCAAGCTGATTTTATTCAGGGTGGCAAAGTCTGAGAGCTGAGCCAGGAACCTTTCTACCTGTTGGAGGGGGGAAGAGCAGTGCTCAGGATCTTCCCTCTGCAGGCTTCTCTCCAGAGAGCTGCATTCCCAGAGCTCTGCTCTGGAGTCTTACCTCCTTGGGCTCGGTGAGGAAGCGGAAGAGGACTTCAGTCAGGTCTGAGAATTGCTGCAGAGAGACAGAACAGCTGCAGGGTCCAGCAGCAGCACTCTGCACTGCCAGCACCTCAGCACAGAATCACTGCATGTGTTGGGTTGGGAGGGACCTCAAAGCTCAGCCAGTTCCAACCCACCCCCCAAGGACACCTGCCACTAGAACAGGTCGTTCAAGGCCTCATCCAGCCTGGTCCTGAACACCTCCAGGGGGGTTGTGGGGCACAGAAGCACAGAATGTGATCTTTGATCACAACCTCCCTGGGCAACCTGTGCCAGTGTCTCCCCACCCTCTCTTCTTCCTAACATCCACTTTCAATCTCCCCTCTGCCAGTTCAAACCCATTCCTCCTCCTGTCATTGCAAGCCCTTGTCCAAAATCCCTCCCCAGCCTTCCTGCAGCCCCCTTCAGATCCTGGAAGGCCACTCCAAGGTCTCCTGGAAGCCTTCTCTTCTCCAGGCTGTAGAGCCCCAACTCTCTCAGCCTGTCCTCAGAGCAGAGATGCTCCAGCCCTCCATCACCACCACCATCCCCCTGAGCCAGCTCCACCTGCCTGGCCCCAGAGTCTGACCCCTGATGCTGGCAAGGTGCCCCCATCCTCAGCACTGCAAGATGCCCCTGGATGGGATTTGCTCGTGGCTGCTTTCCAGAGACACTCAAAGGGTTTGTGCAGCTGGTGGCTGGCACTGCAGAGAGCTTTTGTGGCTAATGGGAAGCTGCCCATGGGAAGATCCCACACGATCCAACAACCACGAGTGGGAAAAGATGGGCACAGCCACTGCCACGTCTCCCAGAGCCCACCAGGTAACCAGGCTAACTCAGGAAAAGGTCTACTGCTGCCCTTGGTTTCCTGAGCATGCAGCTGGCAGGGCTAGAGTGCTTGCAGGGCACAGCATTGCCATCCTCCCTCCTCTGCTGGCACCAGCACTGGCTGTGACCTTCTGGGTACAGCTGGCAGCTCTGCTGCTGCAGTGGCTCATCCTTTCCTACCCTTGTCATCAGCTGTGTGACAGTGATGGCACTGGGCTGGCACCCAGGGCTCTGGCAAGCTGAGCTAAAAATGCCTGAGCTCTTCCACTATCTTCAGCAGGAGGTGAACCAGGCTCTGAGGCAAGGCAGGACACCCAAGCGTGCTGGCAACCTGGAGGCTGGCATGTGCTGCCAGCCAGGGCAAGAGAATGGTGGGGTGGCAGTGCCAACCTACAGAGTGTGCAGAGACCCTGGGAAAGAGACAAAGCTCTGCAGACCCCTGCAGCCCACGGTGAGCACACATGAGCCACTCCCTCACCCCTGAGAACCAGGCTGCTGCCATGTACAGGCATGGGGCTGCGCCACTGAGCATGGGGCAATGCTCTGCCATCCTGCCCTGGGCACCAGACAACACAGCTCCCTCCTGGAGCAGGCTCAGACCTGGCAGGGACCCTGGCACCGGGGCCTAAGAGCTGACAGTGGAGCTGTGGGGCCTGAGGGCCCAATGGGGCCTGGCACTGAGGCTGCTCCTGGGCTGTGGGGCCTGGAGGCCAACCCAGGCCTGGCACTGAGGCTGCTCCTGGGCTGTGGGGCCTGGAGGCCAACCCAGGCCTGGCACTGAGGCTGCTCCTGGGCTGTGGGGCCTGGAGGCCAACCCAGGCCTGGCACTGAGGCTGCTCCTGGGCTGTGGGGCCTGGAGGCCAACCCAGGCCTGGCACTGAGGCTGCTCCTGGGCTGTGGGGCCTGGAGGCCAACCCAGGCCTGGCACTGAGGCTGCTCCTGGGCTGTGGGGCCTGGAGGCCAACCCAGGCCTGGCACTGAGGCTGCTCCTGGGCTGTGGGGCCTGGAGGCCAACCCAGGCCTGGCACTGAGGCTGCTCCTGGGCTGTGGGGCCTGGAGGCCAACCCAGGCCTGGCACTGAGGCTGCTCCTGGGCTGTGGGGCCTGGAGGCCAACCCAGGCCTGGCACTGAGGCTGCTCCTGGGCTGTGGGGCCTGGAGGCCAACCCAGGCCTGGCACTGAGGCTGCTCCTGGGCTGTGGGGCCTGGAGGCCAACCCAGGCCTGGCACTGAGGCTGCTCCTGGGCTGTGGGGCCTGGAGGCCAACCCAGGCCTGGCACTGAGGCTGCTCCTGGGCTGTGGGGCCTGGAGGCCAACCCAGGCCTGGCACTGAGGCTGCTCCTGGGCTGTGGGGCCTGGAGGCCAACCCAGGCCTGGCACTGAGGCTGCTCCTGGGTTGTGGGGCCTGGAGGCCAACCCAGGCCTGGCACTGAGGCTGCCCCTGGGCTGTGGGGGCTGGAGGCCGACCCGTTACCGGTACCGATGCTGCCCCTGGGCTGTGGGGCCTGGAGGCCGACCCGTTACCGGTACCGATGCTGCTCGGGACGTGCGGACGCCGCAGCCCACGCGTGGCTCGCCCCGGCCGTGCCCTGCCCTCCCGCGGCCGCACCTGTGCGCTGAGCTGGTTGAGGTTGTGCATGTCGCCGCTCACCGCCTCCGGCACCGGATCGCGGGTGAAGTTGAGCAGTCCCATGGCGGCGGCAGCGGCCCCGGCAGCGGCCCCGGCCCCGCCCGCCCCGCGGCTCGGCTGCCGCAGCCTGCGCATTGGCCGCAGCACTTTCCGCACCGCTGCGGGCTGCGCGCTCCGGCCGCGGGCACCCGCTGGAGCCTCACCCCGCGCTCCGTGCCCTGCTCCCTCCCGCCCGGCCCATGGCCGCTCCTCAGCTGCCCTTTCCCTGCAGCCCGGCTGCCCGCCGTGGTGGTGCCCCAGCCCCTCGTTGGCACCGGGTGGGTGGCTGGGAGGGTGCTGGGCACTGGGATGGGTGGGTGGCTGGGAGGGTGCTGGGCACTGGCAGGGGTGGGGGGCTGGATTGGGTGGGCACTGGGATGGGTGGGCAGCAGGATGGGTGGGCACTGGGATGGGTGGGCAGTGGGATGGGTGCGTAGTGGAATGAGTGGCCAGCAGGATGGGTAGGCACTGGGATGGGTGGGCAGCAGGGTGGCATACCTGTTTGCCCACCCCGGGGCTTACAGCAGTGCCCCAAGCCCCATTCATTGCTCTTAGAGAACAGCTGGTTTGGGGCAGCCTTTTGCTTTCCTACCAGAAGCAGCTGGTAGAGCCCCACAGTGAGCCCCAGCACAGGTGTCTGTGTGTGCTTCCTTCCTCCCAGCTCTCCATCCTGGGCGTGTGTAGCTGTAATCACTCTTTAATTTCAGGCACTTGGGTCACTCCCAATGGAAGGGCAAACAGCTGATGGCTGCTGCCTGTGGATCCTGATCCAGAGGCCAGAAGCTGAGCTGCAGATCTCTCTGTGTGGATCTGGAGCATCCATGGCAGGGTGGAGGTCTGGCTGACAGCTGAATACTGTGAGTTGGGTTTCTTTGTACAAAAGCCTCGAGTAAATTGTTTACAAAACGTGGTTAGAGGGCAAATCTGTTCCCCCTCCCCCCGCTGAAAATCCCACTTGGGACCCCAAATTCGGTGCAGTTTTCTCTCTCTCCAGCTGCTGCTCCCAGCACTGCTCGCTGAGGAGCCTGGCACAGGCTGGTAGGGATGGGTGGCCAGGGGCAGAGCTGTCCCAGAGCAGCCCATGTGCCATGGCTGGGCTCCCAGGGGTGGAGGAGTTCCCTGCAAGGAGGGTGCAGAGGCAGCTCAGCCTGCACGGAAAGTGTTTGGATGCTAGCGCCAGGGTCTCACAGGGAGATTTCAGGCTGGTTCTCAGCATACCCTGTAAGCAGGAGGTCTCCTTGGTTCAGGGTTGGGTAGGGTGGGCAGGCGAGTTGGGAAACCACCTTCGGCCCCTCTGCCGTGTGTCTCCTTTGTGTTTGTGAGGACAGCTTCAGTCCGGGAAATATTCAGGCTGGATGTATTCCCGAAGAGCACAATGGAGCTCATCCCATCCTCAGAGCCTCCCTTGCCTTAAGCTGCTATTTCACAGCTTTCCAAGAGCTTTCCAATAACTGCTCCAGCAGTTCGGGTTTTGGGTTCTTTTTTTCCCCCCCCCTATCAGCGTTCCTGTGCCTGGTCCATTTTATCCGGGAAGGTGCTCGCTGGCTGCCAGGGCTGCGAGAGCCTTTGTGGAAGGTAAAACCGCAGCAGCCCACGAGGCTTGTGCTGTACTCCTGACACTTTGAGTTGCAAATGAGAGCGCAGGAGGTTTTACAGCGCCTGCCATTGTGAGGCTGTCCCCGCAGTGGTTTATAAACTGGGAGTTAAGCAGCAAAGTACCGCTAATGATGAGGAGTTAAGAGATATTTACTGGTGGTCTGGCTGGAAGCTGCGTTCCAGCTGCCTTCTCTGCTCCCTTCTCTGCTCCCTCTGCCTCCCAGCCCAGCTGGGAGATTTTCTGTTTCGCGGTCCCTGGGTGGAAGTTTGCCCTCGACCGAAGGGGATTGTCGAAGTGAAGCATTGCTGACCCTAAATATTTAGGAGACCTCCAAGCAAAGCGCAGGTTTTTCAGGGTGGACGTTTGCCAGGTTGTGTGGTGGACTGGAACCACAGGACACGTTTGGCTCTAAAACACACTTAGCCTTCACTGAAACTCCCTCCCTTAAAATCCCTCCCCATGAGCTGGCTGACACCGGGGGTGCCACTGCGTGTTCCTCTCTGGCTTCAGGATGTTGTGTGCAACCCTAATGTAAACTGTGCTAAGTGCAGATCGCTAATTGCAGTTAATTGTTGCTCCTTTTCATACCCACCACAACTCATTCACCTGTTCTGTGTGGCTGGAAAACCTGAACCGAGGCAAGAGGCAATTTTCTGCCTGGTTTGTGTGCTGGGATTAGCCCTGCAGGAGCAGCCCCTGGCTGAGCTTTGCTTCCCTGTGTCTTTTCTAGGGTGATGCTTTGGGAGCTGGTGGAGGATGGGCTCGGGGCACACACATCTGCTTGTGTGAGCACGCAGGAGCTCCAGCAGGAGGGGGAAGCCAACGTGGAGAAGCCATTTCCCAGGCAGCAAACCAAATTCTTGGGGCAAGCTGAGTGACAGGATGCAAGGAGAAGAGCTGTGTGTTGAGGTATGTGCCCCTAAGGCCCTGTGCCAACCACCCCCAGGAAACTCAGCAGTCCCATCTCCTGGGATGCTGCTGGGGCTGCAGTGTGGCATCAAGTGCCACCAGCCCTGGTCTGTTTCTGCCCTGGGCAGGCTGACTTCTGCCAGGACTCAGCTTGGGTTTACTCAAATAAAAGAGCAAGTTGCAGGGTGATGATGATCTGGATTAGTTACAGGAATGCCGGGCAGAGGATGGCCCCCAGCACCCCAGGGCTGATACCCTGTGTCCCTTCCAGCCATCTCCCCTGGTGGGTGCCTCTGCCAGGCTATTCTCATGCAGAACGTGGCTGATGGACTCATCAGAGCTGAGAACAGCAGCTCCTGGTTCCAGCTGTGTGCAGTTTGCTCACCACAAATGCTGGAGTAGCAGTGGCAGCAGCAAGGCAGGGTGGGGGGTGTTAGAGGGAGGCAAAGAGCTTCCAAATGGTGCCCTTCAGACTGAGCCAGAGCACCCACGTGCCCTGCTTCAGATGTGGTTTTCAGCTTCACTTCACCCATCAGACATGAAAACCTGCCTCAGCACATGGGGAGAGTCACCTGGGGAAGTCTCAGATCCTGGGGGGGTCACTGTCCTGTTCTCTGATTCCATTTTCCACCCAAAGCCCTTTGCATGACTCTTTGAGAGCAGCCTTGCAGCACCTTCCTGAGGTGGAGGAGCTTTGTCTGCTCCCGATGGCCTGAGAAGGGCCTGGGAAAGGTGAGAGTGGGTGAAGGAGCTGCGGGCAGAGCCCAGAGGGCTCTCACCCTGGCTGGTGCTGAGCCCACCCAGGGCTGGGGAGAGCATCTCTCTGCACAGAGGGATCTGCAGCTCCTCCTGGCTTGCTGCCGGGATGGAGATTGCCCAGATGAAACTTGTGAAGAGTTCATTCTGCTCCCAAAGGGAGCTGCTAGAAATGAGATCTTCGAGACCAGGATTTCAGTTCCTCCTGCAGTTTTAATGCTCCTTCCTCTCCCCCTCCAGGCAAACCACAGGGGCTGTGTGCAGGGCTGGTGGCAGAGCTGGAAGCACCACTGCTGGGCTCTGCTCCTGCTTTGTGGCTGCAGACAGAGCCCTCCCCCTGCTCGGGAGCAGGGCTGATAATCCCCATCCTGCAAGGGAAGGAGCAGCTCTGGCCCTTGGAGGGGCTGTGCTGGCAGCAGCCCCCGGGGAGCAGCAATTCTCCCCATAAAAGTCCCTGTGCTGAGGGGGGACTGAGGTTTTTTGGGGGGGGCTCATCACTTCAGATTAGGCTGTGCAGGCATATCCTGTTTTCTAGGAAAGAGAGGGTTTTGTGGGCAGCTTTGTTGCAGAGGCATTGAAGAGCTCTCTGTGTGCCTTGGCGTTCGGAGGTCGCACGCTGGTAGCTGTGGAGTTTCTCTGTGTCCTGGTGCCAGGCTGCCCTGGGTGCCATGGGTGCCACTCAGTCGTAGTTTCCTTAGAGGTTTGTATCATGTGGGCTTGGCCAGCCCACAGGAAAGGCTCCACACTTCATGTAGGAGGAGGGATAACACTTCCCATCACTCTGTAAAGAGCAATTCCTCCAGCTGCAGAGGAGGCTGGAGGCTGTGTTCCCACATGTGGCAGCAGGATGAGTTCTTCTCATGTTGGGGCCAGACCTTGCTTGTCAGCAGCCAGAGGCTTGCTCCTGTGCCCCTGGGTGGCACAGGCCTGCTCTGGGCTCGGGGGAGATCCCAGGAACAGGAGAGTTTCTCCAGGCAGCAGTGGTGAGGAGCTGCAATGGAGCTGGTGGAGAGGCAGGGTCCAGACCATGAAGCTGCTTGTGGAAGAGGAGGACATGATCCAATGGGATCCTGCAAGGAAGAATGCCAGGCAGTGGGAATGGTTGTTACTGAGGGAAGGAGCTGCTGTGCTGTGTGTGCACCACCACGGGAAACCCAAGGCCTGAATGCAGCAGGAGTATTGTCACCAGCTTCAGCAAAAGGCAAAGTCCTCCTGCTCCTTGCCCCAGGCTGGCTGGAGGAGCTTGCAGCTGTCCAGGGTGACTTAATGGTTCTGGTGCTTCTCCTTAACCTGCTGGGAGACTGAACAAGCACTTAGCTGTCACCAGGGTCTGGAAATCTGGGACCTGCAGATCCAGAGATGAGAAGGCTGCAGGCAATGAGACATCTTTGCTCAGCTGCTTTGTCTGGCCAGGATCTCCTGCTGCTTATGGAACTTGGAGCAGGGCCTGACTCAAACACTTGGGTTGCAAAGCAAGAAGCAGGAGGTGATGGGAGCCAGGGCACAGCTCAGGGGAGGGTTTACCTGGGCAAGGTGGCAAAGGGGATTTGAAGTGGGAGAACAGGGTGGACAGAGGAGCTGGACCTGGTGCTGTGACCCTGCAGAGAAGGTAGTGGCTGAGCAGCCTTTGGTGGGGAGGAATTGGGGTTGTGAGTGTTGAACTGTGCATGGAGAGAGTGCTGGGGAGCTGGAAGGTGAGGATGAGGAGTCACTGCTGCTGGGGATGGCTGTTGTGGTGGTGACAAAGAGTGGCTCTCAGCTGGTTGGTCACTGTCCCCATGGGTTTGGAAGGCTGGACCTGCCAGGGTGAAAATGGCTGTTGCTGAGAGGGTTTCTGGGCAGTTCAGCTGTGCTGCTGGTGGGAGTCACCATCATGGGCAGGGACATGCCCCTGGCACAGCATGCAGAGAATGTGCAGAGGTGGGGAGGGACCCCCCCAGCCTCTGCCCAGCTGCTGCTCCCTGCTCTGGCCACACTGCTCAGCTTCTCACAGCATCTCCAGTGATGGTGCAGAGGAGCTTTGCCTCCAGGACCACTTTCCACCACTTGGCCATGCTGGAGAAAGCCTCAGGGCTGGTGGGGAGTAGTGAGGGGTTGGCAGATACCTGGGATGGAGGGGATTCCAGATATCTGCCCAGTGGGAAGTGCTGAGAGCCTGGCACAGTGTGCCAGCAATGACTGGCAGGAGTCTGAATAACAAATCCTCCCCAGGGGCACCGTTTGCCCCATGAACTCTGCTGCCCGTGAAGGGCCAACCCTGCAAGCATCTCTCTGGTTGTGTGCAGCAGGGATAGGCAGGGAGCTCAGAGCTGGGCTCAGGGCTGCCCAGAGCCGCTTTGTTGGGTGCCAGGCCCCTTCCCAAGCGCCGCTAAGCGGGGGAGGGCAGGGGGCGTTGCGGCGGGCGGGAGATTGATGGCAGGGTCAGCGGGGCCAGCAGCGGCAGGAAGGTTTCTGTAGAAAAAGAGAGGAGCTCACAGATGCTTGAAGCCAGACCTAATCCCACCCCACCAGCGCCTTGGGAACCCTCCTAAGCACAACTCGCCCAAGCCTTTTGCTTTCCCCAAAGCTGCAAAAGCACAGAGGGGGTAAAATGTGCTGCTGGGTTTTAATCCGCGGTGGATTCGTGTGGGGTGTGTTTGGCTGAGCACCAGGCTCCCTTTTCCCCACGGCTTACCCTAACCAGGCTGCTCAGCTCCTTGTTCCCTCTCGCACGTGCAGCTGCATTTTTCATGCCCGTGCTGTGCAGGACTGGAGGGGTGACCCTGGGGGATCCTCCAGTACAGCCTTGGGCTGCTGTGGACCCTTCCCGTGGCGTCGGGATGCTTTGGAGAGCTCATTTGTCCTCCTGCCCTTGAAAGTTTATTTCTGTCAGCCCAGGATAATCCTGGTCCTACTTCTCACTGTTACGAGACTTTTCTGCTGGATCTCGAAGTAACAGTGAGGGAGCAGAGAAGATTTCACCCCACGTGGGCCCTGGATGCTTTGTCTGGGGCAGGAGAGGTGCAAACTCTTTGCCTTCATCCTGGCACTGCTCTCACGAGGGTCTGAAGCCTTTGTATGGGAATGGGAGAGAAACAACCAACCAAAAGGGACCATCAAACTTGGGAGGCTTTGTGTGCCCTCACTAGTCCCTGTGCTGAGGGCACAGCACTGGTGGTGGGCAGAGGGACAAGGGCTGTGCCCAGCCCCAGGCTGCCCCTTCCCCCCCCAGGGGTGCTCCGTTTCCCCCGTGAGGCTCTGATGCTGCGGGGGCTGAGCTGTGGAGGGGTCTCCGAGGACCAAGCCCCAGAAGGAATTTGAGCCTGGGGGAGGGGTGTGCTGGGCACTGGGGGTGGCACCGGGGGGCTGGCAGGTACCAGGGGCTGTGGAGCCCCATGAGAGGGTTGCTGAACTCCGGGGAAGGGATGTGGGCTACAGGGTGGGGGATGCAGGGTACGGGGGAGGGATGTGGGGTACCGGGGGCGATGCGGAACACCAGGCGATGCGGAGTCCCAGGCCATGTGGAGTGAGGGAATTCCATGGCTCCCGGCTGTGCGGGAGTGCGGGTGGGGGCACACAGGGAGTCCGGGGGAATGCAGCTCCCCGTGGGCTGTGGGTGCGGTGCGGGCCCCTCATCCCCCTCCGTCGGCGTACGGCGAGGCAGGGGTGGCGGCGGAGGAGGAGGAGGAGGAGGTGGAGGAGGAGGGGCTGCCCAGCACGGGCAGGGTTAAAGCGCCATGTAACCGGAGCGCGGGGCTGTCGGGGGCCGGCCAGGGTGCGGGAGGAGGCGACGGCGAGCGGCGCGGCCCCGGTGGACGGCGCGTCCCGGCACAGCGCAGGTGAGCGCGGAACGGCAGCTCCGTCAGGGACCGGCCCGCAGGGTCGGGGACAGAGCCGCAGCACATCCTCGTGGGCGGCTTTGTTGTGAGCGGTGGCGGGGCACAATGGGGCGGGCGGGGGCGCGGTACCGGGGCGCACCGGAGCGCGGCGGGAGCGCCCCGGCCGATCGGGCGGCTCCGAGCTCGGTCGCCGGGAACTCGCCGTGTTCGGCCCCGGGGGCTCGGGGCAGCCACTTGTTGCCGCCGGTTGGTCTCCCGGGGAGGAGTTTGGAGCTTCGGTGTGCCCGCAAGCCCCAGGCCGGGTTCCCTCCGGTCCCGCCCCTCCCGTTGCAACTTTCAGAGTTCCCGCGGAGGTGCCGCGGCCGCGGATCCCGGGGGCGCGCCCCGGGGCTGTCACGGCGAGGTCGGGCCGGCTGCTGGGGATCTCCCCCAATGCCGGCGGTGCCAGGAGGGGCAGGGGAAACGGAGTAGGGACAGAGTCCGGGGCCGCGGCGGGAGCACGGCAGACCCGCGGATTCCCGTCGGTGAAACGGCTTGTGACGGCCCCGGGGTGGGGAGGGTTCCTGGAGGGTTTGCGGAGGGTTTGGGCTTCCCCTGCCCCTGGCTCGGCTGGCCCCGGCCAGCGCCGCCCTCCAGGCAGGGGGGCCCGGGGGGGCTTCCGGGAGTCCGGGATACGGCGGCAGCGCTGCCGGGGCCGAGCACCTTTGTGTGTGGGGCCGGCGGCTCCCGGAGCTGTCAGCGCATCTTTGCTTTTTCTCTCTTTGCAGCAAACGGCTCCCGTCCGGCGCCTCGGGCTTGCGGTGTCCCCGGGGCTGGGACGGCGGGGACGAGGCAGCGGCAGGTACCGACCCGGGCTGGGAGGCTCCGCCGGCATCCACCTCCTCATCCCCAGCCCAGGAAGAAGTTCCCGTGGAGCAGGGGAGGGAGAGCATCGGAGACCGAGAAATGAACTCCGGGGTGGCCCCAGTTTAGGGCACAAGTCCCCGGGGAGAGAAGCTGCGGGTGGTCACCCGGGGGCAGCCCTGCTACTCGGGAAGGGATAGGGGGAGCAAGGGGGGTGTGCGTGTGGGTGGGTGTGTGTGTGGGTGTGAAACCTTCAGCCCACGCTGAATTGGATTTGACTTGAACTGGACTTGAATTTTCTTCCTCTGTCTCCAGTTTCCTAATTTTTAACGAAATGAGGGGGAATTGTAGAGTGGTTGGAGTTGGAAGGGACCACAAAGACATAGTTCAGCCCCCCCTGGCACGGCAGGGACACCTTCCACTGGATCAGGCTGCTCACAGCCCTGCCCAACCTGGCCTTGAACACCTCCAGGGATAGGATGTCCCAGTCCCCAGCTCTGGGGGAGGCTTTAAGCCCCACTCTGTGGGGGAGGTGGGGGACAGTGAGGTGTCATTGTCATCACTTCGTGTCCTCTTGTGCAGGAGGAAGATGAAGCAGTGACGGCTCTGGACGGAGGACCACGGCTAAGCGAGACCCACCGGTGTGACAGCGGAGCCCCCGCAGCCCCCAGTCCTGCCCGGGGTGCCCGTCCCTGGGTGGGGGGGCTCAGGAGAGCCAGGGTGGCTCATCCCAGCGGGACGTGCCCGAGATGAGCATGGTAAAGAGCCTAGAGCGGCTGGAGCAGCGGCTGGCTCTGATGGTGGCTGCCCAGGAGACTTCTCCGGCCTGGTCTTCACTGGGAGAGGAGGGGCCGGTTTGTTTTTTTTTTGATTCTTTCCTTTCAAGCCAGCTTCGCTGCAAGGCAGCAGCGTGGCCGCCGAGGGCTGCTGCGGGCCGGCGGGGAGCGGAGCTGGGGCAGGAGAGGAAGCAGGGGGAAAATGGAGGGAAGTGGCGGAGCGCTGAGAGGGGCCAGGGACAGGAAACGGGCAGGGGAGGGGAGAGCAGAGCCTGCCCTCCTTAATGAGCAGATCTGCTGAGATGGGCTCCCTTTCTTACCCGACTGCCAGCCCAGCAGCTCTTTTCTTCCCAGGATTAGAGGGAAGTGTTTTGGGGGAAGAGTTAAAGGCCATTTGTGCGCTCAGGATAGCCCAAGGCCAGCCTGGGGGGTGGGGAGCAAGCCCCAGCCATTGGGGTTCTTTATGTCTTTTTGTTATTCAAACAGGGCTTGGGTGATGGCTGCCATCCCAGCCATCCTGTAGCACTTCCCTGCAGCCTTTTGATATGCATGCCCCTGTCTGGAGGCAAAGTCCGGCTGTCTCCCCTGCGATCTCTCCACCTACTGGGGAACCGCACGTGATAAGGGCCAGCCTGTTTTCTCAAGAAGGAAAACTGAACCCAGCCCCAGCCAGGAGCTGGGAGAGCAGCCCTGGTGCCCCGGGGGGCAGCGGGGCTGGCGGGACCCGGCCCTGCCCGGACCCCTCGCAGGTGAGGCTGTGCCCGGCGAGCTCTGCCGCGCAGGGGCTGGGAGGCTCTCTGAGCAGCGAAGCTCTCGAACCGCTTTGGCAAAGCTCAAAGAAATTGGTGTTGCAGACCCGGGGCGGGCTCCAGAGCCAGCGGGTTCATTGTCTCCGTGGGGTAGCGCTGCCGGGCACGTCCTGGGCACCAGGCAGTGGCAGGGCTGCCGCCTGTGCCAGTCTCTCGGGGAGCTTGGCGCATCGGGGCTGCCCTGGGGGCTGGTTCTGTTCTGGGAGGGGTCTGGTGGCCGGCATGGGGCTGTGGCGTGGGGCTGGGTGTTTGCAGCGTGTTGGGTCAGGCAGAGCCCACGGTGCTGCTTCAACTCCTCCCGTGGGCCAGGCTGGGTGAGGGCAGAGCTCTGCTGCTTGTTCTTTTTGCAGTGCTGTGTGCGTGGGGTGAGCTGCCGCAAGGGCAGGAGAGGGCAGAGGGCTGAGCCTTCCTCCTGAGCAGGAGGTGCTGAGGGTGGTGAGGATGGTGACTGCCGTGGGAGATGCTCAGAGGCATGGTGGGACAGACTGATGTTCTCATGGGCAGGATGTCCTCAGCGGGCAAGATGGACTCGGGCTTGTGGCTTCCAGAGGCAGGAGGGGAGGGATGGGAGTTGGCATCCTGCTGCCTCTAGAGGCTTTGGCTTTGCAGTCCGGGGGGGGGGGGAGGTCCCATTGCCACTTGCCTGTCAGAGGATGCTGCTGGGGGATGTCCTTGAGTGATCTCTGGCTGTGCAGCTGGAGGAGTGTGTGTGCTGTGCCTGCACTGCTTGCTCCTGCGTGTACGCGGCAGGCCCTGCCTGGGGCTCAGTCGGGTGGGAATGGCCATGAAATGCCCACGGAATGCCCAGCAGTGCCTGCTGCTGGGTCCCATGGACAGGCAGAGCTCCAGCTCTGCCAGGAGCAGTTCAGCTCCTTCCCATGAAGGAGCCGTATGAACTCTTTTGTTCATATTTTCACTGGAACAAAGATGATGTTGGAGCTCCCTGAGTATGTGGCTCAGCTGGGCTTGGCATGTGAGATGCTCAGTCCTGGCTGTGGGTGCCAGGGACCACCTAGCTGTCATCCTTCCCTCCACCCCCGTCCCCCACAGCATGGGCTGGTAGGGACATGCTCCCCGTCCCCAGCCTCTCCTCTGGGTGCCCCTCATGCCAAGAGAGCAGTGTGTCCACTCACACACACCTTGCTGCATGGATTCCCAAGTGATGGGCAGAGACTGGGTGAGATTTGCTATTGTGGGGGGCAGCATCACTGCTGGTCCTGATTGCTGCCGTCCTGCAGCATGGCAGGCCAGGGAGGGGGCAGAGCTGACCTGGCTGTGCAGCACAGGAGCATGTTGTGCAGCACAGGAGCATGTTGTGCAGCACAGGAGCATGTTGTGCAGCACAGGAGCATGTTGTGCTTCCAAGAGCACCCAGAGCTGCTGTGTGGGACCCTCCTCCTGGGCCAGGGGCAGCCAGGGGCAGCCTGGCGTGCCTGGGCAGCTCCCAGGAATTGTTTGCTGGGTCTGGGAGCAGATGTGCTGCAGCAGTGGGATTGCTGCACACAGCTGTAGGGGTTTTTGCAGCTTCAGCCTCCCTCTAGTGCCATTCCTCCCCCATTCCTACCATTTTCTCCCATTCTTCTCCTTTTTTTCCCCCATTCCTTTCCTTTCCTCCCCATTCTTCCCCATTTTCTTCCATTTCCTCCCACCTTCTTCCATTTCCTTCCCATTCCTCCCCTTCCATCCCTTCCCAGAGCAGAGATGTCTGCATGGGGAGGCAGGAGGAGCACCCTGAGGGCTCTCCCTGCAGAGGGGAGCACCCAACACCTGTTTTGCTCCATGTTTGGGTGTTACCAGGGTTTTAATGCTGCCCTTGGCACCCAAAACATCAACCCCCAGCTGGCCTTTGTCTGCGGAGGTGCTGACAGATGATCCCAGAGCAGGAATCCCGATTGCTGGGGAAGCAGTTGGAGCCAGAGCAGCAGAGAGGGGGTGTAGAGGGCGTGGGTCTGGAGCCTGGGGGCTCTTTGGGGCTGTGGGGGGAGCCTTGCTTTTGCTTCCCAGCAGGATCTCGGGCGGGTGAAGCCCTGCTGCCTGCTCCTCGGCTCCTTCAGCTGAGTTAGGTGCTCCTGAAATGGCTGTGCCGGCAAGGGGCAAGTTCCAGCACAGATCCCGAGCCCAGCGGTGAGGCAGCTCCGGGAGCAGTGTCCTGGGTGCCTCTGGGAGAGCCCAGAGCTTCCACTTCCCAACACAGGATCCAGGCAGGGCAGTGAGGGAGGGCAGAGGCGCCTGGGCACAGGCCAGGCTCGTTCCACCTCTCCTGGGGTAAGGGGTGCTGGGTGCAGACCCCTGCCCTGCCCCTTTGCCCTGGAGCTGAGGCCGGAGAGGGGGCAGGAGGAGTTTTCCTGCAGGCGCCAGGACTTTGCCCCCCCATGGCGACCTGTCTGCTGTGTCCTGCTGCTGTCACAGCCCACCCACTGCTGGGCTGCTGCCTTTGGCTGTGCTGCCTCTGCTGCCAGGTCTGAGCACAGTGAGGCTGGTGCCCGGGGCAGGGTGGCAGGGGAGTGCAGCTCTCCTCTGGAACAGGCTCCTGAGCTCCACTGCTCTGTCAGAGCCAGCCTGGGCTGGGCAGCACCCAGGATGATGGGATCAGGCTGGCACAGCCCTGGAGAGAAGCCCCAAAGCTTCCCTAAGTGAGCAGGTTGTGTCTGGGGCCTGTTTGCTGCAGCTGCTGGAGCTTCAGGGCCAGCAGGGCTTCGTTCAGGTGCCTGCTGGCATTCCTAGCACCACTACAGGCTTGTCTCCAGGTCAGGCCAGAAGAAGTTGTGGCTGGCATGCAGAGCTTGCCCTGTCCCCTCTGCCTTCCCAGGGCCTTTCTGCTGGCCTCAATCCCTTTTCCACTCTGGCTTCCACAGGCAGCCATGAAGAAGGACAAGAACCGCAGTGGGGACGAGGCAGGCTGCAGGGCAGAGCTGATCCTTCTCAACGGGGACTGCACCACCCCCACCTCTGACTCCCCTGCCCTGCTCTTGGAGCAGAAGGGCAAGCCCAGTGCCCCGGGTGAGTCTCACCATGCTGTGCCCAGCATGTGCCATGTGTGGGGTGCATGGAGCCATGGATCTCCCCCCTGCCATCCCGAGGGGAGCTGGGAGCTGCAGCATGGCTCAGTGTCACGTCAGGGAGTCTGGGGTAACCTGGAACCCCTTAAACCATGTCACTCAGATCCCTCCATGGCTCCTCTGCTGGGTTTCTGCTTTCTGATGGCATTTCCAGGCCATGGGGACAGAAGGGGTTGTGGGAGTGGGTGCCACACTGAGGTGCTGGCTCTGCCCCTGGATGGTTTCACCCCTGAGCAGCTCAGGAGGCAGGGAGCCCTCAACCTGAGGTGCTGCATCCTAGCTCCTGGGATGCTCTGGTTGTGGTCCCCAAATCCCACCTCTTGGCTTCACGAGGTCCTGCTTCAGCTGAGCTGGTGCCAAGCCCTGACTAGCAGGCCTGTGGCTTCCTTTGGCCTCTGAGCTTTCAAGGAAGAGAAGGTGCCCACAGTGGCTGTTAGGTGCCAGTTTTGGGGGCAGGTGGGTGATTGTGACTGCCAGTGTCAGCAGTGGCACTGTGGGGAGCCCTGGGGACACTGCCTGCTTCCCACTCTTGGCCACACTTCTCTGAGGTGAGGTTTTGGTCTCACCAAATGACATTTTGCTGCTTGGAGCAGTCCCAGGCAGAGCTGTGTGGAGGCTTCTGGAGCCTGACTCTGCTCTGCCTTGTCCCTGCCCAGCCACTGCAGACCTGAGGCTGCCAGCCCTGAAGAACAACAAGAAGGTGAGCAAGGGAGACCTGCCCAAGGAGGACCTGTCCTGGCCACTTGCTCTGGCTGGCTCGCAGGAGGTAGGTGCTCAGCTGCCTGCTGGGGGCTTTGGGCTGGCTGTGGGTGCAGTTGGGTGCCCCAGACCCTCACCCCTTCCTCTCCAGGGCAGCTCTGTGCTGGGGGAGCAGCCTGCTCTCTTTGCATGGTCTGCCTTGTGGTGAGCACCCTGAAGAGGGCAATGAGTGGTTCAGAAGTTTAATTTAAAGCTGATGTGCTGTGAGTTGTTCAGCTTCACCTCTGCCTCAGGCTGGGCTATCTGCAAGATCAGGATCTGTGTTTCACCATTCCTCATTGAGCTGTCAGACAGCACTGCCCCTGCTGCTGGGCAGGATTTGGGCAGTGGGGGTGACAAAGGAGGAAGGCTGAGGTGAAATGCTACACATTTGGATGTATTTGGAAGGTGGCAGCTGCAACCTTCATCTGCAAGCAGCCTTTTCAATTCCTGACTGCTGCACGATGGCAGGAGCCTGAGTCCTGCTCACAACATCCTGCAGCAGTCTGAGCATTCTTGTGCTGGGATTTCCCTCACAAGGCCTTGGCCATGCTGATGGACTGAAGCATCTCTGTGTCTCCTGCTCTCAGGGTGGCTGCTTTCAGCTGCTTTGGGGCTGCATCCCAGTTTTGTCCTCCCCATCTTTTGTTAACTTAAGTTTGACAAACCTCCAGGCGGTGCAAACAGATTTTTTTTTTTTTTTGGCTTGGGTTTTTTTTTTTTTTTTTTTTTTTGCTTCTGCCTTTATTGTTCTGACTTTGAAATAAACCCCCAAGGTTGGAGATGTGCCTGTGAGCAGGCAGCTTGCAAAAGAAAGAGCCATAAATCCAACCAGGGTGAAAATTCAGCTTCCCCCACAAGCTTGGGTTCAGGAGATTGTCACTTGCAAACTCTCCTTTCGTTGGGAACCTGCTGGGCCGGATGCAGGAAACACGTCTGGGGCAGGCTGTTTGTAAACTGAGGCTGCTGAAACCACAGGGGAAGGGCTGCAGGGGCTGGGCTGTGGGAGGAAGAGCACCCAGGGGTGGGTTGGAGCTCCCACGGGGGTGCGAGTACCCATGGGTATGTGAGGACCCAGGGGTGCGTGTGAGGACCTACAGCTGCAGGAGAGCACCAATGGGTGTGTGTGTGAGCACCCATGTGTTTGTGAGCACCCACAGCTGCAGGAGAGCACCAATGGGTGTGTGAGAGCACCCACAGCTGGCAGAGAGCACCCCCGGGGGTCTGTGTGAGCACCCATGGGTGTGTGAGAGCACCCACAGCTGGCAGAGAGCACCCACGGGGGTGTGTGTGAGCATGCTTGAGGCTGCTTGAGGCTTTCCCAGTCTCCCCAGTTTGTGGCTCTTGCCCTGGCTGTAGCTGTGAGGAGGGANGGGGCTGGGGGTAATGGAAGGCTGAGAGGCTGGGGGTGACAAGGAGCTGGGGGTGATGAAGGGCTGGGGGTGATGAGGGCTGAGGGGCTGGGGATGATGAACTGGGGGTAACAAGGAGCTGAGGGTGATGAGGGGCTGGGGAGGGAATGAGGAACTGGAGGTGATGAGGGGCTGGGAGCGATGAGGAAATGAGGGGCTGGAGGTGGGGAGGGGCTGGGGGTGANGCTCTGTGGCAGCCGTGGGGGGCAGCTGCCCGCGGTGCAGGCTGTAGGAGGGCACAGCCCAGGGCTCTGTGGCAGCCGCGGGGGGCAGCTGCCCGCGGTGCAGGCTGTAGGAGGGCACAGCCCAGGGCTCTGTGGCAGCCGCGGGGGGCAGCTGCCCGCGGTGCAGGCTGTAGGAGGGCACAGCAGCGATGGGCGCTGCCGGAGCTGCCTTCCCCGTGCCCGGGGCTGCGGTGCCCAGCCGAAGAAGCAGGAGCCGTGCCTGTGGCCAGGTGCTGTTGGCAGGGGGTCGGTGCCCATGCCACAGCCCCTCTCTTGTGGTTGCAGGGTCGTGCCCGGGGCGGTGCCGGCTGGGAGAGCAGCCTGCGGCAGAAGCCTCCTGTGCGCCTCATCTTCCAGGCAGGGCAGACTCGCCACGAGATGAGGATCAAGGAGGACCCTGGCAGCCTGGAGCCCCTCAGGGACCTGCCAACTCCTCTGCGGGTGAGGGTCTGCCTGCCTGGGCCTGCTGTGCCCTGCCCAGGTGTCTTCAAACATGCTGCAGCTTCTCTGTGCCTCAGTTTCCCCTCTGGAGCTGGGGGGGGGTTGTGTGCTGTTGTTTGTCCCTGCTAGGGATGCTTTGGGCACCCTGAGGGGAGTTGGGGAGAGGAGGAGGGAGGAAGGCAAGTGGGGGGCACCGTGGTACAGGTGACTTGGGTGGCAAAGCAGAGCAGTTTTGCCTCCAGCACCTCAGGCCTGAGCTTCCTGTTCCTAGCTGTAGCTGTGGCTNGGGGTGATGAGGAGATGAGGGGCTGGAGGTGGTGAGGGGCTGGGGGTGATGAGGAGATGAGGGGCTGAAGGTGGTGAGGGGCTGGGGGTGATGAGGAGATGAGGGGCTGAAGGTGGTGAGGGGCTGGGGGTGATGAGGAGATGGGAGTCACAGGAACTGGAAATGACAAACTGGGGTGACAAGGGGCTGGGGCTGATGAGGGGCTGGGAGGGCTGAGGGACTGGGGGTGATGAGAGGCTGAGGGTGACCAGGGGCACTCCCTGCTGCCCCTGCCCTGCCTCTGAGGCTGTGTCTGTGCCCGGGCAGGTCTCCAGGCGCCGCTCGGCCGCGCCCACGCTGGTGACCATCGACCTGACGGAGGAGGACTCTCGGGACTCGTCCCGCAGCAGCAGTACCCTGTCGGGCAGCAGCTCCCAGGAGGGGCAGAATGGCACCACCGAGCTGGGCACCGAGGAGCAGGAGGGCAGGGATGTGGGCACGGCGCAGGAGTACCAGGTAGAGAGGGGCCAAACTCTCACCCCGCAGCTGGGACCTTATGCCAAGGCTGCGGTGAGGGCACCCTCTGCAAACAGCTTCTCCTGCCCCCTCTTCCCTGCCTGTCCAGGGTGCCAGGGTGTCCCTGTCCACTGGGCAGTGGGGTTGGTGCTGCTCTGAGGTGATTGCAGCAGGCGGATGCTGCGCTGGGGACCAGCCCCACCAGGCACATGTGAGGCTGCAGAAGCCTCCGAGGGCTCCTGTGAGCTGCGTGCATGGCACACGCCAGGCTGGCAGCTACCTGTGCCATGCTGGGGCAGGCAGTGGCATGTGCAGGAAGTGCTTCTGTCTGGGGCTGCTGGAGAGCAGCGAAGCTGCTGGGGCTGCCATGATTCAGTGCCTGCGGGCACCAGGGCAGGGCCTGAGACGTGCAGCAGTTGGGCAACTGGCATCTTGCTGCTTAATTGGGGCCTAATTGTAGAGCAGAGCTGGGCAGGAGGGTTCTGTGGGGAGGCCTCCTGCAAGAGAGGCCTAGCTGGGCACAGCTCTGTGCTGGCACAGCCCCCTCAGCCTGCCTGGTGGCCCTTGGCATGGCCACACCAACATTCCCAGCTCTTTTTTCCCTTGCTTTAGCTCTGTCTGCTTTCCTGCTTTCCCCTGTGGGAACAAGAGGAGGGAGGGTGAGTGGGTATCCTGGGTGGGTATCCTGGGTGGGTGCCCTCTCCCTGGGGTGCAGCCAGACAAGTTGTGACCTCTGTGAGGGTTGTGGCAAGGAGCAAGCTCTGCCCGGGGAGCCCAGGGACAACCTGCAGCAGGCAGGACATGCAGTGACCCCTGCCTGGCTTCCTCAGCCTGGGCTGTGCCTCCTGGCACTGCACCCAGCTTTGGGCTCCTCACTCTAAGAAGGACATTGAGGGGCTGGGGCAGGACTAGAGAAGGGCAGCAAAGCGGGGGAAGGGTCTGGAGAGCAGGGCTGGGGAGGAGCAGCTGAGGGAGCTGGGGGTGTGCAGCCTGCAGAAGAGGAGGCTGAGGGCAGAGCTCATTGCTCCCTGAGAGGAGGCTGGAGCCAGGTTGGGGTTGGTCTCTTCTCCCTAGGCTCAGGTGACAGGGGGAGAGGAGATGGCCTGGAATTGTGCCAGGGGAGGCTTAGGTTGGAGATGAGGAAAAAATCAGGCACTGGCCCAGGTTGCCCAGGGACCTGGTGGAGTGCTCATCCCTGGAGGTGTTCAAGAACCCTGTGCCCATGGCAGCTGGGGCCGTGGTTTGGTGGCCATGGTGGTGCTGGGTTGCTGCTTGGCCTGGGTGGTCTCAGAGGCCTTCTCCAGCCCAAACAACTGCAGAAGCTCTTCCTGCCTGAGCTGGGTGAGGGCACCCCGAGAGCCTCTGGAGCTGCTGCCCCGTCCCCACCACCGGGGCTGCCGCAGAGCTCCCTGCCTGCTGGTTTGTGTGGGCAGGAAAAGGCTTCCCAGCGTTTGCTGGGACCCTGGCAGGGCAGGCAGGAGCGAGCACGCGTGGGGCACCGGCGCCAGGAGGGCTGCGCAGGACGGAGCATGCAGCAGGGCTGGCAGCATGGAGCAGGGCTGGGAGCCAGAGCTGCTGGGGCTGTGTTCTGCTGGGGTTCGTTGGGGGGCAGGGGGGGTGGGGGTGCAGCTGCTGTGCGTGGCTGAGCTCCACGGAGGTGACTGTGCTGTGTCCCACGGGTGGGGCAGGCTCACCCCCGCCCCGCTGCGGGGCTCTCCCGCGGGGCTGCTGGCATCAAGGGAGGCCTGGCTGCTTTGGGCTGATCCCTGCTGCCCTCTGCTTTGCAGGACGGGAAGGAGTTTGGAATTGGGGAGCTGGTGTGGGGCAAGATCAAAGGTTTCTGCTGGTGGCCTGCGATCGTCGTGTCCCACAGAGCCACTGCCAAGCGCCAGGCGGGCACGGGCATGCGCTGGGTGCAGTGGTTTGGAGATGGCAAGTTCTCTGAGGTGAGCTGCTGCCTGTGCCCCCCTCCCTGGCACACACTCCTGCTGCCTGCTCCATTCCTGGGCTGTCTCTAGGTGTGTCCATGTGCTCTGGTGGCTCTGATGGCTTGGTGCCAGGATGCAGAGAGGGGGATGCCTGCCTGGCACCTTTGCAGGGTTCTGTCCAAGTCCTGGTTGCTCCGTGCCTGGTGAGGGGTGCCCTGGAGCCTCATCACCCCTAAGCTGCAGGCAGGAGGGAGGAAAGTACTCAGTGTGTGCCCAGAGGTGCCAGTGCCAGCAGAAGGGGGCAAGACACCAATCCTGGTCCTGGCTCGGATGTGCCATAGTGTGGCCAGCAGGACCAGGGCAGAGATTCTTCCTCTGCTTAGCACTGATGAGGTCACAGCTCAAATCCTGGACACAGTTTTGGGCTCCTCATTCCAAGAAGGACATTGAAGGGCTGGAGCAGGTCGAGAGAAGGGTACTGGAGCTGGGGGAGGGTCTGGAGAGCAGGGCTGGGGAGGAGCAGCTGAGGGAGCTGAGCTGGGGGTGTACAGGGTGGAGAGGAGGAGGCTGGGGGAGACCTCATTGCTCTCTGCAGCTCCCTGAGAGGAGGCTGCAGCCAGCTGGGGGTTGGGCTCTGCTCCCAAGGGGTAGGAGGAAATGGCCTCAGGCTGTCCTAGGGCAGATTCAGGTTGGGCATGAGGAACAATTTCTTGCCCTTGAGGGTTGTCCAGGCCTGGCCCAGGCTGCCCAGGGCAGTGGTGCAGTGCATCCCTGGAGGGGTTTCAAAGCCCTGGAGCTGTGGTGCTGAGGGGCATGAGTTGGTGGTGCCCTGGCAGTGCTGGGTAAGGGTTGGGCTCAAAGATCTCCAAGGTCCCTTCCAGCCTCAGCCTTTCTGGTTCCAGCAGTGCAGAGCTCTCAGTTCTGCCCTCCTGCCTCTGCCACTTGGCACTGCAAAGCTGTCTCTGGGCTTCCTCACCTGGCTGCATGATCCAGACCAAGCCCTGGCAGCATGGCACAGCCACAGCCCAGCCCCCTGGGCACGGTTGGGGTCTGCAGCAGGAGCAGCAGTGCCCTGGGGGCTGTGGCTGGAGCGAGCTGTGCCCACTGCCAAGCTTCTGCTGCTCTGCCAGGTTTCTGCAGACAAGCTGGTGGGACTGGTGGCCTTCAGGCAGCATTTCAACTCCTCCACCTTCAACAAGCTGGTGTCCTACCGCCGAGCCATCTACCATGCCCTGGAGGTACTGGGGGCAGCGTGGGGGGATGGAGGGAGGTGCCAGGCTCCGAGGGGGCAGTAGGGCACAGAGTGGGACAGGCTGTGCTCAGAGGGGGCTGGCACAGCTTGAGATGGTGAGGGAAATGTTTTGCTGGGGCAGGAAGAGATGCCCTAACTGGGATGCTGGGCATCTGCTCAGCCCAGGAGGCTGCAGAGCTGGCACAGAGCGTGGGCAGCTGGTGGGGGCTCTGCCCCCCAGCACTGATCTGCTCTGCTCAGGGTGGTTCTGGCTGATGCCAGTCAATCACCTTGAGAGCCATCAGTGAGGGCCTCCTGCCATGGAATTAATCATTGCCCATCTGCTGGGGCCATGTGGGCAGATGTCTGCAGGAACTCTCCCTTTGCTGGCACTGCTGCCAGCTGCAGCCATGGGGCCAGATCCTGCTGCTGCTGGCAGAGCTGCTGCTGCCTCACTGCTCCAGAAAGCCCTGGGCCAGGCTCCCTCTGGCCACTCTGATGATCGGCAGCACCACAGGGCAGTGTCACGCTGGCAGGAGGTGTCCTGGGGTGTCACTGAATGCCCTTTGCCATCTGGGCTGGCACTGAGCCACCCTGTGGGTCTGATGCCCAGCCCGGGGGTTATGGTGCTGCCAACCCATGGGCACCTCCTCTGCCTTCTCCCTGTTTCCTGCCTGGAAGCAGAGTCTGGGGGGCACACCCAGTGCAGGAATCCAGCAGCTGTCACTGTGCTGGGGGCGTTTGGTGGGGAGGGGACCTGGGAGCACGGCCCTGGCAGGCACATGGGTACACAGGCTGCAGCCAGGCTGCCCTCTGCCAGCCTGGCCCACGCTGCCC
The DNA here is from genome assembly GCA_013399055.1 of Ramphastos sulfuratus. Lineage (NCBI taxonomy): Eukaryota > Metazoa > Chordata > Aves > Piciformes > Ramphastidae > Ramphastos > Ramphastos sulfuratus. Next base: position 17,781 of record WBNM01045424.1, on the reverse strand, counting down.
CTCCTCTCTGCCAGCCTGGCCCACGCTGCCCCTCCTCTCTGCCAGCCTGGCCCACGCTGCCCCTCCTCTCTGCCAGCCTGGCCCACGCTGCCCCTCCTCTCTGCCAGCCTGGCCCACGCTGCCCCTCCTCTCTGCCAGCCTGGCCCACGCTGCCCCTCCTCTCTGCCAGCCTGGCCCACGCTGCCCCTCCTCTCTGCCAGCCTGGCCCACGCTGCCCCTCCTCTCTGCCAGCCTGGCCCACGCTGCCCCTCCTCTCTGCCAGCCTGGCCCACGCTGCCCCTCCTCTCTGCCAGCCTGGCCCACGCTGCCCCTCCTCTCTGCCAGCCTGGCCCACGCTGCCCCTCCTCTCTGCCAGCCTGGCCCACGCTGCCCCTCCTCTCTGCCAGCCTGGCCCACGCTGCCCCTCCTCTCTGCCAGCCTGGCCCACGCTGCCCCTCCTCTCTGCCAGCCTGGCCCACGCTGCCCCTCCTCTCTGCCAGCCTGGCCCACGCTGCCCCTCCTCTCTGCCAGCCTGGCCCACGCTGCCCCTCCTCTCTGCCAGCCTGGCCCACGCTGCCCCTCCTCTCTGCCAGCCTGGCCCACGCTGCCCCTCCTCTCTGCCAGCCTGGCCCACGCTGCCCCTCCTCTCTGCCAGCCTGGCCCACGCTGCCCCTCCTCTCTGCCAGCCTGGCCCACGCTGCCCCTCCTCTCTCGGCAGGTTGCTCGCAGCCGCTCGGGAAAGACCTTTTCAGCCAGCCCTGGAGAGTCCCTGGAGGAGCAGCTCAGGCCCATGGTGGATTGGGCACTCACTGGCTTCAAACCCCTGGGGCTCAAGGGGCTGAGGCCACCCAAAGCCTTAGGTGAGGTGGTGGCACCAGCTGGGCACGGGGTGGGCATGGGCAGCCCTGGTGCCCAGCCGCTGTGATCAGTCCCTGAGCCTGCTGGTCCTCTGCCATGGCTGTGCTGGCCTGGTACTGAGGTGTCCCTAGGGGTCCTCACTGGTGTGTGTGCCCCCAGCACAGCAAAGCACCCTCAGGGCCCCTGCTCCTGGCAGGCTGTGAGCTGGCTTAGCCTCCAGCCACGTGTGGGCAGTGGGTGGTCAGGGAGGGCTCTGCTTTTGGCCAGGGTGGCACCTGCCAGGGCTTGGCAGGAGATGTGCTGCAGTGCTTCAGGGAGCTGCTGGGGCTGGCAGCTTGTGCCCAGGGAGCCACCTTGGCCTTGCAGAGAACGGGGCCCTGAGGAACGGGACGGAGGAGGTCCTGTCCCTCGAGCAGTACCCCCCCACCAAGAGGCTGAAGACCAACCTGTGTGGCAGCAGCAAGGAGCAGCGCCTGGAGGAGGACCAGACCAGGGGTGAGTGGCAGCAGGAGCTGGGCATTGGCACAGCCTGGGCCCTGCATCCTGAACAACAGCACCAGGAAAGCTTCTGGGGAAGGGTTCTGCTCTGCCTGGAGGCCATGAGCTTGGCTTCTGCAGGCAAAAGCTTCTGGTGGTGCTCACTTGGGTGACTCCAGCAAGCACAGCTGCAAGCCCTGGCACCACAGGTTGCTCAGCTTGGAAGTGGTCCTTGTGTTGCTGCTTGGAGCTGGAGCTCCCCAGCATCTCTAGGGCACAATGCCCAATGTGTGCCCATGGCTGCCTCCTTTGGGCAGTGCCCAGCAGGGCTGCAGCAGCTTTGCTGCAGGGATGGAGGTGTCTGGGCAGATCCAGCTGATGCTAAACCTTTTGTGCTTCTGTTTTCTAAAGAGCAAATGGTGTCTGAAGTTACCAACAGCAGTGGGAGCCTTGAAGGTAACCATGGCCCTGTCTTGTCTCTCTTGGGAAAAGGTGTGGGGCTGCTGCAGCTGCCTGGGCAAAAATCCTGGATCCTTCCTAACCTCATCCCATAGGAATGGGGAAAGCAGAGGGTGCAGATTGCTGAGAGCCCTGGGGCTGAGAGCCTGCAGAAGAGCAGCCCCAGAGGGAAGCTGAGCAGTGCTCAGCAAGAGCTGAAGGAGCTGTGGGGGGCAAGAGGCTGGGGCCAGGCTCTTGTCAGTGGTGCCCAGTGCCAGGAGAAGGGGCAGTGGGCACAAGCTTGGAGCCAGGAAGTTCCATGAGGAGAAACTTGCTTGGTGTGAGGGTGCAGAGCCCTGGAGCAGGCTGCCCAGAGAGGTTGTGGAGTCTCCTTCTCTGCAGAGCTTCCAAGCCCAGCTGGGCACTGTGCTGCTGGGCAAGCTGCTGTGGGTGCCCTGCTTTAGCAAGAGGGGGGTTGGGCTGGATGATCCCCAGAGGTCCCTTCCCACCCCCCAAGCTGGGATCTGATGAAAGAGCTGTGCCAGCAGTGCTGAGCCTGCCTCTGTGCTGAGGGCTGCTGCTCCCTGGGGGTCTGCAGCTGCTCATGGCTCTGCCCTGCTTCAGACTGGGCTCCAGGCTGTGGTGGGGTGGGTGCAGGGGGTCTGCTGCCCTGGGTGAGGCTGAGCAGAGCTCTCTGTGTCACACAGACAGCTGCTTGTCCTGTGGGAGGAGGAACCCTGCCACCTTCCACCCCCTGTTCCAGGGGGGCCTCTGCCAGACCTGCAGGGTGAGTGCTGGGCTGGGCTGAGTGGGAGCTGGGGCTGGAGGGTTGGGGGGGGGCAGGGTCCAGCCCTGCTGCAACCAGCACTGGTGGGACAGGAGGTGACAAATGCCAGTTCCTGTCTGCTTGCCATCCACTGTGGTGCTGTCCCTTGGTGTGTTGCCTGCACTTGGAGCACTGAGGGTGGGCATCTGTGAGCTCTCAGCCTGCAGCAGACACAGCAGAGCTCCTCTTGTTCTCTCTTCACCTCTGGGCACTGACCCTGACCCTCTGTCCCTCTCCACACCAGGACAGATTCCTGGAGCTCTTCTACATGTATGATGAAGATGGCTACCAGTCCTACTGCACTGTCTGCTGTGAGGGCAAGGAGCTGCTGCTCTGCAGCAATGCCAGCTGCTGCAGGTGGGTCCCAGCCTTGCTCCCCCAGCATCACTCCTGGGGTGTCACAGGGGAGCAGGGTCCTGTGCTGGTCCCCATTTGGCTGGATGATCCCTCCCCGGTACAGCCAGTCCAAGCCCTGCTCTGCCAGGCTGCAGCTGGAGAGAAACCCCAGGGAGGTTGGCAGGAGCTTTAGCTGCTGCTGGGCCCCAGCTTGTCTTGGCAGCCTTCAACCCCAGGCTGCCACACGGGGAAAGGCCCTGCACAGTGGGGTGGGCACAGCAGCGCGTGGCTGGGCTGACCGCAGCGGTCAGCAGGTCGTGGCTGTGGTTTGGGCAGGTGCTTCTGTGTGGAGTGTTTGGAGGTGCTGGTGGGACGAGGGACATCTGCCAAGGCCAAGGAGCAGGAGCCCTGGAACTGCTACATGTGCCAGCCCCAGGGCAGCTACGGCGTGCTGCGGCGGCGGCAGGACTGGAACGCTCGGCTGCAGGACTTCTTCACCAGTGACAAGGGACAGGAATACGTAAGGGCTGTGCTGGGCAGCAGGGATCTCCTCAGCCCCCTGCCCTGATCCTGCTCAACCCCCCCCTGCAGGCTTTGGGCCCCCCTGGCAAAGGTGGAGGTTTGGCCTCCAGAGCCCAGGGTTGGCCTCTCTCGTGGCATGGCAGCGCTCGCCCGCAGCTGGAGCTGCTCTGATGTCCTCTCATTGCAGGCTGCACCCAAAATCTACCCAATGGTGCCACTGGCAAAAAGGAGACCTATTCGAGTGCTCTCCTTGTTTGATGGCATAGCCACAGGTGAGGCACGGGAAGGGCATTGGAAGGGCACTGGAAGGGCACAGGAAAGGCACTGGAAGGGCACCATCCTGCTGGCTTGCAGCACTGGGTGTTGGGGTTTCATAGTTTGGTAGCTTCAAACCTGTCTCAAAGCTTTGTGGGGAGGAGATGAGGGCCAGGGGCATCGGCACTGGGAGGGGATGAGAAGCAGGGGGATGCCCATCAGAAGGGTGTGAGGGCAGCATTCCCCTTCCTGCTGGGCAGGGCTGTGGAGGAGGAAGATGGAGAGGAGTGGTGGGATTGGAGGGAATGGGGGGATGGAGAGGAGTCGGGGGATGAAGGGGAATGGGAGGGATGGAGGGGAGTGAGGGGATGGAGGGGAGGGAGGGGATGGAGGGGAGGGAGGGGATGGAGGGGAGTGGGGGGATGGAGGGGGGGGAGGGGAGGGAGGGGATGGAGGGGAGTGGGGGGATGGAGGGGGGGGAGGGGAGGGAGGGGATGGAGGGGAGTGAGGGAATGGAGGGGAGTGGGGGA
>WBNM01045424.1:0-13516 GCA_013399055.1 Ramphastos sulfuratus | reverse complement strand
GAGGGGATGGAGGGGAGTGAGGGGAGTGAGGGGAGTGGGGGGATGGAGGGGAATGGTGGGATGGAGGAGAGTGAGGGGATGGAGGTGAGTGGGGGGATGGAAGATGAATGGGGGAAATGGAGGGGAGTGGTGGATGGAGGAGAATAGTGGGATGGAGGGCATGGAAGTGATGCTCACAGAGGTTCCTGCTGTGCTGAGTGCTGTCTCGGGTGGGTGGTCTCTCTGAGAGCCCTGCCCTCTGCTGAAGAAGTGCCTGAGGGCAGCAGGTGTGACTCAGCTGTGGGTGAGTGGCAGCTGCCTGGCAGCAGAGCCGCCCGGAGCAGCAGGCCCAGGAGTTTGCTCAGCTCAGAGCTGTGTGTGACTGTCCCCACCTAGGACAGCCCAGAGCGGCCACCTCCAGCAGTGCTGACGACGGAGAGAAGGAGCCCAAGGAGAGCAGTGCAGGCTCAGAGCTCTGTCCCTTGGCAGGGTACCTGGTGCTGAAGGACCTGGGCATCCAGGTGGAGAAGTACATCGCCTCCGAGATCTGCGAGGAGCGCCTGGCGGTGGGCAGCGTGCGGCAGGAGGACAACATCACCTTCGTGCACGACGTCAGGAACATCACCAAGAGAAACGTGAGCAGGGCTGCAGAGCCTGGCCCCAGCCCACCTGCCTCTCACCCCACACACCAGCCCTGCCACGGGGCGTGTCCCCTGTCCTGCCAGGGATGAGAGACCCACGCGAGTGGCATCTCCTCACCGGCTCCCTCTGCTTGCTCTAGATCGAGGAGTGGGGACCCTTCGACCTGGTCATCGGTGGCAGCCCCTGTGATGACCTCTCCCTTGTCAACGCGGCCAGGAAGGGGATCTGTGGTGAGGCCTCTGCAGAGTTTGCTATCTCCAGGGGGAGACTCTGGGCTGCGGAGCCACCTTTGAGTCCAGAGGAGTGGTTCAGCCTCACTCGGCGTTGGTAGTGGCTCCCCCCCTGAGCTGCAAAGCCACAGCGCTGGCAAAGCTCAGGCTGGCTCCGTGCCACTCGTGGCGGGGAGGACAGCCAGGCCCCCAGACCCGTGCCCCCTGTGCCACTGCTGGTCCTGAGCCGTGGCTCTGGTTTGTGCCTTGCAGAAGGCACTGGGAGGCTCTTCTTTGAGTTCTATCATCTGCTCAACTATGCCCGCCCCAAGGCCGGCGAGGAGCGCCCCTTCTTCTGGATGTTTGAGAACGTGGTGGCCATGAGGGTCAACGACAAGAGGGACATCTCCCGGTTCCTGGAGGTAGGGATTGACACTGGGAAGGGCAGGGGGCACTTGCTGAGCTGTGCCAGCTGTGCCAGAGTCCCACAGCAGGAACCCCCAGGTGTAAAAGTCCCATCAGAGGGTGATGCTCCTGCTCCTGGCTCCAAGAGATCCACACTGAGTGCTGTGATTTTCACCTGGCTGAGTGCCACATGCTCTGCTGTGGGACAAGGGCTTGTGGGGCTACATCCTTGGGCAGCAGATGGAGAGAGGGATCCTGCCCCTCTGCTCTGCTGAGGCCTCACCTGGAGCACTGCATCCAGCTCTGGAGCCCTCTGCACAGGAAGGGCATAGACCTGGTGGAGAGGCTGTAAAAATGCTCAGGGGGCTGGAGCAGCTCTGCTATGGGCACAGGCTGAGGGAGCTGGGGGTGTGCAGCCTGGAGAAGGCTGCAGGCAGAGCTCAGAGCAGCCTGGCAGGACCTGAAGGGGCTCCAAGCAGGCTGCAGAGGGACTGCTCCCAAAGGCCTGCAGGGACAGGATGAGGGCAATGGTTTGAAATGAGAGCAGAGCAGCCTGAGAGTGGAGGTGAGTTCTGCACCAGGAGACTGCTTGGAACATTGCCACAGGTTGCCCAGGGAGGGAGCTGAGGCCTCATGGCTGGAGCTGTTCTCCTCATGCCTGGAGAAGGCTGTGAGCAAGCTACTGTAGGGGAGGATGTCCCTGCTGGCTGCAGGGGTGGCACTGGGAGGCCTTTGGAGGTCTCTTCCACTCCATGATTCTATGATTTACTGAAGACTTTAGGTCCCAGCAGGGGAGGCTGAGCTCACCCCTCCTCTAACTTTGATTCCCCCCTCTGGTGCCCCTCAGTGTAACCCAGTGATGATCGATGCCATCAAGATTTCTGCTGCCCACCGAGCTCGCTACTTCTGGGGCAACCTGCCAGGGATGGACAGGTAATGAAGGCTTCCCTGGGAGCCTGTGCCTCTGGTTTGTTCCTGCTGCTTGTGTGGTTCTTCTTCCCTCCTTGGCCCTAAGCCCAGCTCCTGGGAGCTGCAGCTCCTGCATGCTGCTGTCTCCCCACAACGATGTGCAGATAGTAATGAGCAACGAGGAGGCTGCAGGAAGGGGTGGGCAGCAGAGTCCCCTCTGGGCAGCAGTGTCCCCTCTGGGCAGCAGAGTCCCCCCTGGGCAGCAGTGTGTCCTCTGGCATGGCCCTGGGGCCTGGTGGAGGGAAGGGTGATGGGGCTGGGGCAGGGTGCTGCAGGCTGGAGCTGTGCCATGCACTGGCCTTTGTCCAAGAGTCAGGCTGATGCTGGGGTGCTGTGTGTCAGCCCTGAACCCCTGCCAGCACCAGGAAGGAGTTTGCCACAGGTGAACCTGAGCCTTGGCTGAGGCACTTAGCCTGGTGTGGTGGCACTGGGGAGTTCACATAGCATGGCTGCTGCTGCTGCTGCTGCATGGCAGAGCCTGCTCCAGGCTTTGGTCTCACCTCATAACTCCCTCAGCTCGTGGCAAAACACAGCAGAGCCACCTGGAGTAAAATCCAGTGTCCAGCAGTCCCCGAGGGGCCCTGGCTGGAGTTTTGGCACATCCTCACCCAGCCCTCCTCTGCCCCTGCCCCAGGATCTTCGGCTTCCCCCTCCACTACCCCGAGGTCTCCAGCGTCGGCCGCGGGACTCGCCAGAAGCTGCTGGAGAGGTCCTGGAGTGTCCCTGTCATCCGGCATCTCTTCTCCCCACTCAAGGATTACTTTGCCTGTGAATAGCCACCCCGGGGGGCCCTCAGCTCTCTGGTAACCGCCCAGCTCCCACCCGTCTCTGCTGCCCCCAGGAGAGGGTCTCTGCCACCACCCCCTCCCTCCCTGGGCACCACAGCCTGGCCCCGGGGCAGGGCTGGGGAGGTGTCTACCAAAGAACCTGGCAGAGAGACTTTGATTTCAAGGGACCAAAGGGCAGCCATAGGTAGAAAATGATGGACAGAAGAGCTTTGATGGCCCAGAGCAGGAGGCTCTGCATAGGTGCTGGGAAGGGGCAGCTCCTCTGAGCGTTCCCTTCTCACCTGGAGCTGCAGGAGCTGGAGCCCCAGCCCCGAGCCCTGGGTGTGGAGGCAGCTGCCAGCGTGCTGCAGGAGCTGGAGCCCACCCATGAGTGTCTGCTCCTCCCAAACAAAACAAAACAAACCTCTTGAAGCGACTGCCAAAAATCCCCCCGAAGTGTAGCAGCAGGTGTCAGGGCCCCTGGCCAGGTTCCAGGCTCTGAGCAGGCAGGGACAGAGGAACCAAATCTGCTTTATTTGGTAATTTTTAAAATATTTTTAATTTTTTTTTAAGACTTTTGGATAAACTTTTAAATGTTGTTGGTGCTGCTTTAAGGCATTACATAAGAATGTGGAGATTCCTAGAGCTGAATGTAGCTGAAACTGAACTGTGAGGTGATAGATTTTTACTTTTCCTAGCTAGAACTAAAGAAGTCCCTGGGTGATATTTCTGGCTGTAGTTTACAGATCCTCAATGACTTCCCTTTTATTTTTAAATAGTTTTTATTTTACAGCAGCTGAAACCTTTCCCCTTGCATTTTAAACCCCTGCTGAGTGCTTTGAAAGCTTCCCCAGCGATGGCAGCAGGGGGAGGGATTTGAGCTCCAGAAGGCAAAGGTTCTGGGAGCATTCGTTTTGCCAGGTGCCTTGGCAGGGGCAGCACAGTGGGCAGTGGTGGTGTCCTCAGAACAGCCCCCAGGCATTGTGTGCCACCTCAGAAGCCCCAGCAGTGTTGGCAGCTGTTGGGCAGGGGGGTCCCTGGCAGGGACAATCTCACCTGACCCTGGCTGTGTGGCCCAGGAGCACAGCTCTGACCTCAGCTGGCACCAATCCTGCTCAGGATTGGGAGCTGATCCTTGTGTGCCCAGCTTCTGGGCATGGCTGTGCACAGGGGTAGGATGCTGTTGGTGGTGCCCAGCCCTGGCCCCACATCGGCCTGAGGGAGCTCCTGGGTTCATACCCCCAGCCCAGGAGCTCCTGTGGCCACTGCTGTGCTGGCTTTTGGTTGCCCTGCTCTGCTCCCTCCCTTTGCTGCAGGACCTCTCTTGCTGCCCAGGGAGTCCTGCTCGGGGCTGGTGCCCCAGGAGCTGTGGGCACTGCCCCTCCCTCTCTGCAGGTTCCCATAGCCCCAGGAGCTGTGGGCACTGCCCCTCCCTCTCTGCAGGTTCCCATAGCCCCGTGGCTGTTGTCCCAGGTGGCTCCCCCTGGCCCCTCTCGACTCCAATGCACATTTCAATGCACTGAAGGACCTGTGACCTGCCCCCCCCCTCGGTCCCTCTGTCCTCCCCTACCTCTGCTGTTCACTGCAAACCTCCTGCTCTGGCAGAGCCCTCGGGTGCCTTCTCCAAATGAACCAGGGCAAGCCCTCTGCCAGCCCTGTGCCCAGTGCCAGGCTGGCTCACGAGGTGCTGTACAGCAGCAGCTGAGAAATGAGCTGCTCCCCTGGCTCCTTCTACCTCTGACACATGGGGACCCCCCCCAGTGCCCCCTTCACGGGCAGCCCCCCCAGAGGAGAGAGCTTCCTGTGTCCCACTCTTAGTGTGCAGCTTTTCACCTGTGCCTCCTCCCCACACCACCTTCTGCAGCCCGAGGCTGTGCTTGGGGATGGGCAGGAAGAGGAAGCCCACAGGAAATTGAGAGGCTTTTACCTCAGTCCTGCTCAGAGGTTACTCTTAAAGACTTCTCATTGCCATTTGTGCCCAGTGAGGCCTGTTCAAGCCTTACAACTCTGGAGGAAGCCAAATGGTCTCCACACTGCTGCTGGCATCTGAAGGCAGAACCCTCTCACCACCTTTGCCACCATCCTCTGAGCAGGAAGATGCCAGGGTGGCTTCTGTGGGTGCTGGAGGTGTAGGGGAAGCCTGGCATCACCCCTGCTGGGTTGGAAGATGCCAGGGTGGCCTCTGTGGGTGCTGGAGGTGTAGGGGAAGCCTGGCATCACCCCTGCTGGGTTTGGACCCCTCACCAAGCTCCCTTCCTTGTGCCCAGCCTGGCATCACCCCACTCATTCTCTAGCCCAGTAGGGAGCCTGCGATAAACTTTTAGCCAGCCAATGCTGTGGCACCCTCTGGGTGACAGAGGGACACCTTTGGATGCCTTTCTCCAATCCAGGCTAAGATGTAACCTCCACTCTGTGGCATCCCAAATTTCCTACTCCAGATCTCAGCATCCTTTCCTATCTAATCAAAAGAGAAATAAACAGACAAGGGAAAGAAGAAAAAAAAAACAAAACAACAACAAAAAAACAACAAACCAACAGGAAAAAAAAGAGACTGAGGGAAAGTAAACAAAGATAAAAGAGGAAGGAGAATTGCCTTGGCATTAGGCTTCCTTGATAAGAATTGTAGTAGACAAGGCTCCCTTGAACTGTTCTTTCCCTGCAAGAGCTGCCTTTATTCTGTGTGTGTCATGGAGAGGAGGAGGCTGTTGGAGCTGCCTCTGGAAGCTTTGTGGAAGTCTTGACTCTCCCCGGTGCTATTTTTGAACAACTTTAACTTTTTTTTTTTTTTTTTTAGAGAAAGGTTTTGTGCTCTCCAAAGCCTCTTGCAGGTTTTTTTACTTTTTTTTTTTTTTTTTTTTTTAATAAAAGGAGTGTATCACTTTGAAGGCTTTCCCCAGGCTTTTTATATCCCAAAGGTGAAAGCTCAGTCCTTGTGCCTTGCCCTCCTGGGGTGTTACTGGGTTTGGTGTGGGATGAGATGAGAAGATCCATGTCAGGCACTTCCCATTCCTTGCTGGCTAATTAAAACTCAGGATTTCTCTGTGACCTCTCCTCNCCCTTCCCATCCTGTGAGCTGTGACCAGGCAGTCTGGATGTGGAGAGTTCTGCAGCATGAGCTGGGCCTGGCTGCCACAGCCCCGGGGAGACCAACACAGGACCTGTGGCATGGGCTGGGGCCAGGGATGCAGCAGGGATGTAACTGGGCTGGGCCAGTCCCGGTGCAGTCTGATGTACAGGGATGGCACCAACTGGGCCAAGCCTGGGCTGGGAATGGGAATGGTCCTGGGCTGGGCTGGTGTGGGCCGTGCTGGGCTAGGGGTGGGGTGCGGATGGGGTCAGGCCAGGCCAAGCCCATTGAGCCTGTGGCGAAAAGACAGCGCTGGGACGGGATTGGCTGGAGCTGAGCCAGAGCCCGGACCGGGCTGGGAACGGGCACAGGCCAGGGCCAGGCCGGACCTGAGGTCGGAACCGACCAGGGCCAGAGCTGGGTCCTCGCGGGGCACGCGGGATCCCGAGCATGTGGGCGTGGCCAGCTGTTCCACCAATCGCAGGCGGCCTCTCGGGAGAGACAGGGCGTTGCCTGTTGCCATAGCAACGCGCAGATTTCCCCCGCCCCCTGGTAACCGCCGGCGACAGCCAGCGCGCGGCGCTCGCTGCAGCGCCGTGACGTCAGCGTGACGCAAGCGCGTAGCGTGCGAGTGACGTGGTCCCGGGCAGGCGGGCGGGGCCGGTTTGAACGCCGAGCAGACGGGGCGAGAGCGGGCAGGTAATGGGCCGGGCGGCGCTTGGGGGGCGGCGGCGCCGTGCGCGGCGGGCGTGGAGCCGGACCTGGGCTCGGGGAGCGGTCGGGCGGGTCGCAGCTCGGTGGGCTGTGAGGGGACCGGTGTGAGGCCTGCAGGGCCGCGCCGCGCCTGCCCCGGTGGCTGCGGGGCCCCGGTGGAGCGGTGTGCCAAGCCGTCTGTGGTGGTGGTGATGGTGGCGGTGAAAATGCGGCGGCGGCGAAGAAGGAAGGGGAGTGAGGGGACGCGGGCCGTGCCCCACCCGCGGCGGGGGCGTGCGGCGCGGCAGGCGCTGCCCGGCGGCGGCAGCTGCACCGGGGCTCTGCGGGCAGGCTGCGAGCCTGGCGGCTTCGCTTTGTGCCGGCGCAGCTGGGCGGGGAGCGGCCGCTCGGTGTTTCCCTGTGCGGAGATCCTGAGGCGGAGCAGGAAGTGCGGGAGCCGTGCGGGGCGGCGTGGCCGAGGGCGATGGATACCGTCCCGCGGTGCTACCCTCCCGCACAGCTTCCGCGCCCGGCCCTCGCCGTTCGCTTTCGCTCACAAAGCGCCCAGAAGGTGCCCATTTCAGCGGGGTGCAGCAAGAGCCTCGCAGCCGTTAGTGGCGGGCGGCCTCGCCGCCTTCCCCCGGGCAGCGTTTGGGAGCCGGGAGGGAGCTGCAGCCCAGCGAGGGTCCGAGAGCGGCGGCAGCGGCCGCGGCGCTTACAGCTCCGGTTCTGTCTTGCAGAAAATGGCAGTGAATGTGTATTCTACTTCAGTGACCAGCGATAACCTGAGCCGACATGACATGCTGGCCTGGATCAACGAGTCCCTGCAGCTGACCCTGACCAAGATCGAACAGCTCTGCTCGGGTGAGGGGCTCAGGGCGAGGCAGCTGCCGGCTCGGGGTGCAGCTCGGTTCGGCAGCGCCGTGTGACCTGCCCGAGCTGGCCTCTGAGGCCCTGCTGGTAGCTCCATCCTTGGTGTGAGCAGACCTGTGGGCAGCATTGTAACCTGGATATGGTCGGGGTTGTATTGAAGTGGTTGTTAATGATGTCAGCAGAATGAAAAGACAGCTCCTGACTCATGGCAGCAGAGCTGCAGCGAGAGGGAATTGGGGATAATGTGCAAAGAAAGGACTCTGGGAGAGCGTTTGCAGGGAGGAGGAGGAGGGGAGTCTGGTCTTGAGGAATATCTGAGGGCTGGGGGTCAGGCCCTGTGGTAGGACAAGGAGCAATGGATGGAAGCTGCAGCACAGGAGGTTCCAGCTCAACACCAGGGGCAACTTCTTGCCTGGAAGGGTCCCAGAGCCCTGGCACAGGCTGCCCAGAGAGGCTGTGGAGTCTCCTTTTCTGGAGCCTTTGCAGGCCTGTCTGGATGTGTTCCTGTGTGCCCTGAGCTGGATGGTCTGGCAGGAGGAGTGGACTGAATGATCCCTTTGGGTCCTTTCCCACCCCTGATATCCTGTGAGCAGAATTAGGCTTACAAGGGTAGGAACAGCACAAGCAAATGTGAATTCTTCTGGAAGGGAAGGGCTGGGAGCTGCGGGAGGCTGGGCAGGAGGTGTGAGGAAGGCCTCCTGTGGTGACTCTTGGGCTCACCTTCAGGGGCTATGTCACCCCAGTTTAAGCAGGCTGGGACTGACCTCAGCAGGGCTGGGGCAGAGAAGGGGAAGTGATTGTGGAGCCGAGATGAAGTCAAAGTGTCCTCAGAGGGAGCAGAGGCTGCGTGGGAGGAGGCCTGCAGAGATGAATAGCTGCTAATAGTCTGTGAAGTGAGAGCTGAAACAAACCCAAGGCTAAAAGTGCAGCCCGGGTTAAAGGTGGTGATTTGGATAACTGCAGCAGGCAGGGGAAAGGGACTCGGTGAAGGGGGAAGTGCAGTGAGGGTGGGGTAAAGTGCTGCTGGTACATGAGAGATGTGGAAACTGGGGGTGGAATGAAAAGAGGAAGAAACCTGAGAGGCTTGGGACTGGCAGTGCAGCCTGTGGAAGAAACCTCCTCAAAGGTTACTGCAAAACAGGGGACAGCTGACAGGTGTTTGGGGTGGCTTTTGTCTAGTGGGGTGGTGGAGAGAGGCTGAGGGTGAAGGAACTAAGGATCAGCAGCCAGAGAAGTAAGGGAGGTGGTGAGCACTGCACTGCCTGCTCTCAGGGAAGTGGCCTAAGCAGCCTGTGCAGCACTGGGAAGCTGTGCTGGGAGCTGGTGTGTCTGGAATGCTGGCAGAGCTGTGTCTGGAGCAGAGGACAGTGCTGGCTCTGCAGGATTCCAGCTCACCTGTTTGCAGGAGAAGGTTGGGAGCTGTTGCTGTGCTATGTGCTGAGTAATGTCCCTGCCCTGTGCCTTGCAGAGAGGCTCTGTGGGCACCCAGTGCCTTCTGCTGTCACAGCTGGGTGCCACCAGGAGCTTCCAGGCCTGATCTGGGGCTGGCAGTGGTGCCAGCAGCAGGCTGGGGCTGTGTAAGTGCACAAAGGGTGACCTTTGCCTTGTGCTGGGATCTCTTTAGATCAAGTTTATTGCTCAGAGTGCCAAGGAGTTGGCAAACCTCATCTCTGGCAGAGATGTGCTCCTGAGGTGGGCACAGGAGCTCTCCTCTCTGGCAGAGATGTGCTCCTGAGGTGGGCACAGGAGCTCTCCTCTCTGGCAGAGATGTGCTCCTGAGGTGGGCACAGGAGCTCTCAGCTCTGGCAGAGATCTGCTCCTGAGGTGGGCACAGGAGCTCTCCTCTCTGGCAGAGATCTGCTCCTGAGGTGGGCACAGGAGCTCTCCTCTCTGGCAGAGATCTGCTCCTGAGGTGGGCACAGGAGCTCTCATCTCTGGCAGAGATCTGCTCCTGAGGTGGGCACAGGAGCTCTCCTCTCTGGCAGAGATCTGCTCCTGAGGTGGGCACAGGAGCTCTCCTCTCTGGCAGAGATCTGCTCCTGAGGTGGGCACAGGAGCTCTCATCTCTGGCAGAGATCTGCTCCTGAGGTGGGCACAGGAGCTCTCCTCTCTGGCAGAGATCTGCTCCTGAGGTGGGCACAGGAGCTCTCCTCTCTGGCAGAGATCTGCTCCTGAGGTGGGCACAGGAGCTCTCATCTCTGGCAGAGATCTGCTCCTGAGGTGGGCACAGGAGCTCTCATCTCTGGCAGAGATCTGCTCCTGAGGTGGGCACAGGAGCTCTCCTCTCTGGCAGAGATCTGCTCCTGAGGTGGGCACAGGAGCTCTCCTCTCTGGCAGAGATCTGCTCCTGAGGTGGGCACAGGAGCTCTCCTCTCTGGCAGAGATCTGCTCCTGAGNTCCTGAGGTGGGCACAGGAGCTCTCATCTCTGGCAGAGATCTCCTGAGGTGGGCACAGGAGCTCTCATCTCTGGCAGAGATCACCTGAGGTGGGCACAGGAGCTCTCATCTCTGGCAGAGATCACCTGAGGTGGGCACAGGAGCTGTCATCTCTGGCAGAGATGTCCTGAGGCACCCCAAGAGAAATGATCACTGCAGGACTCTGTTACCTGGGGTTGGAATGAAGCTGCTCAGCACCAGGATTTGTTAGCCTGTGGCTGTGGTGGTTGAGGTTGAGGTTCTCACCTCTCTGTCAGGAGTTGCTGCAGGTGGGGGAGCAATGCTCAGTGCTGCTCTGGTGTTGCCAGTGGCACATTGGTTGCCATCAGCACTGCAGAGGTTAAAAGTCTCCCTTTTTGGGGGTGCTGTGCTACAAAAGCTGGTTTTTGGGTTTTTTTGGAGGTTGCTTGCCCTCTGTGGCTGAATTGAATCTTCCTGCTCCTTGCTGCCAGCTGACTCGAGGGACCTGAAGGGTTCCAAAGGAGTAGAAACTGTTTCATTTCAGACCTTGATTTAAAAAGAGTCCAACCTCATCTGGGCTCTTGCCTCTGAGGGCAGCTTGGGCTGTGTGTGTAGGTCGTGCCTGTGGTGAGCAAATCTGTCACTGCTTTGCTGATGATTGAATGGCCCTGAGTGTGCTGCCTGCAGCTGAGTGCTGGTAAGAGCTGATCCACCCCTGCTGGACCTCAGGCCTGGCCTCACAGCCAGAAGAAGAGCAAAGCCAAATGGCTTCTGGGCCCTTCCTTTTTCTCCTGGACTGAAGGAGGCAGAATTGCTCTTAGAGTCATAGAATCACAGAATCAGGCAGGCTGGAAGGGACCACAGGGATCAGCCAGCTCCAACCCCCCTGCCATGCCCAGGGACACCTCACACTAGCTCAGGCTGCCCACAGCCTCATCCAGCCTGGCCTTAAACACCTCCAGGGAGGAGGCTTCCACCCCCTCCCTGGGCAACCCCTGCCAGGCTCTCACCCCCCTCATGCTCAACAACTTCTTCCTACCCTCCAGTCTGACTCTCCCCATTTCCACCTTTGCCCCATTCCCCCCAGTCCTATCCCTGCCTGACATCCTCAAAGTTCAAGTCATCAGCCCCCAGGTTTGGTTCTGCAGCTCACTTAAGCTTCTTCCCAGCCATGCTGCACCTGAAGGGTCCTGTTCTGCTTTCACAGCCTCCAGGGGATTGTGTGGCTGAGGATGGCTGAGATCAGATGCTGATGAGAGAGGCTTGGCTGATGCTGGGATCTGTTCCTTTTGGCAGGTGCTGCCTACTGCCAGTTTATGGACATGCTCTTCCCAGGCTCTGTAGCACTCAAGAAGGTGAAGTTCCAAGCCAAGCTGGAGCATGAATACATCCAGAACTTCAAGGTTCTACAGGCAGGCTTCAAAAGGATGGGTGTTGACAAAGTAAGCTGCCTGTGGCTGCTGCCCTCTGCTCCTCAGGCTGGGGCAGCTGGGCCACAGCTGGGCTGTGCTGGGAGGGGGCAGCTGGGCCACAGCTGGGCTGTGCTGGGAGGGGGCAGCTGGGCCACAGCTGGGCTGTGCTGGGGGGGGCAGCTGGGACACAGCTGGGCTGTGCTGGGAGGGGGCAGCTGGCACACAGCTGGACCACAGCTGGGCTCTGTGCTGGGGGGGCAGCTGGGCTGTGCTGAGAGCAGAGCTTGCTTTTGGTTGGGAAACTCCAGAAAGCTTTGGGTTTGGTTTGCCCTGGCTGAGGTTTGGGCACCCAGCTGTGGGTTCCCATTTTGGTTCTGTGCAGCACAGGCTGGCACTGGAATTCCTGAGATAAACCTGACCTGAGCTTCCTGTTTGAACCATCCTTGTCCCAGCTACCTTCCCACTGCTGTGATTGTCCTCAGGCTTTCAGTTCAGAATTGGTTAGGTTGGAAGAGCCCTCAAAGGTTTTGGAGTCCAGCCCTTAACCCAGCACTGCCAGGGCACCACTGCCCCTCAGCCCCACAGCTCCATGGCATTGAAGCTGCTCTAGGGACTCAGTTTGACAGCTGAAGGTGGTGAAAATGAGACCCAGGAGCAGCCTTTCCCAGAGGGAATGGCAGCTGTGCTCCTGGCAGGGGGATGGTCTGGGTGAGCTGCTGCCAGCAGCTTGGCTTTGGTGCACAACAGCTCTGTCTTGAGGCTTTCTCCTGTCTCCTCACTCTGTGGGGCAGGAGCCTCAACCCACACTGGTTCTTGTGCCTAGCACTGCAGAACCACTTTGCCCTGCTGATTGATCACACAGTGGAGATGGCTGCTGGCTCCTGCCAGGTCCTGGGCTCTCAGCTGCTGCTCTGCAGCCTGCACAACTCACTGCAGCTCTTTACTAACCTTTGATTATTGCCCTGCCTGCAGCTGGAACCTAGAATGAGTTGGACTCATCCAGTTCCAAGCCCCTGCCCTGGGCAGGGACAGCTCCACCAGCCCAGGCTGCTCAAGGCCTCATCCAGCCTGGCTGGGGGCATCCACAGCCTCCCTGGGCAACCTGTGCCAGTGTCTCCCCACCCTCACTGCCCAGACTCTCCCTCATCTCCAGTCTCAGTCTCCCCTCTCCCAGCTCAAAGCCATTCCCTCTCATCCTGGCACTCCAAACCCTTGTCCAAAGCCCCTCCCCAGCTCTCTTGTAGCCCCTTCAGGCACAGGGACCCTCCCAGGGTGGTGTTCAGCTCTGCCCAGCTCCATGGTCTCCCTCTGTGGGCCTGCTGAGTGGCTCTGGCTGATGGGAGCTGGTGCTGGGTGAGCCAGCAGCAGGTTGGCAGAGAAGCTTTGTGCTGAGCTGAGCCCAGCAGGAGCCTTCTGCAAGAGTTCCTTACAACTGCACTTCAAAATCCCAGCTGTGAGCCCCCCCAGACCCCAGCTCTGAGCCCCAGTCCCACTGCTGGCCACAGATTTGTGTCCCAGGAGGAGTTGTTTTTTCTCCACACTGGCTGAAGAGTTCCACTTCAAACTGTGAATTTCTTGGGAGTTTAACCTTTTTTTTTTGTTTGTTTGTTTGTTTTTGTTGTTCCTGTTTGCTTCCCTTCTGCTCCAGATCATCCCTGTGGACAAATTAGTGAAAGGAAAATTTCAGGACAACTTTGAGTTTGTTCAGTGGTTCAAGAAGTTCTTTGATGCAAACTATGATGGGAAGGAGTACGACCCTGTTGCTGCTAGGCAAGGCCAAGAGACAGTAGCACCAAACCTTGTTACTCCAGTGATGAACAAGCCCAAGAAGTCTCTCAGCTCCAACACTGCAGGTAGAGAAATGTTGGAGTTCAGGGATCCTCTGGAACATGGAAAAGTGGTGGGGGGGGGGAAAGCAGAGTGGGGTTGGGTAAAGTTGGGCTGGCACAGAATGTTAAGTGTTGGACCTCCAGAGGTCACTGAGTCCAAACTCCTCCTGCCAAAGCCTGGAGGATGAAGTTGGAGCATTTTGTGTCCTGTTCAGGAGGTGCCAGGCTGCAAAGGCTGAGTCATGAGATGCTGGAATGGGCTGGGAGGGACCTC
>WBNM01045423.1:0-19444 GCA_013399055.1 Ramphastos sulfuratus | reverse complement strand
TTTGTATTCTCATGCTTGCTTCCAGACATTTTCAAATCATAAACCAGAAACCTTTCCTGCTCTCTTTTCTGAAGAAGAAATGATTCTCCTTGAAATTTTCCAGACCTTTTCCCACATTCCCTTCAGGGTAGCTGGGGACATGAACATGAAGAAAATGTTCTACTTCCACTTAAACAAAGAGGTTAGAGTGCATGCTTTGGTCTGCATCACTACTAGATAGCCCAGGGTCTACCTGCAAGCAACAACAAGACTGCAAAGATGAAAGAAGGTGAAGAAGAAAATTACCTTTTAAGTTCTAGCAAACCTACAGGAAAGCAACACATCATGGAATCAGAGAATAATAGAACCATGCCATGGTCTGTGTTGGAAGAGCCCTCCAAATGTCATCAGGTCAAACCCCCTCTACAGCAAGCAGAGGCATCCTCAACTAGATCAGGTTGCTCAGAGTCCTATTAAGCCTCAAATATGTTTTTTGAGAGCTCCTGGTGGCCAGTGTGAATGTGGTTGGTGGCCAATCAAAAAGTGGGGCTAGTCCTTACCTCTGACATGCATTTTTGTGGTCTTTGATCACATTCTGTGCTTCTGTGCTCCACAACCTCCCTGGAGGTGTTCAAGGCCAGGTTGGAGGAGGCCTTGAATGACCTGTTCTAGTGGGAGGTGTCCCTGCCTATGGCAGGGGATTGGAACTGGCTGATCTTTGAGGTCCCTTCCAACCTTACCATTCTATGATTCTATGATTTGCTCCAGGGGCAGTGCTCCTCCTCCTCCTCCTCCCATGCTTTGTGGGGAGAAGGCTCCCAGCTGCAGGAACTCTGAGCTGCCTCAGGCAGCCTGCCCAGGCCTGCAGGCCCCAGCTGGGAGGGCAGTTCTGGCCTACCCTCAGGCCAGCTGAGGGCGGGGCAGGGGGTGGGGGGGCAATGCTAGGAAGCCACTTGGGGCCTAATGGGATTTCTACCTGATTGCCTTTTGTAGATATGCTCCTGTAAATAGAATCTCTCTTCAAACTCCCAGTCAATGAGCAGTGTCCTCACTCTTGGAAAGGGCTAAGAGTCATTTCTGCCCTGCAGTCCCGGGCAGCTCCTGGCCCCAACCGGGGACAATTTTGCAGAGCTCTTTGGATGAGATTCCTTTGGACGTCTTCTTTTTCACATGGAGCTAGGCACTGCCATCCCTCTTCCTTCTGGGGGAACCCTGACCTGCCTGAGAAACCTGAGATGTCTCCACAGGGTGTCGTTTAGCAGTCTCCAGGCATACCGAGGCCCCTGAAGCACTTTTGTGTCCCTCTGATCCCTTCCCTCGCTGGTGATCTGCCAATGATCAGTCACACAAAGCCCACAGGAGAGCAGGTTGCTGCCTGTCTACTGCAGGCCTGAGTTTGCCAGTTCTGCCTTCCAACTAATGAGCAGAAGCTTCACACAGGAAACAGACAGAAGTGCACAGCTCTGGGACACTCCCATTAAGGAAATATAGAATCATAGAATCATAGAATGGTAAGGTTGGAAGGGACCTCAAAGATCAGCCAGTTCCAACCCCCTGCCATAGGCAGGGACACGTCCCACTAGTACAGGTCACTCGAGGCCTCCTCCACCCTGGCCTTAAACACCTCCAGGGAGGTTGTGGAGCGCAGAATCACACAATGTGATCAAATTGGGTGATTCTGTGCTCCACAATCTCCCTGGGCAACCTGTGCCAGTGTCTCACCACCCTCACTGCAAACAACTTCCTCCTAACATCCAGTTTCAATCTCCCCTCTGCCACTTCAAACCCATTGCCCCTTGTCCCCTCATCACAAGACCTTGTCAATAGTCCCTCCCCAGCCTTCCTGTAGGCCCCTTCAGATACTGGAANGCTGGCAGGGCTGGAAGGGCTCTGCTGTGAGGCCAGGCTGAGAGAGTTGGGCTTGGTCAGCCTGGAGAAGAGAAGGCTCCAGCCTGGAGAAGAGAATGCTCCAGGGAGGCCTTCTGGTGGCCTTGCAGTGCTTGAGGGGGCCTGCAAGAAAGCTGGGGATAGACTTTTGAGCAGGACCTGTCATGACAGGACAAGGGGTGATGGTTTGAAAATAAAAAAGGAAGATTCGGACTGGAGAGAACTAAGAAAAGTTTGACACTGAGGGTGGTGAGACCCTGGCCCAGGTTGCCCAGAGAGGTGGTAGATGTCCTATCCCTGGAACCATTGCAGGTTAGGCTGTTTGGGGCTCTGAGCAACCTGCTCTAGTTGGGGATGTCCCTGCTGACTGCACAGGGGTTGGACTGGATGACCTTGAAAGGTTCCTTTCAAACCAAGCCAGTCTGTGAGTCTATGAAATAAGCAAAAGAGAAAAAGGCCAAAGTGAAGCCCTCCCTTAAAATTGGTCTGCACAGTTCCAAACAAGACAAAATTCCCTGTGGAGGGGAAGGAAATGCCCAGTGCACAGCTGTGCCCTCCTCTCCATCTCAACTGCAATGGCTCTTCCTTGTGATCCCTGGTACATGTGGATATTCCCTAAGCCTTCAGATGGGAGTCAGCACCTCAGTGTAGCTCTTCAGCAGGATCACTCTGCTGATTATCTCTTTTGGACCTTAGCACTCACTTAGCCACCCAGTCTGCAGCAGGTTTCCTCCTTCTTGGAGAAGTGTCTGATGTTACAAGTGATCCCAGGACCTCAGAGGTGAAGCAGGACTGCGAAGGTCTGCAGAGGGTTTGCATGAATGAATGAGTTTCACTCTCAAATTCAGGCCAGAAGCCCAGCCTAAATTTTTTTTCTCCCTCATGCTGTTTATTCAACCAAAAGGGCTTTCAGATGACCTGAGGGGATTGCCTTCATGGGTGAGTGTGCATTTCACCAGAAGCCCTATTTGGCAGAGCTGCTTCTGTGCGAAGCAGTTTGGTTCCACTGCCCCTGCTGCACACTGCTTTCCCAGGCCTCCAGGCTGGCTCCAAGTGCTGTGCAGACCTCCCTTCTCCCATCACACCAGGGGATCCAGCAGATGCATGGACAAGGCAGCTGAATAACCCCTTTATGCCTCAAGTGCTGCAAACAGTTTATTGTGCAGCTTAGAACGGCACAGATTGCACTGAGTTGGAAGATACCCTCTGAGGTCATCTTGTCCACTCCCCCTGCAGTGAGCAGGGCACCTTCAACAAGATATGCACTGCTGTGCCTTGCTCCAGCTGCCCTCTTTTTGCTCCAAACATCACCTGGACTTTACAGGGCTGGCCCTAAAGCAGCAGAATGAATCCAGCAAGGGGTTAAAACAGGATTTGTGTTTTATTTTTAACCCGGGCTGGAGAATTCCCTTCTTTCCTTTTCTTCCTCCCTTTATGACACCTCTTTAAATAGAGTTGCTTTTTGTAGCCCCAAACCCAGCTCATGCCAAGGGGTCAAGCTCTGTTTCTCAAGTCCTTTGTTCACAGGAGCAGCGTGGGGGCGTGAGATAAGTCTTGGCTGAAGCCACCACCGATTAAGACATCAGCCCCATGAGGAGCTGCTGCCAGCTCCCTGCCAGCCACCCCCAGTCCTCAGCCATATCAGAGCAGCCCACCTCTCCCTGGGGATCCCCCCAACCAGCTCCTCACAGCCTGCTCCTTAATCATCCAGGATGCTATGGCCCTGCCACTGCTGCAGACATCTAAGGAGGAAGGATGCTGTCTCCTCCTTGTGCTGCACAAGGCTCTTCTCCCTTCCCTGACTGCTTTGAAAGGCAAACAGCCTCGTGTGTGTGTGCTGTGACAGGGGAACAGAGTGGCTGGCCTTAGGAGCAGGAAAAAGAGTTGTGCTGCAGTCCTAAGGGTGCCTGTGGCTGGCTCCCTGTTACACACCAACACTCCAGCAGAAACATGGCATTAAAACATAAGCAGAGAATTGTTTTGGTTGGAAAAGACCTTTAAGATCATTGAGACCAACTACCATCCAACTCTATCAAGGCTGGTGCTAAACCATGGCCCTCAGAACCACATCTCTGTGTCTTTCAAACACCTCCAGTGATGAGGATTCAACCACCTCCCTGAGGAACCTGTTTCAGTGTTTGAGAACCCTTTCAGTAAAGAAGTTTCTTCTAATGTCCAATTTAAGCCTCCCCTGGTGCAACCTGATGCAATTTCCTCTCATCCTATCACTCACTGGTTATTAGGGAGAAGAGACAACCTCCCACCTTGATCCAATCTCCTTTCAGGGAGTTGTAGAGAGTCCAAAGGTCTCCCCTCAGCCTTTATTCCTCTAGGCAGAACAAACCTTCCATTAGCAAGGGTGTGAACTAGATGATCTCCAGAGGTCCCTGCCAGCCCCCACCATGCTGGGATTCTGGGGTTCTGTGAAGCAACATCCCATGCAAAAGGCCACTGTAAGCAGTGCAGACTTGGCCTAAGACTCTCTGTCACTTTCCCACCCAGATATGTGAGGAGCACATTGAAGTGCCAGCTGCTGGATGAGGCACAGCTGCTACCCTCCTGTGTCCCTGGAGTAGAAATCTCTGGGAAGCAAACCAGAAGTCAGAGCATTTGGGAGGCTACTCTAACTTCCCCTTAGAGACAGGAGGGGCCTTATCTCCACTGCCAATGCAGTAGAGAGGCTGGAGAGAGCAGATTTGGAAATGTCAGGAAGCAAGCATGAGAATACAAAGCCAGGAGAGTCAGAAGCACAGAAGGTAGCTGCTCTTGAGTGGCTTGAGCAGTGGCATAAGGAAGCCACCCCCAACACAAAAAGCAGGCTCCCAGTTTGGATGTGTAACATTCCCCTGCTCTAAAGACAGGAACGTGTGGGCAGCAGAGTGAGAGCAAGGGACATGGCAACTCCAGATGATCCTCAAATTGTCCACCTGAGATGGTGTAAGACTGTTAGTGAGGGAGGGAACATTGCCACAGCTCTGTTGAATGGTCACACAGCTCTCTGCAGAGAAGAGGGCTAAATCCCTACAGTTCCTTCTCAGCTGCTGTCCCAGCCATGCTCACCAAACAGCACCCAGCAGTCACTTGAGGACTCAGAAGCAAAAGGGACTTGTGACTGTTCCTGTGTCCCTCTGGCAAGCAACATGTGAGGTGGGCTTGGGGAAACCTTCCCTGGGGCTTTGGTGAGTACCCTCATGCTTTGTAGCAGTCTTTAGCTCCCCTCAGCGTCCTGGACCTGGCTAAATGTGTCCAGCAGAGAGCAGCTAGGGAAGCCACCAACAAACACAAAGGCTTGGCAAAATGCTGTATGTGAGACCAAGAGGGGAGTCCTCTTGTCCAAACCAAAGATGAGCCAGCAGCCAGAACAGCACTGCCAGGCATCTCCAAACCGCAGGGTGCCTGCCCCTTTCTCAACTAACCAACAAAACTGAGGGAGCTGCAGATGACCTCATGTGCTGCTGGAAGGCAGATGCAGTGATGTCAGAGCTTCCCCTCCCTCTGCAGTGCTGGTTGAGCACAAACAACAATTCCCTGACTGTCACAGACCACCCTCACAATGTGGGCATTTTGTCCTGCAGGACAAATGGGATCACAGAATGACAGACTGTTGGGGGTTGGAAGGGACCTCCAGAGATCATTGAGTCCAGCCCCACTGCCAAAGCACGATCACCAAGGGCAGGCTAAACAGCAACACATCCAGGTGGGTTTTGAAAGTCTCCAGAGACTCCACAACCTGTGTGGGCAGCCTGCTCCAGGGCTGCAGTATCCTCAAAGCAAAGAAGTTTCTCCTCATTTTGAAGTGGAACCTCCTATTGTACCCATTGTTCCTTGTCCTATCACTGGACACAATAGAAAAGAGCCTGGCACCTTCATCCTGACACCCACACCTCAGATATTTACAGACATTGATCAGATCCCCTCTCAGCCTTCTCCTCTCAATACTAAGCAGCCCCAGGGCTCTCAGTCTCTCTTCACAGGGGAGATGCTCAAGTCCCACAACCATCCTTGCAGCCTCCACTGAGCTTTCTGCAGCAGATTCCTGCCTCTCTTGAACTGGGAATCTAACTCCAAAAGGAGAAATCCATAGAGAAATGAAGCAAAACTGCTTTCCACAGACTCTTGGGGCAGCTCTGAAGTATCCAAGGCACTTCTTTTACCTTCACACAGGATTTCCCCATACAGCAACTCCACTCAAACCCAGTGAGAGAGCATTTAATGCTCTTTTGGTGTTAAGTTCCACTTGCCTCTTTCTTTCCCTCCAGTGACAGCTTCCCCACCCCAGACAGCTCCATCCACGTGGGAATTGCTCTTCTCAGGGATAATGATCATCCCTTTTTGTGTTCCATTCCTTTCTGTCCTCTCCATGCAATTTTCATCTGGGACCCTGGAACAAGCAGGCAGTCCAGTACAGTGTCACACAGACTCCTGGGTGTCACTATCACACTCAGGAGCTGCAGGGCAGGCTGTGTTGGAGAGCACCAGCACTGAACAGCTCACTGGGCATTGCTTTAGGTCCCTGGAAAGCTGCCTTCCATGGCCAATAAAACTCGAGCTGAGCCCTGGATATGTGCTAGCATCTTCTTCCTTCCCCCCAAACACCCCATCCTTCAAATGAGAGCACAGGGCACTTCCTTACAGGAGGAGCGAAGTAGATTCCAGAAACTTCTCCAAAGTGCAATCATAACTTTAAACACATCACCACTGAGGAACACCAACAAGCTTTTGGTAACAGTGCTTGCAGTTAGCATTCCTTTCCCCCTGGGAATTCAGGTACTGCCAGAGGGAGCTTCATCAGACACTGATGATTTCCACCTCCCATCAGGAATTCCTTATGAAAAGATGTTTCCCTCTCTGGGAGCTCTCCTGTCACGAATTTCTTCCTAACCTCCAGTCTCAATTTCCCCTCTTCCAGCTCAAAGCCATTCATCTTTGTCCTGTCACTCTCAGCCCTTGTCAAAAGTCCCTCCCCAGCTTTCCTGTAGCCTCCTTCAGATAAGCAAGGCTGCTCTAAGGTCTCCCTGAAGTCTTCTCCAGGCTCAACCTGGAGAACTCAACCCAAATCACAGAATCATAGAATGGTTTAGGTTGGAAGGGATCTCAAAGCTCAGCCAGTTCCAACCCCCCGCCACAGGCAGGGACACCTCCCACTAGAACAGGTTGCTCAAGGCTTCATCCAACCTGGCCTTGAACACCTCAAGGGAGGTCGTGGAGCACAGAATCACAGAATGTGATCTTTTGATCTTTTGATCACATTCTGTGATTCTGTGCTCCACAACCTCCCTGGGCAACCTGTGCCAGTGTCTCCCCACCCTCTGTTCACTGTAAAGAACTTCTTCCTAACATCCCTCAGGCTGTCTCCACAGTGGAGGTGTCCCTGCCCTCTGATCATGTTCACAACCCTTTCATGCTCCCTTTGCCCAACTCTCTCCAACTTGTCCAGATGGTGAGGAGCAAACAGAAACACTGCACACCCACCAAGCACTGGAAAGCACAGGGCCTGCTAAGCTGGGAGTGGGGGCAGGCACAGTACAGGTAGTGTAGAATCAAGAGAGCAAACTTCCTGCTGGAGAGCAGGGAATCTTTGTCATGACAACAGAGCCAGCTGTTAAACTCTACAGCACAAGCAGGGAGTGGAGAGCCAGGCAGGATTCTGGGGCTCCTGCTCTCAGCAGGGAGGACCCTGGCAGGACTGCAGCACTGAAGGATGGTTTATTTTTAACAGCAGCTTCTCAAGCAGGAGCTGGTGATTTTGTTTGTTTGTCACTTTTTATTTCATCCAGGGCTCTAGATGGATACTAGCTCCTTCTGCAAGTCTCTTTTTGTTGTTGTTTATTATTGTTTCTCCTTGAAGCAGGGACTGCAAACACTCTGATAAGTAGCCTGAAAGGTTCACTTAGTTTCAGCTGCAGTTTCCCTAAGTGCTTCTGTGTCCCCTGCTGAACTGCTGTTTTGTAACGTTGTAGAGGTGGAGCAGGCTTTGGGGATATTCCATAGCCTCCACCACACCACCAAAGAACCTTCCTTCCTTTCTCTTACCCCTCCCTTCACCCCTTCTTTCCTGCAAGGGGACAGGAGGAAAGATCTACCAACACCTTCTTGTTGGTACAAGACTGTGAAGGGTTTGGAGAACAGCTCTTGTCAGGAGCAGTTGAGGGACCTGGGGCTGTTTAGTGTGGAGAAGAGGAGCCTGAGGGGAGACCTCATTGCTCTCTACAGCTTCCTAAAAGGAGGTTGCAGTGAGGTGGGGTTGGGCTCTGCTCCCTAGTATCAGGTGATAGGACGAGAGAAAACAGTCTGAAATTGTGCCAGGGGAGGGTTAGGTTGGAGATTAGAAAAAAGGTTGTTACTGCAACAGTGGTCAGGGATTGGAACAGGCTGCCCAGGGAGGTGATAAGACTCACCATCCCCAGAGGTGTTCACACAATGTGTGGCCATGGCACTTTGGGACATGGCTTAGTGGCCATGGCAGTCTTAAGTCAATGGTTGGACTCAGTGATCTTAGAGGTCCTTTCCAAACAAAGCAATCCTGTGATTCTATGATTCTTCAGACATTCTTTGCATCAACCAAACCTTCTCAAAGAAGTTCAACAGGGGCAAGTGTAGAGTTGTGCACCTGGGAAAGAACAACCCCAGGGATCAGCAGAGGTTGGGCACTGACCTGCTGGAGAGCAGTGAAGGGGAGAGGGACTTTGGGAGTCCTGGTGGATGGAAGGATGGTCATGAGCCAGCAGTGTGCTCTGGTGGCCAGGAAGGCCAATGCCATTCTGGGGTGCATTAGAAGGGCTGTGGTTAGTAGGTCAATGGAGGTTCTCCTGCCCCTCTACTCTGCCCTGGTGAGGCCACATCTGGAGTATTGTGTCCAGTTCTGGGCCCCTCAGCTCAAGAAGCACAGGGAGCTGCTTGAGAGAGTCCAGTGTGGAGCCAAAAAAATGATTAAGGAATTTGAACATCTTCCTTATGAGGAGAGCCTGAGGGAGCTGAGGCTGTTTAGCTCGGAGAGGAGAAGACTAAGGGGTGACCTGATTAATGTTTGTAAATTTGTGCAGGGTGAATGCCAGGCTCTGCTTGGTGATGCCCAGTGACAGGACAAGGAGCAATGGATGGAAGTTGAGGCATAGGAGGTTCCAGGTGAACCTGAGGAAGAATTTTTTTCCCTGTGAGGGTGACAGAGCACTGGAACAGGCTGCCCAGGGAGGTTGTGGAGTCTCCCTCTCTGGAGATATTCAAGAGCTTTCTCCAGTGTGATCTGGTCTAGGTGACCCTGCTCTGGCAAGGGGGCTGGACCAGATGATCTTTCGAGGTCCCTTCCAGCCCCTGCCATTCTATGATTCTATGATTCAAACCTAAAGCATTAACTAAGCAGTTCCATGCTTTGCTCCTGCCCCACGTCCTTCAGGGGGGCATGAACACAGCTCTCTGCAGACAAACAAGGCACAGCTTCACGTTGTGGCCTGCGGTGGGGGAGCAGAGGAGCCAGAGCTGCAGCTCAGTGGTCTGAGGAAAAAGCTCTGCCAGTTTGTGCCCCTCAATAATGGGCAGTGAGCATAGAGGGCAAGCGTGACTCGGTAGGAGAAAAGAGGCTATCCAGGGAATCATGCACCACCAGTGCTGGGCTTTGCAGCCCGTAACAGAGGTGAGTCAGACTCTGAATTGCTGTGCTGCTATCTTGGTTACAGCAGATGCTAATTCAGCTGGTCAGGTAAAGTGTGCTAATACCAGCAAGCATATTGAGGCTCTGGGCCTTTTCCAGGCTGCAGCACTGTTCTGCCTCTCCTCAAGGGAAGAAGCAGCACTTGTGAAACACAGCAGGGTCCTGTGAATTTCACAGCAGGGGCTGGGATACCAACCTCCTTCAGAGGGTTGGGGTGGGAGATAACTCTAAGCTGCTGGGCAGATGAATGGGGCAGTTTATCCTGCTGTGGTGCTTTCACAGGCAGCTGGAGGCACTGTGCTGTGGAAGGTCTCAGTTTCAAGCAGGCACCTTCCACTAGCTTCATAAAAAAAAAAAAAAAAAGAAATACCTGGGAAGGTTTAAAAGGCTGATTTCAAAGGGGGATAATCCAGAAGACACTGCTCCCTGCCCTGTTTCTGAAGTACCTAGCAGGATTTGAGGGTTTCTTTCAAAGGACAAAGTCCCCAACCTGAAGTGTACTGCAAGGAACTCAGAAGACTCCGACACTGGAGGGCACCAGATCAGGATCTATGAGGCTTTTGGACACTGCAAACTCCTTCTCCATGGAGGGGAGGTGAGGAGGTAGCAAAAAGGGCCAAGACTCTGCTGAAGGGGTAGCTGACAAGCAGCAAGGAGTCAGGCAGTTCTCTGGCTGCTGGTGCACAGACTGGGTTCTCCCCTGAGAGGTTGTGGAGTCTCCTCTGGAGGCTTTCAAGCCCTATCTGGATGTGTTCCTGTGTGACCTGTGCTAGATTCTGTGTCCCTGCTCTGGCAGGGGGGTTGGATTCAATGATCTCTGGAGGTCCCTTCCAACCCCTAACATCCTGTGATCCTGTAGCCGTACGGAGCCACAGTGCTGGCAGTGCCATCGGCTTGCCATCAGCTGCTGAAGCAGCTGTGGTGAGGCAGCACAGTGAGAGCAGACCCAGGCAGAGGCAGGATGCCATTTTTAGGGCTGTATCATCCCGACAGGGATCGTGCTCCAGCCCCTGGGGAGCTGACCCTCTTCGCTGAGCCTTCTGGAGGGAGCGGAGGAGCGGAGGTGAGATTCTCAGCCCAGACATCAGAGCCAGGCTGTTCTCTGAACCACTCTTTGTTGCCGTCTCTTCTCCAGCCTGCAGCCTCCGCTCCCTCCTCCCCTTCCCAAAAATAAAGCTCCATGATGTAAAAACATTCCTTTGGGGCTGGAGGTGGAAAAACTAGGACAGCACAGTTCGGAAAACGCTCAGCACTGCATGAAATATTCACTATCAACCGAAACAGGTTTACCCGGAGGAGGGGATGATGAAGAGGGAAGGGGAATCAATTTCACTGTCCTATGGTTTGTTATTCTGGCTGCTGCTTCTCTTCTCCAAATAAGCTAAGCTTTTTGGGAGCTTCTGTCTGACCCATTTCTCACTCCCTCACTTTTCAGTCTCTCCACCACTCGGTTTATGAGCAAACAAACACACATCCTAAAGGCATCCTTGCCCCAGCCTAACTGCTTCTGCTCTCCAGAACAGGGATAATAATGTAAGGATGCATTGGAGAGATGAAGGGAGTGGAGGTACAGCTGAGAGCCCCATCATCTGCACTCCACAGGATGAGGAAGGACTGAGTGGTTCCCTCAGCCCCTGTAAAGGGCCTTCCCCTTCCCTTCACAGAGACAGCAAGAACAAAACAAAGGTTACAAGAAGGTCACAAGAGGCTGTTGCTTTCCTCTCTGCTCTTCAAATGCTGCACTTCAGGATCTGGACTGAATCAAAATACTCTCTATGACTGATTACCAAGGTTTTATTTTTATATATATACTGTTCCCCCCCCGTGCTATTGACAGGAAGCCTGAGAAACGTGGAAAGCAGAGGAAAAGGCTCTGCTGACCTATCAGCCTCAGGTTTCCCTACCTGCTGCAGTTACAGGTTTCAGTGCAGCCCCAACTCAAGGCCAAATTAACCCTGTGACTTTGTGTCCAGGCAAGCAGCAGGTTCAGCCACGGCCCCAGAGATCACAGAATCACAGAGCCAGCAAGGTTGGAAGAGACCTCTAAGATCATCAAGTCCAAACAGCAACTCACCATCACAGAAAATATCCCACACAGTACTGAGGTGGTGTTCAGATGATGCAGTGGGGAAAGGGAGGGATGACATGAACTAATCTATGACTCCCTGTGGATATCTTGGGATGGGAGAGCATGGCAAAGCTGAAATGCCCAGTCAGAACTGCAAGGGCTGCCTGGGACACAAGCCCCAGACTCTCACAGTGGCTGACAAGAATTCACCCCCACCCAGGATCTTCAGCACTCAGACAACACCTGGGAAACCAAAACCTTCCCTTTCCATTGAGGTCTCACAGAGAGGCTGCACACAAAGCCCAGTTCCTATACACTGACAGCTTAAAAACCCCCAGCACTGACTGAAAGCTGAGCTGCAATGAACACATTTTCTGCTCAAACAACCCCCAAACACATTCTACAAAGGAGCTCTTTAAACACTCACCTGCTCCAAAGGGCTTCTTCCACCATGAGAGAAGGAGGAGCTGCACCCATCCTGCCCACCCAGGAACCCCCAGAGTAGCTCACCTGACACGTGGTACCTTCTGCACTCTCAGAGCTGGAGTTGTATTATTCACCTGCGCTGTGTTCTTGACAGGATATCACAGATTCACAGAATAGTTTGGGTTGGAAGAGACCCTGAAAGTTCACCTCATCCAACACCCCTGCAGTCAGCAGGGACACCTCCAGCTAGATCAGGTTGCCCAGGGACACAGCAAGGCTGAGCTTAATGGGATGGGGCCACAACAACATCCCTGGACAACCTCTTCCAGTGTTTCACCAGCCTCACTGTGCAAAACTTCCTCCTGATACCCAACCTAAATCTACCCTGCTCCAGTTTCAAACCACTGCCCTCATCCTATCACTTTAAGCCTTTCTAAACTGTCCCTCTCCAGCCTTCTTGTAGGTCCCTTTCAGATACTGAAATGCAGCTCTAAGCTCTCCCTGGAGCCTTCTCTCCTCCAAGCTAAACAGCCCCAATTCTTTTAGCCTGTCCTCACAGGAGAGGCGCTCCCCAGCCCTCTGATCATCTTCATGGTCTCCTCTGGACACTGCTCTGGATGAAGGTTACCTTCCAGTATCCATTTTCAACCTTTTCTGCAGGAGTTGGGCTCACTTCAGGAATTCCACTCACCAAAAGCAGCAGTATTTTCTGCTCTGGTAAGTGAAAAGCAGACAGCAAATGACTGTGTAGGTTTGGCTTTCCTCTCTGTAAGGACAGAGACATCTCTCTCCATTCACAAATGGGAAGGCCTCGAATGACAATGTGTTAGCACTCTTCACTGAGGCTTTCCTGGAGAAGAAATCATTGGAAAGAAAAGCACATTCCCTAATGGAAGGAGATGGAGGAAGAGGACTGGTGGAGAGAAGCCACAGAGGAGCTCACATTTATATCAGTGAGTTAAGTCGATAAATATTTATTACCTGCAATAAAGATCTTGTTCTTTTTACTACCTGCTGCTTGTATTTGCTTTTAGGAATAAAGTTGGCCTTTATGAGCTGAAAATTTGCTCTTTAATTACATTCTATGGCAACACTTTCTGAAAGGGTGCTCCATTTGAAGAAGGTCAGCTCTATGCTGTGCCCCTAAAGGGCTGCAGTGGGAGGTGCTGTAGGTGATGGCCAGGCTGGATGAGGCTTTAGACAGCCTGATCTAGTGTGAGGTGTCCCTGTCCATTGCGGGGGGGTTGGAACTAGATGATCCTTGTGGGCCCGGCCAACTCTGACTGATTCTATGATGGCACTGAGGCAGCCCAGCAGCTGGAGTGTCTGTAAGTCCGTTTGAGCACCTGCACACCTTTACTTTACAGGCAGAGCTCTTCAGACTCAGCTTCTCACCAGGGGATGGTGTTTCTGCTCTCTGCACAGTCAGGAGCATGAAGAAGTCACAGGGGCCACAGGCTCCATTCAAAGTCCCTGCCTCAGCTAGACACAAACCCGCAAAGCCTCCCTACCTGCACCGTCCTCTGCATGGATTGGTTCTGGTGGCTT
This sequence comes from Ramphastos sulfuratus, assembly GCA_013399055.1. Lineage (NCBI taxonomy): Eukaryota > Metazoa > Chordata > Aves > Piciformes > Ramphastidae > Ramphastos > Ramphastos sulfuratus. Next base: position 5,888 of record WBNM01045423.1, on the reverse strand, counting down.
CTGCAAGGGAAATCAGGAACGCTCCAGGGGGGGTTTACAAATTGCTTAAAGAGACCCTGCCTAATTCCTACACACTCTGCAGGGCTTATTAAAATCCTGCAGGAGACAGCCAGGCACACAATGGGAGCTGGTTCCAGCAGCACACAGCTGCACCCTGCGATAAGCCGGGGGCTGAGCATGCGGCAGCACAATTCGCTTGGCTCAGCCAAAAGAGGTATCGGAGGGGCTGATCGCCCACCTGCCCCTCCACTTGTGCTATGTCACACTGCTGGCAGCAGCAAGCTTCCCAGGGAACGAGTACACCTGGGACGGGGCAGAATTTGGCAGGCACCTGGAAGTCAGCAGATGTCGGGCAGTTTATGCAGCGTGCGTTGTCTCTGGAACGCCAGCCCGCTGGATAAGCGCTCACTGACACAGCCACAGGCACCAGCCCTGCTCTCCTCCACCTGCTCGCTGCACTATTTAGGAAGGCCTGGCCACGGTGACTTACTTATCCATTTAGGTATTTAGCAGGAATCTTCTTTGAGAGAGATTTTTGTCTCCCAGCAGGAGTCGTCGCTGCATGTTTGTCCAGCAGTTGCTGGTGCTTTGCCTTCATCTGTTAACAGCAGGCACAGAGGCCAAGCTGAGCTGCTTGGCAGGAGTTTAGTGCTCTGTGACATTTCACTACTCAAAAAGCCCCAGGTTTTCAGGCCCCCGTGCAGCCTAAAACCACGAGTTTGGGGTTTCTGTCTCAGAAACAAGAAAAGGGAAGGTAAGCAGAAGCAAAATCAGCCTCAGTTACAGGGAAGGTTTCAGTGGATGGATGAAGTTTTCACAGAATCCCAGCATGGTGGGGGTTGGGAAGGGACCTCTACAGATCATGTAGTTCAAGCCCCCTGCTAAAGCAGGGACACCCATCACAGATTGCCCAGGACCACAATGCCCAGGTGGGGTTGGAATCTCTCCAGAGAAGGAGACTCCACAACCTCTCTGCACAGCATGCTCCAGGCCTCCAGCACCCTCACACCAAGGAATTTTCTCCTCATGTTCAGATGGAATCTCCTGCATTCCAGTTTGTGCCCCTTGCCCCCTCTCCTGTCGCTGGGCACCAGTGCCAAGAGTCTGGCCCTATCGTCTTACCCCCCACCCTTAGCTTTTGCTGAGCACTGAGCAGATCCCCTCTGGGGCTGCTCTTCTCCAGGTTCAACAGCCCCAGGGCTCTCAGCCTTTGCTCCTCACTCTTGGTGTCTTCTCTACCTCTGTCAGCTACCCTTCCCTTGATGCCAGGTACATCACTGCACTTGACCTATCCTTTCACTGACTACCAAGGTGGTTACATTTTGGAGCAGGGATTGCCTGTTCCTCTTTTTTCTGCACATGCTTCAGCCAAGCCTGTGTGAAATAACACAAGTTATACTCCAAAGGTTATTGTCTGCCCTGCATCCTTCTGCTTCTGTGGTTCAGATGGAAAGGATTCTGGATGAGAAGTGTCAATCAGCAGTATGGAAGGTCAGCCCCTCTGCAGCTGCCCAAGGAAAGCTCTGGAGATAAATAGCTCAGCTATTTCTAACTGGCACACATTGTTCCATGGGATTATTAATGCCTGCTGCAAACTTGGCTTCCAGTGGGTGCCTTCTCTGGGATCAGTGGGTGTTCAGAAAGCCTCTCCTTTGTGAAAGGTGTTAACAGCACTGCTTACAAGTTATATCCTCAGTGTCTGTATTGTCCTGGGGATTTCTGCAGATGGCTCATAGTGACTCTTAGTAACTATTACCCTTCCTTGCTCATCTTCCTTCTTTTGCCCCTTGTGCAAGCTCTTCCTTTGGGCTTTATTCGTAGTGGACAGCCTACAAGAAGCCTTAGCAAAGGAGGGACATTAGTCTGAAGGAGATGGACAGAGCCCCTGGGACAGCTGCAGAGCTCAGGGGCAAGTGACAGCCCAGCCTGCAGTCATACATATCACTCCCAGGCTGGGTAAACTGGCAGCCAGCCACCAGTGCCTGCCTCTGGACTCACAGTGCCCGTTGTCACACGGGGGAGGAAGGGACAGAGGGAAGGGGCATGGGGATAGCACATGCTGGTGAACACACCTGGGTGATTCTGCCCCTCTGCTTTGCTCTGGTAAGACCTCAGCTCGAGTACTCTTTCCAGTTCTGGGACCCCCATCAAAAGAGTGACATGGACCTGCTGGAGCAGGTGCAGGGGAGAGCCACAAAGATGATCAGAGGGCTGGAGCACTTCTGCTATGGAGCCCGGCTGAATGAATTGGGACTGTTCAGATAGGAGGAGAAAAGGCTCCAGGGAGATCTTAGAGTTGCAATTCAGTATCTGAAGGGGATCTGCAGGAAGGCTGGGAAGGGACAGTTCAGAAGGTCCTGTGGTGATAGGATGAGGGATAATGGTTTGAAACTAGAGCAGGGTAGAGTTAGGTTGGACATCAGGAAGAAGTTCTGCACAATGAGAGTGGGGAGACACTGGAACAGGTTGCCCAGGAATATGACTGAATGTCCCTGGAGACATTCAAGATCAGCCTTGCTGTGTGCCTGGGCAGCCTGCTCTCGCTGGAGGTGTCCCTGCTGTCTGCACGGAGGTTGGACAGAGATGACCTTTGAGGGTCCCTTCCAACCCAGTGCAATCTGTGGATGTGTGAACCATGCTGGACAGACTAAAGAGGACAGCAAGGACCAGAGATGCTAGAAGTACTCCAGCACTGCGAGCTGTGTCCTGCTGACCTTGGCCAATGATTAATGTTACTTCAGAGCACACTCAGGTCTGCTCTTAATGTGAATCCCTCTGGACTGGAACTGGGAAAAACGCCACTCAGGCTGCACAGGGCAAGCTGGGAGGAGTGGAAGGAATCTTTTATTGTCATTTAAATCATTTCCCTTCTGGTTGAAGTTTATGCCTGAATTCCATGCTGTGCAACTTTCTTTCTCTGGGCTGGACTCCACAACTGCCTACTGGGCACATCCCAGTCAGTCATGCTGCTGGAGGGAAGGGGAGGACAACGAGGGCGGAGGGAGGAACTGTTCCAGTGTGCAAGATCTTTTCTTAACCTGTTATTCTTCTTGACAGGTTAAGATGCATCTACCAAACTATCTGCAAGATGCAAGAAGCCCAGATCTTAATTTACCAGAAAAAGATGTGCACAGTGTGAGCTGTTGGGACATTTAGGACCTCGATGGGAGAAGTGGGAAGGACTGTGGTGGGCTATAAATGGCAGCCTGGACCTACAGGGCTGAATTCCCCGAGAGGCTCCTGACCCAGAGCCTGATGCAAGGCCACAAGAGAAGCTGTTGCAGGCAATTTGTGCATCTCTGGACTATGATGTGCTTAGCTCTTGCTAAATCATAATCCAAACAAATCTGCCAGAGTATTTCAAAGAAGACAGCAGCCACTGGGTCTGAAACTTCCTTTTCATTCACATTTCTTTGGACTCAATGACTTCTGGAGGCCTCTTCCAACCTCTAAAGTTCTGTGAGTCTTCCTGAGATTTCCTTTCACACATCTACAATTGTAGCATTTACTTCCTTCCCTTCCCCTCCTCTCTCTTTCCCAGTTTCTCTTCACAGCTAATAACTACTAGTTAATAACTCATAAAGAATTGAGTCTAGAGAGTTCTGCACAATGTACAGAATCATAGAATGGTAATGTTAGAAGGGACCTCAAAGATCATTTATTTCCAACTCATCTCCTAGTATACCAAACTATTCCAGCAAACTCAGGGACGCCCCAAACAGAGCATCACAGAAGTACAGAATCCCAACGTGGTGGGGGTTGGGTCTCTGGAAATCATGCAGTCCCACCCCCCACCCCCACCAAAGCAGGATTGCCCGCAGCAGGCTGCCCAGGATCACAATGTCCAGGTGGGCTTGGAATCCCTCCAGAGAAGGAAAAAATCAGAGGAAAAATCAGATCTTTAAGGAATACACCAAGACAAAGCAGTCATTCCTTGAACTCTAGTCACAGCTGGCCACTACCTCCCATGTTTACATGGCCTGAGACACAATCTGAGTGTGCTTTGCCCCAGGGACCACTGCCATCAATTTCTGTCACCATTCTCTCCCCGCACCTGGGCACCAGCTATTCACACCGGTTGGCACTTCAAGCCATCCAAATACATCCCATAATTCATAAGCCTAGAGCACTAAACACCCACCTTCCTGCCATTTATATCTTTCCCCAGGAGAGCTCAGCTCAGCCACAGCATTAAGGTTCCTGCTTTTTACCCAATTTTCCAGCTGGGTTAACTGAGGCAGGCCGAGGTCAAGTGAGTTGCCCAAGGCCAGGCAGTCAGCTGCTCAGCCAGCACCGCATCCACTCCTGCGGCCATCAGCCCCAGCCGTCGGCCCCTCAGGCTTCCCTCCCAATGTCATATGGACACTCAGCCCCTACAGGCCACAGGAATCGTGGTCTTTTGATTTCCAGCTCGGAGAAGAGGAGGGAAGGCAGCAGGAGGCGGTGCGGTGGGGATGGGGCTGGAAGGGGGGCAGGCGCAGGTGTGGGAGTTCTCGTTTAGGAGGCAAGCAGCTGCTCCTGCTGACAGGCAGAGCCCACAACTGAGCAGCCTTAGTAAGAGTGACACCTAAGTATGCATCAGGGCCACAGAGCTTGCTAAAGCCTTCCAGAGCCCCCATAGCAGTGAGCATCAATGGGAAAGGGAGTTTAGGCTGTGCTGGGGACTCAGCTCACAGGAAAAACAGCTCCCACCGAGAAGGGAGACACAGAAAATGCATCCTGCTGTAGCTGGGGGTTTGGTAGCAACAGGGATGTTGGAAGAGAAAACTGCACAGATTGTGCCCAGAGACTGCTTCTACCTTTTGTGAGAAGCTCAGCTGAAGACATTGGTCCACAGACTTTAAACTCATAGAGCAAAAGGTGTCCTAGCAACAGAAGGAAAGGTGGACACACAAACCAAAGCCAAACCTGCTCTGCTCCCAGCAGCACTCCCCACACCTTGCTCACTCTTTCTGAACCCCACACCAGACTACAAGAGACAAGCCTGTCCTTGACTTAAGGCAAACAGAATCACAGAATGGTTTGGGTTGGAAGGGACTTTAAAGATCATCTAGTTCCATCCCTTCTGCCATGGGCAAGGACACCAGACCAGGTGGCTCAAGGCCTTGTCCAGCCTGACCTAAATAACCTTGTGGCCAAAGCCAGGAGTAGATTTACCAGGGGACAGAACTGCAACCACAGTCCTAACCCTTATGTTTTTCAGATGAGCACCTTTGGACATGCACTTTGCTCCCAGGCACAGGATGTAGCTGCAATCTCATGCTTGCCCTTATTATTAATAGAGAATCCAACAGGATGAGGCTCTGAATCTTATCACACAAGGCCACTTGTTTGCAACTGGTAGTGTTTATGCTCCTGTACTTTTGAATTTGACATTGATTTCTTGCAGGGGTTAGATTTAGTTTTGCAGAGCAGGTTTCTTTCTCCCCTAGAATTCACAGGGCAAACATGTTCCACTCACATCTCTATGTCTAGTTCCTTCTCTTCACGACATAGTAAAGTTGAAAAGAAACTCTCAAATTGCTCAGCACAGGGGAGTGAACTCAAACCTGTCTTTTCCCATCCAGCCATTTGAAAGGGTATTAAATTCTATGACAAAACCAAACTCTGGCTCCAGAATGAGATGTCCTCCACGTGGAGGTAGTTCTGAGTCCACGTTTCTCCAGCCACTTCCACAGAATCACAGAATCAGGTTGGAAAAGACCTTTGAGATCATCAAGTCCAACCTATCACCCAATGCCATCTAATCAACTAAACCACAAGTCCCATGGGCAACCTCACAAACTTCTAAAGAAGCCACAGAAGAAATCCTACTCTTGCCTGCCAGTGTGATATTCCAGTGGTTAAAGCACAGACCTGAAAGCCAAGATCACAGGATCCCAGGCTCA
>WBNM01045422.1:5108-22147 GCA_013399055.1 Ramphastos sulfuratus | reverse complement strand
TTCTACAATTCTATGATTCTAAAGTCCCACATCCAATCTTTTCACCCAAGACCTTCAGGGCTGGTGACTCCACCACCTCCCTGGACAACCCATTGCAGTGTTTCTCCATCCATGCCTCAGTTTCCTCCTCTGCAGAGAAAGGCACAATCCTCACAACTGAACTCCATACGGATTTCATTACGCTAAGCTGTTAAAGATTTATGAAGCCCTTCTGAAAGCTCCCACATAGGAAATACTCCAATGTCACTGCAAACGTCAACTAGAACATATTAAATCTCCCTTGGAAAAAAAAAAAAAAAAGGGAAAGAAAAGAAAAAAATAATATAAGATTATATCCCAGGAGGAAGTTTCCCCATTAGACTTCTCTGTTCTTATAAAACCCATCTAGCGTCACTTAACGGCTCATAAATTCCATCTCCCATTAAGCAGATATTAAACATGTATTTATAAAGGTTTAAACAGATCACTTTGGTTAATTTTCAGCCCTCCTTTAGGCTAAAGTAGAAAAAAAAATTAAAATAAATAAAAAAAAAAAAAAAAGAATATTTCAATCCTGAGGAAGTCCTGCCTTGAATGAAGGAGGATTTGCACCACAGCAGACCCTGAGATCATCGGCAGCAGGGACCCAGGGATCTTTTCAGCTCAACAGCATCTTAAGACCCTCCAGGACTGCATCAATAGACTTCATCATTGCTCTCTGGCTGCTCTCTGGAGCAAGGTAGGTGTCATAGATTCATAGAATGGTTTGGGTTGGAAGAGACCTTAAAGATCACTCCCTGCCTGGAGGTGTTCAAGGCCAGGTTGAAAACACTTCTAAGATCACCCAGTCCAACCAGTGACCCAACACCAGCATGAACAAGAAACCATGTCCCCAAGTGCCATNGCATGAACAAGAAACCATGTCCCCAAGTGCCATGGCCACCCATTTCTTGAACCCCTCCAGGGATGGGGACTCCACCACCTCCCTGGGCAGCCTGTGCCAATGACCATTCTTGCAGCAAAAAAATTGTTCTTCATCTCCAACTTAACCTCCCCTGGCACCATTTCCTCTCTTACTATCACCTGAGACTAGGAGAAAAGACCAACCCCCACCTCACTGCAACCTCCTTTTAGGGAACTGTAGAGAGCAATGAGGTCCATTGGTGCTGTTCTGAAGGGTCATAAAGTCCTGCTGAGCTTGGTCCTCTTAGTAATGATGAAACTTAGTAAGGATGGTGAGACACTGGCACGGGTTGCCCAGGAAGGTTGTGGATGTCCCTTCTTTGGAGGTGTTCAAGGGCAGGTTGAATGAAGCCTTCAGCAACCTGTTCTGGTGGGAGGTGTCTCTGCCTATGGCAGAGGAGTGGAACTGGATGATCTTTAAGGTCCCTTCCAACTCAAACCATTCTATGAATCTCTGACTTTTGAGACCCTTACTTTATTTCCAGAGCAAACTTAGCAAGGGAGTTGCTCCAGGAGAATTTCTCTCATCTCACCTCTCCCTTGGAGCCATCTAAGAAAAGATGCCCTCAGGAGTTCAGGATTGTGCACCTAAAGGAGCTGCCCAAAGCTGCTCAGCAAGGCAGAGGGATTCATCTCATACAGCTTCTCCCAGTGAGGTGGTTGGATCCCCATCCCTGGAGATGTTTAAAAGAGTCAGAGATGTGGTCCTGAAGAACATGGTTTAGCACCAAGCTTGGTAGATTTAGACTGGAGATTAGGAAGAAATTATTTGCAGTGAGGTGGATGAGACACTGGCACAGGTTCCCAGGATGTTGTGGCTGCTCCCTCCCTGGAGGTGTTCAAGGCCAGGTTGGATGAGGCCTCAAGCAACCTGGGCTAGTGGGAGGTGTCACTGCCCATGGCAATAGGGTTGGAACTGGCTGAGCTTTGAGGTCCCTTCCAACTTTACCATTCTATGATTCTATCATCCAGTTCCAACTCCCTGCCATGTACAGGGACACCTCCCACCAGCCCAGGTTGCTGAAGGCCTCATTCAACCTGCCCTTGAACACCTTCAAAGAAGGGACATCCACAACCTCCCTGGGCAACCCGTGCCAGTGTCTCACCAGCCTTACTAAGTTTCATCATTACTAAGAGGACCAAGCTCAGCAGGACTTTATGACCCTTCAGAACAGCACCAATGGACCTCATTGCTCTCTACAGTTCCCTAAAAGGAGGTTGCAGTGAGGTGGAGGTTGGTCTCTTCTCCTAGTCTCAGGTGATAGTAAGAGAGGAAATGGTGCCAGGGGAGGTTTAGGTTGGAGGTGAGGAACAATTTCTTTGCTGCAAGAATGGTCATTGGCACAGGCTGCCCAGGGAGGTGGTGGAGTCCCCATCCCTGGAGGGGTTCAAGAAATGGGTGGCCATGGCACTTGGGGACATGGTTTCTTGTTCATGCTGGTGTTGGGTTGCTGGTTGGACTGGATGATCTTAGAGGTGTTTCCAACTGAAACAATTGTGTGGTTCTAAGTTTGTCACTAGAAATATGAGATCCTGCACTTAAGCAGGTCAGAGGGACTTACAAGTTAAGTACGGGACATAATTTTCTCATTTATTTTTAAGAGGGTATAAAAGCCAATTTAATTTCCCCCTTCACCTGTATGAACCAGATCCCTGACACATTGCTGTCCATCCCCCAAATTGTATCTACTCCTAATTATTTAATCAAAAATAAAACCAAGCAAGGCTTTGCTCAGTCCATTCTAACAGCCCATTCCAGCATCAAGTGGCAAAACTCAGCAGTACTGAATCCTAGAATGGAGAAACTCTCTGCAAGGAGCATCTGAGCAATCATCCACTGCCTGAAATACATAAGAACAGTCCTTGAAATTCTTCATGGTCAAAAAAATCCTTGGGCTGGATCTTCAGTGATGTTCAAGGCCAGGCTGGACGAGGCCTTGAGTGACCTGTGCTAGTGGGAGGTGTCCCTGCCTATGGTAGGGGGTTGGAACTGGATGATCCTTGAGGTCCCTTCCAACCTTACCATTCTATGATTCTATGTCCAATGATAGGACAAGGGACAATAGGTGCAGGCTGGAGCAGAGGAGGTTCTACAGGCACATGAGGAAAAGCTTTCTCACTGTGAGGGTGACAGAGCTCTGGAAGAGGCTGCTCAGAGAGGTTGTGAAGTCTCCTTCTCTGGAGACATTCAAAACCCACCTGCATGAGTCTCTGTGGGACCTTCTCTAGGTGGTCCTGCTCTGGTAGGGGGATTGGACTGGATGATCTTTCAAGGTCTCTTCCAACCCCTAACATTCTGTGATTCAGATACCTTCAGCAACCTAAATACAGGCAGTGGGTTTCAATCAGAGATGTTTGGTGGGTCAAGTATTGTTTTGTTTTTTGGTTTTGTTTTTTTTTTTTTTTTTGTTCCATCTGTGATTTCTAAAAGACGAATACAGACACAAAGGTCTGATGGAGAAGTTCTCCCTGTTTGTCCTGAGCCACAGAAAGTTTGGGTTTGCTGAGAAAATCAAGGGTTTATAGCAGAGTAAATAGCAGAAAAGGACACTGTGACCCTGGAACAACATGTACTTGGAAGGGAATAGGAGTCAGTACAGGCACTGCTTCCACCACATTCAGGAGGTCTCCCTGTTGGGTCATGAGCAAAGTCAGATCAGAAACAGCAATCTGAGATTTTCCCATCCAACCTACAACCTCCACTAACCAGCTCCTGAGCCAAATCCCTGAACACTGGCAGCAGGAAGCCTTCCAATGAAGCTGGTCTGCTGGGGAGCAATTAGAGCATAAGGACATGGAGGAGAAATTAAATTAATTCCTTGGTCATCTTCACCACAGCAGGCACAGGGGAGGCTTGGCAGGATCAGAGTGGAAAGCAAAGAATTAAATGACTTGCCCTGGGACAGGTGGTGCCATTAAAAAGGTGACCTCCAGCCACAGGTGGTGGAGAACCCTCAGGTCCCATTAGTCCAACAAAAACTTCTCATCTCTTCTTTAAAACCAGCTGCTGGCCCAAAGGCTGGGACCACCAGCCAATGCTGTATCCAGCTGAAAAAAAACAAGGATGACAGATCAAGCAGGTCATAGAATTAGAGAATCATAGAATTGGTTGGGCTGGGAAAGAATTCTACAATCATTCAGTCCAACAACCAACCCAACACCACCGTGGGCACGAAGCCATGTCCCAAAGAGCCATGTTCAGACACTTCCTGAACACCTCCAGGGATGGGGACTCCACTACCTCCCTGGGCAGCCTCTTCCAATCCCTGATCACTCTTGCAGCACAGAAATTGTTCCTAATCTCCAACTCAACCCTCCTCTGGAACAATTTCAAGCCATTTCCTCTCCTTCTGTCACCTGATACTAGGGAGAAGATACCAACCCCCAACCCACTGCAACCTCCTGTCAGGGAGCTGCAGAGAGCAATGAGCTCTCCCCTCAGCCTCCTCTTCTCCAGCCTAAACACCCTCAGTTCCCTCAGCTGCTCCTCCCCAGCCCTGTTCTCCAGACTCTTCCCCAGCTTTATTGCCCTTCTCTGGACACACTCCAGCCCCTCAATGTCCTTGTAGTGACAGACTCAAAATTGAACTTAGTATTCAAGGTGTGGCCTCAGCAGTGCCCAGCACAGAGGTATCACCACATCCCTGCTCCTGCTGGCCACACCATTGCTGATCCAAGGCCAGGATGCTGGTGGCCTTCTTGGCTACCTGAGCACACTGCTGGCTCATGCTCAGCTGCTGTTAACCAACACCCTCAGGTCCTTTTCTGCCAGGCACTTCCCAGCCACTCTGCCCCAATCCTGTAACCTTGCAGAACCCAGCAATTTGGCTGAGACATGATGAGTAACCCTCAAGCTGGGTTTTTAGACCTAATCCACTGACTGCTTCTGAAACATCCACAAAAGGCTTTTAAAGCAGGAAAAAAAAAAAAAAAAAAGCCACCCCACAACTCCATCATTATGTCATGAAGCAATCTCTGTACATCCTGCTCCTCAAATGCTCTCTGCCTTCAGCTGCAAATTCCTAGGTCTGACAAAGATAGACTATTACTGTCTAGATGAGAGTGATACAATAGGAGGAGAAGCAGACAGCTTTATTCCCTGGGAAAAGGACAAGTAAAAAGTCAAAACATGTAAATTACCTTTGATAAGATATTCTGAAGCTTTCAAAGGAGGGGCAAAACCTGGGGCAAAACTCTGGAAGTGTGAATTTCCTTCACATCACAGAATGTTTCCAGGAACAATCTTTTGACCTCACTTGAATGCTTTTCATTTTGATTCCACTGTTGGTTTATTACATAAAATAAGACAAAAAGACAAGGCTGGGACATAATAGTCCTGCTTTTGAAAGTGGTACCAGTTGGTGATGTTCTGCAATAGCTCTGGTGGAAACGACCTTACCACAGGCTTTGATTTCACTCTAAGGGGTGATGGAAAAACCTTCCACTATGAACCTGCTGCCCAGAACTTTGCAGTCCTCAAAGAGGAGAATGAGAGGAACCTCTCCATGAAATTCAACAGGCAACACTATGCAAAGGTATGAGATGAGAGCCCTCTTTCATTAAAAAGGTTATCACTCAGAAGAAGAGTTTCAAAGAGAACCTAAAGGATGGAGGACTTAGAAGAGCGCTGAGAACTTAGAATCATAGAATCATAGAATGGTAAGGCTGGAAGGGACCTCAAAGAGCATCAAGTTCCAACCCCCTGCCATAGGCAGGGACCCCTCCCACTAGAACAGGTCACTCAAGGCCTCCTCCAACCTGGCCTTGAACCCCTCCAGGGAGGGAGCAGCCACAACCTCCCTGGGCAACCTGTGCCAGTGTCTCACCACCCTCACTGCAAACAACTTCCTCCTAACATCCAGTCTCTGCCAGTTCAAACTCATTGCCCTTTGTTCTGTCATTGCAAGACCTTGTCAATAGTCCCTCCTCAGCCTTCCTGTAGCCCCCTTCAGATACTGGAAGGCTACTATAAGATCTCCACAGCTCCACAGCAGAATAAAGCCACTGTGCTTCAGGGTCAGAAGAAAACCTCTCCAAGGTGAATGTTCCCCTCCAGCCACACTCTGAGAAGCTCCTTGGACCTTCCCCAGAATCCCACTGTCCAGCAAGAGGAGAGGAAACAGCTCCTGCGAGCCCCACTCAAGTCCAAAAGCTGGGAGAACTGCAAGATAAAAGAGGCAACCCCTGGCGTTGCCATGGCAGGGTCACTGCAAGCGTGGCACTGCCTTGTCCCTTTTAATGAGTGTTAATGCTCCCCTTTCATCTCAGCGGCCATGGGATGCCAACACATTTATCTGTTTGATGAGTCTCAGTTCCATTTCAAGAGGCATTTCTTTGGACATCCAACATTGTAATTTGCACTTGCTCCCCACGGCGAACGGCTGAAGTTTGAAAAATCACCCAGCAAGTGATCAAACATTACAGAAATAGTCAGGCAAATGCACCAGCACCTTCCCCTCCAGAGCCATTTATAGGGGCCAACCCAAAAGCCATTGAAGGCAATGGAAAGGCTCCTGCAGAATTCAATGGGGTTTTGATCGAGCCCTTATTGTGCTATCCGTAAGAAATAGGTCAGATATTTATATATAGGCTTCAAGTGTTGCGTGCCACCGTGCTGGCAGTTTGCCTTTTTGTGTCACACAGTCTCTCTGTGCAAAGCCCAGGCTGTCACCAGCCCAGCTCTCCACCTGCCCAACGTTTGGCACCGCTGCCCCGAGAGCTTTCACCTTGGCTGGCAGCATCAGAGGGTGGTAGGAGTTGGAAGGGACCTCTGGAGATCGTAGAATCATTGACTCAGAAAATGGTTTGGTTGGAAAGCACCTTAAAGATCATCCAGTTCCAAGCTCCCTCACCACAGCCAGGGACACCTTCCACTAGCCCAAGTTGCTCAAGGTCTTGTCCAAGCTGGTCTTGAATACCTTCAGGAGAGGATATGCACAACCTCCCTGGGCAACCTACTCTAGTGTCTCACCACCCTCACAGTCAAGAATTTCTTTCTCATCTCCAGTGTAAATCTCCCCTCCTCCAGCTTCAATCTATTCCCTCTTCTCCTATCACTACAAGCCCTTGCAAAAGCTCCCTCACCTAGTCCAACACTCCATCCTTTCTGCTGCACAAGGCTCATGCCAAGATGCTCCTCTCCTGACCTGGTAATGGTTTCGTGTCCAGTTTGCTTCCTTTGCACAAGGGTAACTCAAACCTGTGGCTGAAAATTGCTCCAGGCATCAACCCAGAGGGAATAACAGAGGCTGAGTAGCTAACCAAGAGCCTGCACCTTTTAAGGTCTGTTAGAGACCTAAGAGGTCTGTAAGAGACCTAAACAAGGGCAAGCTACTACAAGGAGGTTGTAGTGAGGCCAGTGTTGGCCTCTTCTCCCAAGTAACTAACAACAGGATAAGAAGAAATGGCCTCAAGCTGCACCAGGGGAGGTTTAGATTATATAGTAGTAGGAATTTCTTTGCTGCAAGAGTGGTCAGACATTAGAACAGGCTGCCCAGGGAGGTGGTGGAATCACCATCTCTGGAGATACAGAAAGGCTCTTTAGGACATGGTCTAATGGTCATGGAGGTATTGAGTAGAAGTTTGGCCTTGATGACCTTAGAGATCTTTTCCAACCTTAACGATTCTATGATTCTATTATAAAGACTCCCTTGAGCATGGGCCTGGTTCAGTTTAAAAAGTGCTTGTTCCAGCTTCACCTTAAATATATTCCCCATCAACCTGGGCCAGAGTGGAGTGATTCATCCTGGTGTGCTTTCCAACAGGTTAAATCCATATTAAGATGTCTGGGGAGACAACTCTTGTGCTGTTGGCAAGACCTTCACTGCATACACCTTGAGGGCACGACTGCAATCGAACCACCTTGAGTTCTGTGTGGGCTGGCTGGTGATAGCTCCAGCAGCTTAGAAAAGGTTCAATGGACTTCATTTTAGTGGCAGACAGAAGTGAAATCATTGCTTCTTGCCACCAAAGTTAATTCATCCAACTCTAGTTTTAGCTTAGATGAAGCTTTGGAGTCACAGAATTGTTTTGGCTGGAAAAGACCTCTGAGATCATTGAGTCCAACCATCAACCTAACACCACCATGGCCACTAAACCATGGCCCCAAGTGACACATCCACACATTTTTTAAACACCTCCAGGGATGAGGACCCCACCACCTCCCTGGACAGCCTGTGTCAATCCCTGACCACTCTTGCAGCACAGAAATTGTTCTGATTCTCCAACTCAAACCTCCCCTGGAACAATTTCAAGCCATTTCCTCTCCTTCTGTCACCTGCTACTAGGGAGAAGAGACCAAACCCCAACTCACTTCAACCTCCTCATCTCCAACCTAACCCTCTCCCTGGTGCAACTTGAATCCATTTCCTTTTGTCCCACAGCTTGTGGGGGAGAAAAAACCAACACCCACCTCACTGCAACCTCTTTGCAGGTACTTCTTTATTCCTAGCAGTTTCTTTGAGTGCTGTGAAATAAATAAAAGCAAGCCTTAAGCCCTGTAAACCATTATTCATAAGCTTAAATGTATTCAGCAGGATGATTCACTTGTAAGTGGTTAATACTCTCCTCATACACCCCAAGTAAAATACATGTCTGTTTACCAATTAGTAGGACTGCAGTCGGTTTACTCGGGGTAGTTGCCTGTTAATTATTTATAACACTTTTGCAGCACACTAATAAATGTACAGTAGCATCTCCTCTAAGAGTAATGAGACCTTAGTCTTGTGGAAACTCCCTGCAGCAGCTGTTATTAAAACTTCAGTGAAGTGAGAGAAGAAATGGATGGAGGGAGGGTGGGGGAATGGTTGCATCTGCAGCAACAAGCAGCAAACTTCTACTGAACCTTTGTACATTTTTGGTCCTTTCAGGAGGTAAAAAAAAAAAATAAAAAAAATAAATCAATGGGTAAGAAATAGCAACAGATAAGGTTGGTTGTGTTTTTTTTTTTTTTTTAACCAGGTCTTTTGTAAGAAAGGCTCCTGGGGAATGTGTGTCACTGTAATGACTTGTTTTAAGCAGCCAGGGAGCAGGGGAGATGGGTGAGCAGCTCTGAGGTGCACTAATGGAGCTTGAGGTAGGTGATCTTGTAGGATCAATTTGACTGCAGATAAGTCTTGCTTCTTGGCATGGAGTTGATGAATGCTGGGCATGGCTTAAAGATGAGATAATCTGCTCGATTTATTCTTATTATTTATTTGCTAGCCTTGTGACAAAAATGAATTATGATTCTGCACAGAGCCAGAAGCAGGGATAAAGTTACCATTGGGGAAGAATATGTCATTGTAATAGTTGTGTTTCCTTTCTTTTTTTTTTTCTTTTTGTGTTTCTTTTTTTTGTTTGTTTGTTTTGTTTTCTTATTCTTTCCCCCTGAATGAAGTCAGCACACTGAAGAAAAGAAAAAATAAAAAAAGCTTCACACATAACCTGGAGGAATCATTTTCAGACAGCAGAGGGGTAAACTGAGCCTTTTTGCTTGGCTGTACAAATACAATTACTACAACAGCAGCTTAACACAATTGTTTATACAGATGCTGAGTGTTTCCAGCAGCCAGAAAAATCCCTCTCTTTCTAGGAAGCCATGCAAGGCTTGGCAATCACAGAATCATTTCAGTTGGAAAAGACCTTTAAGATCAGGTTGCCCAGGAATGTTGTGAGTGTNTTCCCCAGAGAAGTTGTGGATGCCTCAGGTGGCTGGGACAGGTAGCTTGAGTGCAGAACAGGCTCACATTTAGCTCCATCCCTGCAATCATTTGGCAGGTGGCTCTGGGCTGACTGCCTCCATTCCCCAGCCTCATCAGAGGGTGAGTATTTCCCCGTGCTGCAGCTTGCCAGTGTATAAACCCAGCAGCAGGCTGATGTTCTACATACCACAGCCCATTAATTTACTATCAAAGGGGTGTTACAAGGATAACTGCATTAATGATCAAGCCTTTGAAGGTCTGATTGTTGGGTAGTTGAGGACGTGTCAGGAACGTGACAGGCAGCTCCTTAAATCAGCTACCTCCGGGCAGCTCTGGGCATTAACCCTTCATCAATATTTTCTGTTTATTTTATTTTATTTTTTTTTTCCCCCTGGCATAAAGAAAGGGCACAAAGCCTTTTGAAGAGCTGAGCTGCAAGAAGAACACACAAGGTTAAAGCCTTGGAAAGTCCTGATCAAGGANTTTTTTTTGTTTGTTTGTTTTGTTTTCTTATTCTTTCCCCCTGAATGAAGTCAGCACACTGAAGAAAAGAAAAAATAAAAAAAGCTTCACACATAACCTGGAGGAATCATTTTCAGACAGCAGAGGGGTAAACTGAGCCTTTTTGCTTGGCTGTACAAATACAATTACTACAACAGCAGCTTAACACAATTGTTTATACAGATGCTGAGTGTTTCCAGCAGCCAGAAAAATCCCTCTCTTTCTAGGAAGCCATGCAAGGCTTGGCAATCACAGAATCATTTCAGTTGGAAAAGACCTTTAAGATCAGGTTGCCCAGGAATGTTGTGAGTGTCCCCTCCCTGCTGGTGTTCAAGGCCAGGCTGGATGGGTCCTTGAGCAATCTGGGCTAGTGGGAGGTGACCCTGTCCATGGCAGGGGGTTGGACTGGATCAGAGCAGTGTGGGATGGGAGGTGTTACAGCTGCTGTGGCTGCAGCTTTGAGTTTGGGTTTTTCATGGAGGGAGGAAATAAATACCACACCCCTGCACTTCAGCAGCTTCTTTTTTTCCAGCAGCACTTGCTGCAAGTCTCAAGGTGTTTTGTTTTGATACCCAGAAAGTGGTGCCCCTGTGAAACTGGAACAGGTTGCTCAGGGAGGTTCTCCTGGAGAAGAGAAGACTCTGGGGAGAGCTTAGAGCAACCTTTCAGTACCTGAAGTGAGGTACAAAAAGGGTGGGGAGAGGCTGTTTACAAGTGATAGAGTGAAAGGGAATGGATTGAAGCATGAGCAGGGGAGATTTAGACTGGAGATGAGGAAGAAATTTTTTCCAGTGAGGGTGGTGAGACACTGGCACAGACTTCTCAGGGAGGTTGTGGCTGATCCCTCCCTGAAGGTGTTCAAGGCCAGGTTGGATGAGGCCTTAAGTGACCTGTTCTAGTGGGAGGTGTCCCTGCCTATGGCAGGGGGTTGGAACTGGCTGAGCTTTGAGGTCCCTTCCAACCTTACCATTCTATGATTCTATAAGATCTACACTATGAGAGTGGTGAGACAGCAGAAAGGGTTCCCCAGAGAAGTTGTGGATGCCTCAGGTGGCTGGGACAGGTAGCTTGAGTGCAGAACAGGCTCACATTTAGCTCCATCCCTGCAATCATTTGGCAGGTGGCTCTGGGCTGACTGCCTCCATTCCCCAGCCTCATCAGAGGGTGAGTATTTCCCCGTGCTGCAGCTTGCCAGTGTATAAACCCAGCAGCAGGCTGATGTTCTACATACCACAGCCCATTAATTTACTATCAAAGGGGTGTTACAAGGATAACTGCATTAATGATCAAGCCTTTGAAGGTCTGATTGTTGGGTAGTTGAGGACGTGTCAGGAACGTGACAGGCAGCTCCTTAAATCAGCTACCTCCGGGCAGCTCTGGGCATTAACCCTTCATCAATATTTTCTGTTTATTTTATTTTATTTTTTTTTTCCCCCTGGCATAAAGAAAGGGCACAAAGCCTTTTGAAGAGCTGAGCTGCAAGAAGAACACACAAGGTTAAAGCCTTGGAAAGTCCTGATCAAGGAGCTGACTGGATTAGAGCCAAAGCTGCAGCAAATTTCTCTCTTTCTCTCTCTCTTCCCAGACAGGGATCTAAACACAGAATTTCTGGTTTGGCTTTTTTTTTTTTTTTTTGGTGTGTGTTGGTTGGGGGCGGGGGGGGGCATGTGGAATTCCACTTAATTCCATCAAATCCTTTTTTTGTCATTTCTTCACCATCCTTTAAAGATCTGACAAGGGCCAATCGACCGCGCCAGGCGCGGAGGGGATGGCAGAGCCGCAGCTATAACTCTAAGTTCATTAAGCGTGAATTATTATTTGAGCCAGCCTCAATTTTCACGGGCAGAATTAGCCATTCCTAAAATAATGTCCCTGACACAGGCAGAAAATGGGCTTTACAGCTCTCACCTTGAACTCCACCACAACTCCCACCTCATCTGTTACCCTTCCACGGGCAGGAGACGGAGCGCGGCGCCGAGGCTTCACCTTTAATTATGCCAGCTATTTAAGGGCTAATGTTCATGGGAGAGGAGTATACGAGGCAATAAATGGCTTCTGTGGGTGATTAAATGCCCGAGCAGAACAGAGGCACTTGAGAAGCTCAAAGGCCCTTTGCTCCATTATGCTCCCCACGCCGTGAACTTTATTCCCGCTTCCCAACGAGGAAGGAGAATATTCAACAAGCTGTAGACAGGGGAAAGAAAAACATGAACCTGCTGGATTTAATTTTTAAGGGGTTGGGTTTTCTTCTTCACCACTCATTAATTTCGCTCTGCCCAAGCGTGACAACTTCAGGAGCTTAAATTGCAGGTGAAATGTCACAAATCACCCAAATCAAGGAGGACACGGCCCAAATGCTTCCTGCAGGGAACATAAATCATGTTCCCTGAGTCCAGCTCCTTTCCTCGGAGCAAAATGAATTCAAGGCAGCACAACTGTCTGGGACGCAGGAGGTCTGCAAGGGCTGGCAGTGCTGTTGCTTCCCCAAGGGCCAGTGAGAAGTGCGAGATGTGCCAAGCACTTGTGCCAGCCCTGGGGACAACAGCTGGGCCCTGAAACATGGCAGAGCTACATTTGGACAAGCCTTAAGCAGGGTGAAGTGAAGAAGTTCTTTACTGTGAGGGTAGGGGAACACTGGAACAGGTTGTCCGGGGAGGTGATGGGACCCAATCGTGGAGACATCAGGCTTGATGGGGCTCTGAGCAGCCTAAGGTCCCTGTTTACTACAGAAGGGTTGGATGAGATAACCTTCAAAGATCCCTTCCAACCCAATGCATCCTGTGATTCTATGAGATCACAGCACCATAGAACTGTTTCAGCAGGAAAAGACCTCTAAGATCGTTGAATCCAACCATCAACCATCAACTCAGCACCACCATGGCCACTAAACCATGTCCCAAAGTGCCATGGGCACACATTTCTTGAGCACCTGCCTGCATGGTGACTCCAACAGCTCCCTGGGCAGCCTCTTCCATTCCCTGACCACTCTTGCACCAAAGACATTGTTTCTAATCCCTAACCTAACCTTCCTCTGCCACTATTTCAGGCCATTTCCTCTCAATCCTATCATTTACTTCTAGGGAGAACAGACCAACTCCTACCTTACTCCAACCTCCTTTCAGGGAGCTGTAGAGAGCAATGAGGTCTCCCCTCAGCCTCCTTTTCTCCAGACTAAACAATCCCAGTTCCTTCAGCTGCTCCTCATAAGATTTGGTCTTTAAATGTCCCAATGGCCCCAACAGCCCAATGTGTCTGGCTGAGCCTGTGCTGGCTTCATGGAAGAGTTGTAGGGAGAAAGAAAGGTCACCTTTAAGTCAAAATATTTATTCTCATTAAATGCTTCAACCCAGTTCAGGGTTCTTTCTTTTTTTTTTTTTTCCCTTTTAACATATAATCATCTCTCATTGCAAAAGTCTTTAACTTAGTTTAATTTTTATTTTCTTTGCAACAGGGGGGAGCCTCCAGAAATATCTTTGTGTCAGTGTTTCTTTCTGTTTATAGCTGCAGCCCAGAGGCTGCAAAAGAGACATTTCCATGGCAGCCTGGCCAGATGTCCACAGCAAATCTATAACTCTGTTTTGCATGGGGTCACTTCCACCCAGCGTGACAAAGGACATNCAGGACTGCAGCTGGGGTCTGAGGAGAGCAGAGCAAAGGGGCAGAATCCCCTCCCTTGCCCTGCTGCCCACACTGCTCTTGCTGCAGCCCAGCACACAGTTGCTGTCTGGGCTGCACTCACACTGCAAGCTCATGTTGAGCTTTTCATCACCCCAGACCCCCAGGGCCTTTTCCTCAGGGCTGCTCTCAGCCATTCCCCACCCATTTGTTAGCAGATAGTTGCAGTCTCCTGCTTCAGCCAACCTCAGAGCTTCTCCTTGCCGTTAAATGTGCCCCAAATCCATCTTCTCAGCCTTTTAATTTCCTTACATCTCTGCTGAGCTGAAAATCTTGCCTAGATTTTGCCAGAAGCTGTTCTTCTGTGAGCCTTGGGGATGCAGAGCTCATAATCAAATCCCACCACTCCAGCCTGGACAACACAGAGCATCACCCATCGCAATTTTTCCTCTGCCTAGAATAAATTCCTCTCCATATCCAACAAATTTGCACTGTTTGGGTTTTTGTTTTTTTTTCCTTCTCCTCTTATTTAATAATGATACTTACCTCTCCAGAAGGCCAATGCCACAGCCACCACCACACACAAGCCCACAACCTAATTTATCCAGCTCCTTTTCATAACTCCCAACGCTCCATTATTAGGGCAATTTTAGACTTCTCTCCTAGTCAAAGGCCACAGCCCTGGTCACACCACGTTTCAGACCATTAAGAAACAAGTTAAACAACAGTAGACCCCAGAGGAAATTTGAAGCCCTCTACTGTTAAGCTTTTGCTGCAATGAAAATGGATCTATTCATCTTCTTTTCCATTTCCCGTCAAGTAGATGCTTTGCAGCTCCTAACAAGGCATGGCCATGCATGGCTCTCACACCCACAATGGCCTCAGGCTCCTCCAAGCTCAACTAGCCAGAGTCCATAAACAAATCCTTACAAATCTTAATTTAGAAATAATAAAGCAGTAGTTAGTGCACAATTATTTAATGAAGAATCATGGTAAGGTTCAAAGGGAGTATAGGCAGGGCTGCATTTTCTCCTCCTTGCTTCTCCTCCTCCCATATGAACCCTTCTACAGATCATCACTACAACCTAATTTTCCAACTGGATGGGAAAGGAGCATCCCAGAAAGGAGCATCCCAAAAAGAAGCATCACAGAATGGAGCATTCCAAAAAGAAGCATCACAGAAAGGAGCATTCTAGAAAGCAGCATTCAAGAAAGGACCAACCCAGAAAGGAGCATCCCAAAAAGGAACATCCTGTAAAGGATCTTCCCAGAAAGGAGTATCCCAAAAAGGAGCATCCCATTTTGGTATGGACAGCAATGGAACAGTCCTCTCCAAGCAAAATATCCATGTTTCTTCTGATTTCCTAGCTGAGCTGTTTGTTATTTGTCTCCCAGCTGCAGAAAGGGATGTCTCTGTTGAAATCCCATCAGCATGGGATGTGTTGCCAACAGTGCCCAGTGCCAGATGCTTCAGGAGGTGTTCAAAACCCTCCAGGACTATCTCAGTGTGCATTACTGTAGTGGGAAATGTATTTCTTCCTTACCAAATCCCAAATCCTGGTTCTCCTGACTCCTTGGTGAGCAAAAGAGGAATGAAAGAAATTAAAACTGAGCCTAGGGCTGCTGGGCTCCATCGTCCTGATCCCTTTAGCCATGATCCTGGGGGCTGCAAGAGCACTGATGGAGATTTACAAATGCAGGAGTTGTGGAAATGCATCACCCTGGCAGATCTGGGCAAGGAGATGGAGACAACCTAGGAGCTGGAAAGAAAAATGTAGGATACTTCCACTCCTGAGCTGAATATGAGAACTCTCTGCAGGAATATAATGAGAAAGAAAACTTCTCTCTCTAGATCTTCCACTTGCTTCTGTGCAAGAGAAGCGAATTTATTGAACAGAACAGCTTCTCTGATATTGATGTGAATATTTAACTCCTCCAATAGCAGAAGCAGCAGCAGCAGCTCTCTCCCCAGGCAGGACCCTCCTGAGCTGGGTGGAGTTCGAAAGCAGAAGCAGAGAGTGGCTAGGCAAGGTTGGAGGGCAGGGGAAAGAGGGGAACACCCCCACATTGTTCTTCCTGCTCTACTGAGAGAAACCAAAGCACGAGGAGGTAGACTGACCTGTGCCCACTGTGTGGCCCTGAGGCACTGAGGGAGATACACCCCCTGAAAGCAGATGGAGAGAGTAGGACCTCCCAGGATGATGAGTTCATAGTCACCCTCAAGAACCCAAATCTCAGCCTGAGCATCCCAACACCTTGCTGGTGTGGCCCAAGGGATGTAGCTGGATATTGTGAGGAAATTCTTTAGAGAGAGGGTGGTGAAACACTGCAACAGGTTGCCCAGGGTGGTTGTGAATGCTCCCTCCCTGGAGGTGTTCAAGGCCTTGAGCATCCTGGGCTAGCTGTCCTATGGCAGGGGGGTTGGAACCAGATGATCTTTAAGGTCCCTTCCAACCCAAACTGTTCTGTGATTCTATGATTCTATCTCCACTGACTTTGCTGGGAGGAAGGGTGCAGAGGGAGATGCAGCCTGGCAAATGACTTTGAAGAGCTCCTCAGGCCAGGAGAGGACATCCCACCCATCCTCATCAAAGCCTGCATGCCTTTTCATCAGTTTGAGTCCATCTCCAGTGCTTTGGGAGCATGGAGAAGTGCAGCCACTGGTCTGAGCAGAGAAGGGCTCAGGATTTCCAGAGTTTGGGAGAATTGGGAGCAGCCTGAGCCAAAGTACTGCCCAGTAAGCACAAGGGCTGCCATCCCCAGCAGCCTTCTTATCACCCCCTCCCCACACAGACGCAGGCAGGACTTAGAGGCACAGGAAGCTCATCCTGAAGTGCAGCAGATGGCACCAGCTTTGCACTCAGCCTCTGCTGGAACTGGGGGTAGCTCAGAAGCCCTTCCCCATGTCGTTCCCATGTCCTTGGCTGCAGAAGCACCCGAGATGACCCTACCAGGGGCACTCACCTCCTCCTCCTCCATCTCCAGCTCCTCACAAAGGCCAGCTTGCTGTTGTTTTACCTTCCCCAAACATTTCAGTTAGTCTAGCAGAGGATATTGCCTCATCACAAATTCTGCCTCAATAAAACATGGCATTTCCCTGCCTTCCCCTACTCTGTGCACAACAGGATCTCATTCCCTGGTGCTGATTTACAGGCAGAACTTCTCAATTATTATTATTTTGGTTAACAGGGGAAGAGACTCTGCTACTTCAGCTGCATTCCTAAAAGGGTGATTTAAAACCTTGAGTGAGCTGCTTACAGATGCTCAAATTTTACAGGATCACACAGAAGCACAGAAGGG